>VXBB01003031.1:472738-522650 GCA_013399915.1 Illadopsis cleaveri | reverse complement strand
TGAAAGGGTTGTATTGTGGTTTCCGTTTGGGGGGGGGGGGGAATTGCTTATTACTTCATGCTGTAACTGGAATGTTTGTGTGCTTATCTTGGTTAGGTGATTTTGATGGGTGTCTCAGTTACTTTATAGTTTGGTGCTTATAAATGGCTTTGAAATACCTAGCTGGCTATTCATTTTTAATCTGGATTTTATTAAGCTAATAGCACTTCTGGAGTTACAAGCCCTAATTTTGTATTCTGTGTCTGTTGCAAACAATTTGGATATAAAAAGGCTGAAGTTGTGAATTTCACAGACTTTCTGAAAGCTGTCATGGGAGTCTAAAACATGGCACTGTATTAAGAACTGCTGGCATATGGTGTTTTGTCTCAGGTTATGATCATCAGAAAAGACAACAGCTCATCCTTCTCTGAATTTTGTTGAGGACTACAAAATGAAACAAAATCCTTTCTTATGGGAAAAATTATGTATGCCAAAATAGTTTTGACATTAGAGGGTGTGCCTGCTTGTTGCTGTCATTAAAATCAGTATTACATGGGCTTTTGCTTTACAGTTTTGGAAAAAAAACCCCCAAACCAATAAATTTTTACTCTCCTACATGTTCATGATAAGATTTCTTGCACAAATCACAGTTTTTGAAAGTTAAAGACTGTAGCTTAAGTACACTGTGCCTGCTGAAGTTGACTGGTTTGTATCTGTTTTCTGACGGCTGTTTTCTGACATCTCAGTGCAGTGTGCGAAAACGAACGTTAGAGGTGGGATGTGCCAGGAACTCACTCTTACTCTATGGCTAGGTTGGGACATACATTTTTGTTCAGTGACAGCTTCTGAGCTATTGCTGCCTGGCTCCATTTACTTTGTGAAGCATGGAAATAAGTGTTTCATTCTTTTCGTACACATCAGACTTGGAAATATATGTCTAAGCTGCCTTCAAGGGAATAAAATGTGTAACGTTATACGTAGAGGTGTAGTTAACTGCTTTGGCAGAGATACAGGGTATTAAATTGCTTTATGCTAATATTATCTTGGTAGTTAAGCTTGTGTTATCTTGGTATTGTGTGCAATTTTAAACATGAAAGTAAATTGTAAAATGCTGTTAACTGATAATTCTTGTCAGTTGGGGGACAATATTGGAATATTGTAATGCTGTGAAAGGAAAGGATGTAGGTTTTTTCCTTTTAAAAAAGAAATACATTCCCTCTTGGAATTATTCTTTCCCTTATTTATTGTCAAAATAGCAATTGAATTTGTTTGAGCTTACAAGTATTGCATCCTTCCTTCCCAGCATTTGTGTCTGTCTTCTGCATTCCTGAACTCTGTGATGGCTCTTGCCCCTTAACTACCTCCTTTAACTAGCTGATTTTTGAGGGGCTGATGGTGGGGAGGCAGGATTCAAAAGTTCCTATCACACTGCCCCATGGGATTGCATGGCTGAGAGGGTTGTATTCACTTTAAATCAGGTGCTCAAGGTATCTGATGCCCCCATTAAATCATTTTATGGAAAAGAGAATTCCCAATACTGGAGTAGACTGGGTAGAAGAGCAAGAGGAGGTTCCTTGTCCATAAAATATTTGTTTAGCCTTGAACAGAATAATGCTTTGTCTAGGATGTAATTTTTTTCTCTTTGTTTTCTTCTCCAAAGCATTTCAAAGAACTTCCAAGGAAGTGTCAAGACTTTGTTTTCCTGTCTGTGCTTACCACCACTCCCTGGTTGTCAAGGAACAGAACCTTTTATCCCAACCGTGGCACGTTCTCAGTTTATTGAAGCAGAAAAGATAGTATCTGCTGTATTAGTCCCTGAAGCAGAATATTAAAAGTACCCTCATAATATGTGGCTCTTGCTATGAAAAGTCTTGGTGTCTCCTTGCAGTACTGGGAGCAAAAAGCATTCTGCTCTTCAGAAATGAGATAGCTTTGGGAACAAATATGTTTTATTTCTGTCCTTGAGGGCTGGCTTTGATCTGAAAATGATTTGACTTCTATTTTTCATTTCTGTCAAAAATTGTTTTTATATAAGTTGCTTGTTTGTTGCAAATAGTGTGAGCAGTTGCCTGACTTACATTAGGCAGCGATATTGACCTGATTTCTGAGAGCTGTGAATTGCAGGTAAGTTGTCACTCGATGATGCCTGTGATTTGTCCATAGGTGTTTTTTGTGGCAGGCCAGGTGCTTCTCATTGCCCAAAGAGATGTCATAGAGGACCTTGTAAGTTGTTAAATAGAAATGGGTAGGTAAACGAGGTTTATTGTTAGGTCATTTGCCAAGTCTGCAATGCAATAATATTGTACAGTTCCTGTGGATCAGACTGTATTGTTTAACTATTATTGGTTCATCTTATTAAGCTAAAAACTATGCAAGATTGTTGCAGCAGTTCCTAATCAGATTTGATTAGCAGTTACTCAGTAGCTTAAGAAGACAAGATTGGATGTTTGGTGCTAAAAGCACTAGTTCTTATTAAGCCTGTATGAAGCCTATTTGTAATATTTTTCTCCCATATTTAAACAAACCCCACAGAACAACAATGAAAAGCTTCCCAAAGAAACCCCAACTTTCCTCCCTAGAATCCTCCCAAAAACCTCACAAACCATAAACAAACACAAATAAAAAAAACAACCCTGCCAAAAAAACCTATGAAAGATCCTGAATTGTGATCATGTAGACCAGCACTGACATTTAAAAAGCAAATTGGATTCATCATCTCATTTTACTTTAGCGTTAGAGTGAAAAAAAACAAACTTGGCATAACCAATGGAAATCTAAATTAGACTTTCTAAAGCTTTTTAATAAACCATGATGTGTAAACCAGATACTATTGCTGCCTGTTTGAACCTGCTGCTGCCTTAAGTTAGGATTTCTAGGGTTTTTTCTCTTGCAGTAGGCTACTCTGACCTTTTGTTCTTAAATTCTTGTACAGATATCCTGTATCTTAAGCTTGTGTAAACTACCTTCTAGCACTTGCCAAAAGAAATTGAAATGAAGGCCATTTATTATGTCATCAACTGTTTTAATGTCAAGAAGAGACACTGCTGCTAAAATAGGAAAATTGAATTGTACATGAGAATAAACATAAAGTTCCTGTTTGAAATATCTCCGTTTAAGCCTGCGGAAAGCCCATTTTTTAGAAACCTCTCACACAACATAACTGTGTTACAGCCAACACAGCTCAACTGAAACTTGTTTATCTGTGTTAAGACTTCTTCCATATTTTTAATCTTGGAACTTGGATTGATTTTTCTATTTCATTTGTTTCAGTTTAGAGCAGAAATTAGGATTGTAGTTACTCTCTGAACTGACTTGCTGTGAAGTGTATTCATGATGCTCATTATAGAGGTAATCTCAGTTCTTACTTTGCTGAAACAGCCATTGTGGTTACAGAAAAGTGGTTCTGTGCTAGTAGGTCTTTTGGAGATCTGACACTTAGGGTGTCCTTTCAATAGCTATGAAAATTTAAGAGAGGCCCTAAGGTCTCTTTCACCCTTGAAAATAGGTTGAGCATTCTTTGCAATTCTCAGAGGTGGCAAAATACATAGTGCAAAGGAAGGACTGAAAACCTAGTAGAATTGCCATTAGAAAATTGGTCTTTGCACTGGCTCAGTTTTGGAGGTATATTATTAATTTAATGGAAAATCTTAGGTTTGTTTAGGAAGTTGGCTGCAATAGCATCTGATGTGGCAGTGAATTGTCTGTGTGTTGGTGCCTATTTGTCCAAGCAAAAATCACTGCAGCTTCTGAGATACAGGAACTTTATGGTAGTTTAAGCTTTTTTTACTTTATTTGCTATGGGTAAAAAGCACTCACCTAGTCACGTATAGTTTATCTAGCAGTTAATAATTCATTGATCTGTAATACTGTGATTAGTTGCAATTGTTTATAAATACTCTCAGAATAGCTTTCAGAAACTTCATTCCTTGTGAAGTAGATTGTATTCTTGACCTGCAGGTGAGACTTAAAATATTTCTGTGTCTATGATCTCATTATAACTGAAGTATTTAGATATGTCATTTGATGTATTAAAGTAGACTTTTAAGATCCTCTTATTGAGGCTTTTTCAGCACAATGAATTAATGCTTGTATTCTTAAAATGTTTTTCATAGTCTTGTGTTTCATTTTGGAAAGTTCCATATAGAAGAAATCCAGATCTCTTTGCTCTCTCAGGAGGGTAACTGATTCCATTTTGGCATCAGCATCAGAAGGATTTGTTCTGCCACCTATTCATCTTGTCTGTGGAAACATCTCTGCTAACTTACTTTTTAATTTCAGAAAAACCTCTAACAACATTGCTTTTCCTTTTGCCTTGGCTTGATTCCCTTCATTTCCTGAAGCAGTTTTCAGTTGATGCTGGGGGAATCTGTAGCTGTAAACACAGTCCATGCTCACCCAGGCTGTTGTGGTTGGAATGGAGGTGAGTGAAGAGGTGTCCCTCAGCTGTTCAGTGCCCCTGTGGCACCAGGCCTGCAGAAGTCCCATGACTTAGCTCAGTTTAAATGATGCACATCTTGTGAGTGTCTATTTAAAATAATTTGCAATAGTGGAGATTCCTCTTGACAGAGAGGGTTAGGGAGCACCTGCACAGACAAGTCTGCAGGCAGTTCAGAAAAACCTCAGCCACAGTGGGAAAAGAGGTGGTCAGGACCAGGACCAGGTGTCTCCCAATCCCTTCCAGCTGTCTCTAGCAGAGTGCGTCACACTACCTCTTCATGGAGCTGCCTAAATGGGAGATGGGAAAGACAGAGAGTACCATGTGGGAGACTATTATTATTATTATTATATTTTACAGATTATTGTTATTATACTTTACGGATGTGGAAGAAAACTGCAGGGTGGAGTTTTGAAAGGAATATGGTTGGCAATGTCTCTAACCACTTAGTTTTAGTCAATCTTTTTTTCTTCAAAGTCAAGACTGTCATTGGCCAATTTAACATTGTATTAAGGTTGTGTATGACACCCACTTAGTTATTTTGCTGGTTAGTACTGCAGCAAAGTAACAAAAAAATGTATGTAAAAATAAAATGCTAGATTTGGTGTTATAAGGTTTGAATAAATCTTCTTTTCCTACTTCACAATGAGACACACACAAAAAATCATCTGAATATTTTATGAAACTTCATAGGTTCTCTCTTAAATGAACAAAATCAATGGTTTATTGCCTTTCTTATTTTGATGCTCCAAAGTTAGATTGAGCTCCAGGTAAAAATGGCTCGTGGAGGCAAAGTGTATAATGCTGCAGGTAACTAGATACCTTTAAGTGAAGAAAGAGACATTTTTACCGTTAAGACCAAGAACTCATTTGAGTCATGGGAACAGTCTTGCATAATACTTATCATGAAGACTGGGATAAATTTTGGAGCTTTGAAGTGTATTTCAATGGCCAAAGGGCTCCAGAACCCTAGGAACTTGAGCTTTTAGAGAGAATATTGGGATTTAGTACCTGTAGGTGACTCTTACCATATTTTCTGTACTCCTTCATTTTTTTCAGAACAAGTTTGTTTGTGGAACACAGTTTAAGATAGTAATTATTAAAGTTGCAGTGGATATTCAGAAGTTTGTTATGCTTTCCTTGGCCTTCATTGCCTCTCAAAAGACAGCTGAGGTATCTGGACTGTGCCAGGTCTTTTCCAGATGAGAGATGTTTGCAAGTCCTGTTGTTCAACATTTCAGCTTTCCTGGATTTTTTTGGTAGTTTGGTATTTGATATTTTTTCCCTTCTGAAAGCAGCAATACAGAAACAGAGGAAACAGCTTGCTCTGTATATGGACTGTTTATTCAGGAAATGAGAAGGCAAGTGATGAAACTCAGGGTGGAAGGAAGCGTTTCATAAGGGTAGATTTGGTGGCTGCTAGCATTAAGTGAGCACAGTGTGCTTGGGGAACTTGAGGCAGTTGTTGATTCTAGCATGTTTATACTTGTAGCTGACTTGAGCATTCAGACTATGCAATTCAGAGTTAATGTAACTATGCAGTTTCTCATCTATGACTTCCATATACTATTACTGATTTTGTCAAGCTCTTCTGTTTGGACTGATATCACAGTAGAAGGAATTGAACCTAGAGATTTACTCAACTCTTAGATTTCTCTTCTAGAATTGCAAAATACAACCAGTTCCTAATTCTTCCAAGTTATTGTTAGTGTAAGATGCTTAGTTCAAGAGTTGAGAAAAAGTTGTGATTTCTTTGTTTACCAGATCTTTTGCTGATTTTTTTTGACCCTGTTGCCTCTCCTCCATTTTTACCAGTAACTCTGCTTCAGTTCCTGCTTTCTTGGAACTGATCTCAGCAAACACAGGGTACTTGGCATGCAGTGGCACTGTCGTGTGCAAGAAGCTGGCCTGATCTGTAGCCTGATAATGAAGTGTACTTGGTGTGCAGACTTGTTAGCTGAGAAAGATGATCTGTGGACTTGTGCTACAACCAGGAGGCTGCTCTTCCTCTGGTGCCCCTGGAGCCTTGAGAGTAAGACATGTTACCTCTGTCGCCTTCTGTGCTCTTGCTGCCCCCCCGCTGCATGGAGCAAACTGAAGGTGCCTTCAGCAGTCATACGACAGCCTGAAAGAGACTTAGATTTTTTGAGAGCCTTGGTTTGATCATCCTAGTTAGATTTAGGGTGTAGATTGCCTTTAATCTCTTAAAACTGATCCTATACCTCTTAGGAGTTAAAGGTAGCTGTTATAGTTAGCTCTTAATATCTAGGGAACTTGTTGGTTTTGGTTTGTTTTAGCACTTAGATACCTTTGTCAAGAGTATTACCTTAAACTTCCTTGTGGACCTTACAGAATTGCTTACCTAGAGTTCACCTGTTTATCCTGACAGAGAGTTGAACATGAGTCAGTAGCAAGCCCTTGCCATAAAGAAGATGCATGGTGTTCTGAATGCTTTAGACAAAGCATTGCCAGTAGGTTGAGAATAGTGATCCTTCCTCTCTACTCAGCATTGCTGGGTTCACATCTGGGATGTTGGGTACAGCTCCAGGCTCCTGAGTGCAAGAGGGATGTGGATGTGCTGGAGGGAGTCCAGTGAAGGGCTGTGAAGATGATCAAAGGCCTGGATCATCTCTTGTGTGAGGAAAGGCTGAAAAAGCTGGGTCTGTTTAGCCTGGAGAAGAGAAGGCTCAGGGGGGAACTCATCAATATGTATAAATACCTGAAGGGAGGGTATAAGGTGACAGATACAGGTTCTTTCTGGTGGTGCTCAGTGATGATACAAGAGGCAATGGACACGAACAGAAACACAGGAAGTTCCATCCCAACATCAGGAAAACTTTTTGACTTGAAGGGCGGCCAAGCACTAGCTTAGGTTGGCCAGAGGGTTTGTGTAGTCTTCATCCTTGGAGATATTCAAAAGCTGTCTAGACATCCTTCTGCAAAAGGGGGCTTGGGCAAGATGACCTTCAGAGGTCTTTTCTTACCTTGACCATTCTCTGATTCCCTATGAAATAGCGTTTCTTTGGTACTGTTTGACTCTGCTTTCCAGCAAGGACCCAGGTAAATTTTTATCCTTCTTGACATCAATGTAAACAACTAGTTTTCTTTTCTCCTAGTGTGCCTTGCCCTTGCTTGCTCCCACATTGATCTTTAAAGTCAATGTATTATTATGCTTGTGTCATCTTAAAAAAAATTACAATATATTCTTATCTGATACTCATCTCAGGCAATTTAAATGCTTCTACTTCTTTTAGGCTTTAGGGAAAAGAAGGCAGGCATCCAGCAGAGTTTAGGTCAATTTGGAGGTCAGAGCCCAGGAGAACACTTCCCCTCTGGAAAGGCTGAGTCAGGAGGCAGCAGCAGTTTCACCAGGCAGGTGGCAGGTCAAGGTGAGGCTGGGCCTTGCCTGGGAGGTTTGGTGCTGGAGTGCAGGAGGGTACTCTGATACTGTAACAGATCACAAAACAGGATCGCAGTGCAAGTGCCCTATCTAATGACCACAGGTGATAGGCCTTAGGAAGAAAGCTAAAACCTGCCTATATAATACAGTGTGCAGGTGTTCAAGTAACTTGGTCTATTGACTAAAAAGAAAATGTATTAAATTCAGGGGTCACTTCTACCACTTGTACTTTGTGGCTGAAATTCAGGAATTTGTGTGGGGACAGTGGAGACTCTTGATGGAACTATGCAGATTTAGTGAAGTATTTGAACTGAAGCTAATCCTGTGTGGGAGAAGGTGAGGAAGAGTTCTTTGTGAATTGAATTATAATTTAATGTTCTAAATATACCGCCAATAGGGTATTACTGCCACGGTGTCAGTGCTAAACTCTCTTGTGCCTGGAACAAATACCGTGTTTGGTGGTGAGCTCTTGTTGTGCTGGCAGAAGAAGGGCCTTGCATTGCCTAATAACCCCTTTTTTTAAACATACCCTGCAATAAAAGCTCATGTAATCTGGTTAACATAGAGAATACTTAAGTCAATGCAGAACACTGCCATATCCACTACACGGATCTCTATAGGACTGAACAAAAGCTTGCTGCCACAGTTTCTGTCATGGCCAAGGCACCTAAGTTGTGCTGCTTTTGATCTCTGGTCTGTGTAACTATATCTAAGAGAATGTTGGGTGATAGTGTAGTACTGAGACATCCATTTTATGGCTTGTGGAATTATTTTTTTTAATGGGTGGGAGTTGTCTTCTTACCTCTTCCCATAGGACTTTTCAGCATGCACGTGTGTAGATAGTTAGAAAAGATCCTGTTCATGCAGAGTGGTAGCTTTCATTGATGCATATTTTTCTTTCCTTCTGTGGGAGACCTAAGGAGGATTTTCCTATTCTCAAGGTACAGTGAGCTGAAAACCAAATTGTTACAAAAACTACCAGTGGCTGAAGCAGTCTGTTAAAACCATGGAACCACAGAATGGTTTGGGTTGGAAAGGACCTTACAAACTGTCTAGCTCCAATCTCCCTGCCGTGAGCAGGGATACCTTCTACTAGACTAGGTTGCTCAAAGCCCCATCCAGCCTGGCCTTGAGCACTTCCAGGGATGGTACATCCACAGCTGTTCTGGACAGCCTGTTCCAGTCCCTCACCACCCTCACAGTACAGAATTTCTTTCTAATATCAAATATAAACATTGCGAAAGAGGAGTAGATCTGTGAATGACCTGCTGACCACACTTCTTTTGATGCAGCCCAGGATACAGTTGGCTTTCTGGGCTGCAAGCACATGTTGACAGGTCATGTCTAGTTTTCATCCACCAGTATGCCCAGTTCCTTTTCCTCAAGGCTGGTCTCAACCCATTCTCCACCCAGCCTTGGGTATTTGTGCTTTCAGGTATTTGTCCTGGGGATAGCCCCAGCCCAGGTGCAGGACCTTGCACCTGGGCTTGTTGAAGTGATGTCCTGAGGTTCACACAGACCCAACTCTGAAGTGTGCCAAGGTCCCTCTGGATGGCACCCCTTTCCTCCTTCTTCACAGTTGGAGAGAAAGAGCTTATTTTGCAGCAAGATTTGTCCGATTGGTACAGTGCTTTAAAGTAATTAATATCTTTGTGAGCACCTGATTGTATTCATTGTCTATACAGGAAAAATAGCTGACTAGCTGGATGCCATGATAGAGTTATTTTCAAATAATTTCATTTTGCGTGTGCCCTCCTGAACACTTAAGATTTTAAGAATTAAGATTGTGAAGCATTTGTTAATTACAACCTCTAGCTGACCCAACTGCAAACACTTGTGAATGTAACAGAGAATAGCAAAGCATGTCATGAGCATTCCCCAAAAGCCAACACCTCCTCACCCCTCAAATCAATAAAATGATACATTTGGGGTTCTGTCTTCAAATCTAATGGTTGGATTAGCTACAGTGAAAAGAGCTTGTTTACTTGTGGAAGCACACTTCATAATAGCCTGGCTGCATTTACAAATAAGAAAATTCCCCTTCCCTACATTGGTTGGAAAACTGTTCCAAAGCCTTGGGGCTCAGATGGTTAGAAGGATTCTGTAATTTTAAAAAAAAATCTGTTCTCCAATTTCATACTTATTTGACTCTTTGGCAATATCCTTTTGCTGAGAGAGTCCTTTTCTTTCCTTTGTATTTATTTTGGCATATAACAGAAGCAATATTGTTCACTTTCAGCCTTCATTTTGCCAAGAAAAATAAGGCAAGCTGGCTGTCTACTCATAAGCTAAACAGTTTGGGGGAAGGTAGTCCTTAACCATTTCTGCACCTGCTTTACTGTTTAAACATGAGCAGGTAGAATTTTTTTCCTTCCTTTTCCCAGAAAACTTCTCTGCAGCCTTTGGGAGCATGCTGGATTATGAGTCTTTGGGACTGCAAGTGCTCCTGAATGCTAAGAATTAGACCTTAGGGTACCTGTCCAATGGTACTGCTCTTGAGATGAAGATAAGGAAGGCTGTGTTCATGTGAACAGATGGAGGAGCAGAATACACCAGGAGCATTGACAATGAAAATTAAGAGTTAAAACATGTTAAATATAAAAATGGGTTAAAAGTGTTTTAGGCTGAATGTTCCTGTCAGCAAAGATCTGTTAGTTCAGATAATTAGAGTATGGTTACAAGTCTGTGTAACTAAAAAAAGCTGAAAAACTGCTTTAAGTAGTAGTGCTCGCATCTGTTTGTAATGCCACTCATTTTTCATCCCATTTAAAAGAGTTTGATGCTTCTGCAAATCGATTATGCATGCGGTTTGGTGTTCCTGAATTTCCTGCTAATAAGAGAACCTAAAATGGGTGTGTGGGTGGGGAGATGACAAGGAACAGACATCAAAAATCATCACCCTCTTCTGCATCTCATGTTGGGGTGTGGAAGGTAAGGGTTGCAGAACCTGCTGCTCTGGGAAACAGAGCTTTAGAGTGAATTCCTCTTTCTGTGATAATGGCATCTTTCCTTTTATTAATGCAAATTAATAACTTGTAATCATCCCCTTTCAGTTGTCTACTGTTTCTAATTTACATGAGAACATCTAGCCATGCTTCCCGGTTATGTGCCACCTCAGTTAATCACTCAGGTGCCTGAGCAAGGTCCTCCTCAGTTCATTGGGCAAAGTCATAGAAAACTTTTAACTTTGCAATTTTGTTAGCACACAGTCATTTTGTCCAACTATTTTTTAATGGTTCCTTTTGTGGTTTACTGACGTATGTTACGGTAATTAGCTAGAGTGTATTATGCTGTATGTTTTTTCCTGAGGGAAAATTCTAACTTACTTTACATAATACAAAACCAAACAAAACAATTATAATAAAACGTGGAAAGCAGTTGAATAAATGGTTATTCTTTTTAGTGAGATTTGCTTTTGTGAGTGTCCATTTCCTGAGACAGACCTTGAACCAGAAGATCCTGTGTATTCTGGTTATCTGTTTGCCTTTCTCCCATCCTCCTGCATTCAGAATGTTCCTTAGGTTCCCTGGAAGGACTGTGATGTGTCTTCCCACCTCACCCTTCTGTCTTCACTTAACTCTGTTTTTACTATATCTTGCCATTAGCTTGATGCATAGATTAAGCACAGTATGCTAACATTATAGAGTAAAAAAAAAAAATAAAAAATCACCATCTCCATGCTACTCCTGCTTTTGCACAAGTGTTGGTTTAGCAATTGAGTTTGTAATTTCACTGCTTCCTGCCCCCTCACCCACCCAAGACAAAAGGAAAGAAGAAAATTGTTCTTGGGCTGGTTCTCTGATCAAACACTTGCTGTGGCTGGCAGGAAAGGCAGAGTGAGCGTGGCTTTGTGGAGGGTGGAACTGCAGGGTTTTCTCTGAGTGATACTGACTGTACTGTTTCAAACAGGTAAGCACACAGCCTCCTCATCCACTGCATTCTTGTTTGATGGAGGTTTTGGAGACACACACAGAGTGATGGGCTGTAGCTGGACATCTCAATACGCATCCCAGTTTGATCTGCACCTTTCCTGATACTTGCTTAGCAAATCAATGGTTAAAGCACATTTTTTCAACCAAGTTTTGCCTGATACTGTGGTATGTGTTTGTCTCACTAATGACTTTAAATATGCTGTGAATACTAAGATTCGTTGTAGATTTCATTCTCTTGCAAAAAAAAAAATAAAATAGGAAATGCCTAGAGAATGAGGCATTGCTTTCTGGCTGCGTGTGGTGACCCCCAGATGAGTTCCTGCTGTGCCACAGAAGGTGCTGGCTCACACATATTATTTAATTTCTGTGTTTTGGTTCCACAAAGCAATCCATGGCTGTTTCTGGAGTTATGCTGGGAAACCCTCAACTCTGACTTCTCCAGAATAGCTTTGTTTTGTACCCAAACAGTTGGCGTGCACATGCCTGTGGGGTGGGGACGATGTGCTGCTGGGAGCTCTGGAACAACGGGAAATGCAGGGCAAAACCTGTGGGTTTCTCTTTTTGCATAAGTCTTCCGTATTTGTAGAAGTAAGTGCTTGCCTCTGTGAGAAGTTTTTGTTTTGGCCATTTTATCTGAAATTATTCTCTCCATTCCTAAGTTGATTTCTCTGGGTAAATGTTCATGTTTTGCAAGGTACTGTAAAACGCAGAGGTTACCGTATAAGACTATTAAGCCTCTTAAAAGGGAGGGAAGAGAAAGTGTAGCTTTCTACTGGATTTCAGCCCTTGGAGTTAAATTATTAAATTTTTCTTTTCCTCTCTAGGATCTCGAGCAGCAGGATGGAAGAACTCTAACTGATAGAGTCAGAGAATAGGCCTTTTCGACATGGAGAGCGTTTTAGTTGATGGGGAACTGGATAGAAATTCAGTGAGTAACTTAAGTGTACCTTTGTGTAACAAGATGAACATGAAGATGCTTTTGCAGGGAGAGGGTTAAATTACTTGAATCTGTTCACTTTTGGTTTGAATTGATACTTTCCTGGTGAATGCATTTGGAATATCATGTATCATTTACTAGATTCTCATGGCAGGAGGGCTGAATGTCAAAAAACTTTTGGATTCTTGATTTGATTTTTGGATTTTGTCTCAGAGTCCCAAAGGAAAAAGGTATTCCTCTCAATCTAACTGGCACTTTGCTAGTTAGTGACTATGGACATCAGAAAAAATAATGTAGTTCTTGGTGGAATGAGGAGCAGAAAAGACAGGAGGAGTGATGATTGTATGTTATCAGAGTCATCTGAGGTGTAAGAGTTGATAATCTGTTTATAAAATTTCTGAGGCAGTGAAGCTCTTTCTAAGCACAATTAAAAACAGGAAAGGCTAGTGAGTACTATTGTGCCTCATCATTATCAGTGTTGAAATTATTTAAGAGTTTAGTTTTTCCGCAAGCTGTGTCATGTAGAAGCACTTGAATAACTGAAGCAGGAAATGTTTTGTAGTTTCCAAAGCACTGCCTCCCAAAAGCAAAATAGGATATGTTTTTTGTAACTGAGGTCAAGGTCAAATTTAACAAACTTTATTTGTGATAGTCAACTACTACATGGACCTATTGATTTGGTCAAGTGTTTTATTGTTGTTTTTGTTGTTTTTATCTTAAGTGGTGGGTTTAGAGACAAACTGTTTTGCAGTGCATTAAGAAAATTCCTGGCTTTTTTCTGTGATGAAGAAATTCATTGGTTTGCTGCATGGCCCATGCATTTATATCCCAGATGCAGCATGCTGTGAGTGTCAGCTGTGCAGTAGGGTATTTTCATTTTTTAAAAAAATGCTGTCAGTTCAGTTGCTGTGCTCCTTATTTCCTCAAAATATATTAAAAAGTACCAGTTTACAAAACACTTCAAAGTAACATAAAATGTGCTACTTTTCTTTTTGTGACATGCCTTCAGAATAGCATGATCTTAAGAAGGTACCTCAAAATGAGTCTCTGTTTTACCAAGACTCCTTTAGAAGAATTCTAAGTGTAAGGACAGATTACTTTTCATCCTATGGGCTTCTAAAATGTCGTCTCAAAATAATATTTTTAAACTAATGGTATATTGTAATAGGCTACTTTAAGCATTTCTTATCAAAATATTAGCTGGTGGAGTAATTCTGTCTAAATTGCAGTTACAATGTCAAGCTTTGTGTATTGCATTACAGATGTTGAAAACGTTTTTGAAAGCTTATTTGGTAGTCTAATATACAGCCTAGTGTATATAACAGTAAAAAAAGGTGAAAATTAAATATTAGAAATACCATATATATTTTAAGAGAGATTGACCCAGCAATTTTGAAGTCCTTTAGTCAATGCAAATCCTGACACTTTCCAGAAACTTAATTTTTTGGAAATCATGTTTAAAAGTTTTCAATATTCCAGACTTTTAGGTGCAGTCTGTTTGTTTGGGTTTCTTTTTAAAGTTTCATTGTCATGATAAAATTAATAAAATACATGTGTTGCATTGTGCATGAGGAATACTGATCAGCTCTTTCCTCTGTTTTTAAGTCCTTTGGGATGTTTCTAGGAGGTATCTGAAAAAAATCTTTCTTAGAGGTGTCAGCTTTCTAATTGTTTTTTTGGCTTGCATATAAAAGAACAAAAGATGAGGAGATCACAGACCTTAATGCTGTGCTCCCTCCTTTTCAGAATCACTCTACGGAGAAAAGTCTTATATTAAATGCTCCTCCTGTCTAACAGTTAGGTTGATAGGTACTGAACATAAATTTGAAGACAACAGCTGTGACAGCTCAGCAAACTATTTCTGTAGTCTGACACCATTAAAAGAGTGCAAAATAACAGATGCTTTGAGTTCTTGTTTGAGAATAGTTTTTGTCTGCTTTTCTATAAAATAATAAAAATTAATAAAATTTTAATCAAGTCTCACTGCCCCAGAACTTAAAACGTTACATGGAAATATATAGTATAAACCATTCTTTTTTGAAATATATTTTTAGTAGTTTTTAATCACTTCTAATTTTTTCTAAGGCATATATTTAATAAATCATTTGCCTGTGATATAACTTGTACGGTTAGTGTCAGTCCTTGCTGCTTAATACATCAACAGACATAAAAGCACCTTTTCTCCTTGAAGCATTGAATAGTGGTCCTTTTTATTGACCAAATTTGTAGGTTGCGTCAGTGGTCCTGAATTTAAATCTAACTGGATTAATATTAATGGTTTACACATATCCGAGACTGTCGTCAGGGAAAGTCTATCTTCAGCAAGGTGAAAACTCAAACTTGGCTTTAGAATGTTCATTTAAAATATTGAAAATTTAGCTGTATGTTTTGATTGTAAAAACAGTGCTTTTAAAAAACTGTTGTAATATAAGATTCAGACCTGCTGACATGACATATGCTTTTGCTTTTACCCTAATTCAATAGTTAAAGGATTTTGTTTTTTAGAGGAATTTGGCAGATATAACTTAAAGTTTAGTAGCAGTTGTTATAAGCTTTATCTCTGAGAAATGAACGTCTAAAAATAGTGCTTTTTTTAAGCATGTGAGCTGTCTTTGTATAAAAACAATTACAGATTCTGTCTCATGTGTTGTTTTATATTGCTGGATTTATATTGCTGATTTTACTTCTAAGTCTTAGTGAAAAACTTTACTGGGAGGAGGACTAGGCTTCATATATTTTGGTAGCAATGTTTTAAAGTAATTGTGCCTCTGTAAAAATGAAATCAATCACGTAGTGTTGAGAACCTGTCCAAGGAATTGTTCTGTAATCTGTAATCAAAGTCATCAATTATATAATGTGAAAACCAGGGTCGGCTGTGCCTCTGGGAGTATGTGCGTGTTTCTCTGAATTTTGTATATTTAGAAAAATAGTTGTGGGCGGTGATAGACATGAATGTTCTGAGAGCATTCTTTTCAGAGGAAACACTGAAGTGGTAAAACTGTCATGTTTTGTTCCTTAGTTGTTTGGAACCCCCATCTGCAGATGATAGAGGTGCAGTAGGCCATTGGAAAATAAAAAGGTCTTTTTTGGCCAAAACAGTCTCATTTCAGTACCTTAACATCTCACACCAGTGTTTAGAAATATATATTCTGCAAGTTTCAGGTAAAAACACAGACCCAAATACCTCTGATGAAGAGAGGGGGTTGACCAGCAACACAGGGAGTTTGGTGTGTAAACAGAATGTCAATAGGAGAAGACCAAGGACAGGGTTAGACAGGCTTGTGTTTCAGCCTCTGGCATAGGAGCTGTTTGTACCAGTTCATAGGATTAACCACGCAATGCTAAAATATTTACATGAAAAGCCCCTGCATTGTCATCTCGGGTGACGGGCTGCCCTGCCCTCTGGTGTCATGTTGTATCTTGGCCAGGGCTGCTGGCAGGGCAGGCAGAGAGGCAGGACCTGCTGTGTTGCTTTTCACTCTTATTGCTTCTACACATAAGTAACGCACTGCGAGTGAGCATCTGGCTGAGTCTCAGGTACTGCTGATCCCATGTGTCTGTTTACAGTGTATTTTTCCAGTTCTGTTCTCTTGCTTTCCAGCTCCCAGTGACAAATAAAGCAGCCCAGCACTGAGTAGCGGTGCTCCCAGTCCTTAAGTCAGTGTCTGGATCTCTGTATAGTTTCTGCAGGCTTCTTGTTCTCTTGTCAGCCACTATTCTCTTGAATCTAAAATCACCATAGGTAGGACAGTTCCAGTCTGAACATAAACTGTTTCCTAGTCCTGCAGTATGTTATCTGTACATGAAGAATAAACACTTTGCCTTGAAAGCCATTGAATTCTTGAATACATTTCATGTACTGCTACCCAAACCTGTCTAGTAAGTTCATGGGTTTCACTCTTTGACCTGAATTTAGTCTCTGGCAGAAATAAAAGGTTATTTCCCAAGTGTGCTTATATTTATATTTTATTTCAGTTTTTCCTGTTCAGTCAAGTCCTGTTCCAGAAAGTGCAGAATTATGAAAGAAGGGCTCCCTCACCTTTCCAGTGATGTGTACTGCAATTGCTGTATATTCATTGCAGTACTTCGCATTTGCACATTGCACTTCAGTTTACAATTTAATACCCTTAGGCAGATGCTAGGGATTAAAAAAAAAAAATAAAAAAATCAGTGTTTTGAAGTCAGTAGTGCAAGAAAAGATTCCTGCTTGCAAAGATTTTGATTATGATTTTTCTTTTTTACATTTCCTTCTTTTAAGTCCTGATAAGAGAGGCAAGATTGGATCCTCTTTAAAGCAGAGCACAGATTTCACTACTTTATGGAGCACAAGTTTTTATTTGTGATATAGGAGATATGTCATGTTTGGATTTATTTTATTTTTAAGGAGGAGATGTTCGTGCTGATCAATATTCTTGTTTTTTCCTTTTCTGCTATTCACAGATTTCAAATGTAGTAAATCCTTAAAGACATAAGTGGAATTTGCCTTTTATCTATACATGGCTGAGCACAGTGGGATCTTAGCCTTGATTGTGGTCTTGGTTAGCAAGGATTTTGAAAAGATTCCAGATCAAATACCAGACAGGCATGCAGGCTATTACTGTGTATTTACCCTCCTTTAGTACCTATATTTGATACATTCAGTGGGAGAGAAATTTTATGCAACTTCATTCTATGGAAATACTTAGACATAAAATATCCTCTTAAATTTAAAACTGCACTGTTTGTCTCGCATCCTAAGCAATTTCAAATGTTACCTGTGTTTATAGATGAACTGAATCTGTGGCTTCAAAGTTTGTGTTTGTACGCAAAAGCAGTTAGGCTTGGATCTAGCATTAGCAGGTGCTTGCACATTACTTATGGCTTTAAAGAGTTTTGTTTTTTTCCCCTTCTGAAAGTGGAGTGGTTTTGGAAACATTTTGTGTTATTTCAACTTTCTTCTGAGCTTCAGTCTTTTGAAACCACTCCAGATTAAAATTCCTTTAGAAATGCTGCATATCAACTCATAGGAGCACTAAATTGCTGCTGGAGAGTTTCCTCTCAGAAGTGGTTGAGACAGTTGCTGTTTACTAATGATGGCATCTAATAATGGCTTTTCTATAAGCATATTTGTCAGATTTGTTGCTTCAACTTTTCTGAACTGCGGAGTCTCTTGAGATCTTGCCTTTGGCATTGAGGTGCATGTTGTATTTTAGTTATGAACTAACACTGTTTTCATTGTCCTTCTTTCCCGCTGCTGCTTTTTGTGCATTTGCTTCTTCCTGGCCTGGATATTTATGTTTGCTGTTCTTCATTCCTCAATTGTATGTGTACACAGCATTATGGTGAGATCAGAGACTCTCCTGAACAAACAGGTAAGTAACTCCTCTCTCCTACATTATGTTTGCACATATATTCATAGTAGTTAGTATATATCTTTGCATATAGTTGCTGGGATAAATATTAGATTTTCTTTGGTATCATAATTGAGAAGTTGAAGTGTGGTGAAAATTTGCTGTTGGAAAAGTATTTTGCCTGGCATACCACTCATCCAAATGTTTCCCTACCATAGCCTTTATTTTTTTTTTGTGGGAAAAGTTTTTTCTTCACGTCTCCCAGTCATGGCCAGGAAAAAAAAAATCTTTTATATTATTTATCTGGAAGAGAAAAAGCTATTTTTATCAGTTTGAAATGAAACTTTTAAATGCTGTTGTAGATAGTAAAGATAAGGGAAAAATGGTTCAGAAACAGTTTATTTTTGAGCTTGTCAATTTCTAGTGCTTTGTGTGGTTTCCTTAATTTCAATAATTTTGCACATTCGGAATTGAACATTTATATATATATATATATATATATATTAGTAGTTCTTCAGGATTGGATCTGGTGAGGTGCTAGGGAAAACTTCAGATGTATGTATGTGCTTACATGCAGCCAAAGACTTACTGGTGCCATTGGTTTGTGGGCATTAGTATGATAGTATGATTGGCAGAGTAATTTTGCCTGGGATTTAGAGTTTGTGTATGCGGGAAAAAGAAAGGTGCAGGGACAAATTGTTTCTTTTTTCTATGAGAAATCTATGCAGAAGCTGTGGTCTTAGCTGATATGGCTTATTATAGGCATTAAAAACCAATGTTGAATTGAATTGTAATAAACCTCTTCCTGTATATGATGTCCTTGTGCTATTTTCAGTGGTGTAGGCGCTTTCACAGGCTCATTATAGAAACAGAAGTGGGAATCTGACACTTTAGATTTTTTTTGTCATAGCTTTACCTGAAGTAAATTGGCTGTAAAGACCCCAATTTATGTTTCTTCTAAGGTATGAATTGTACTGACCAACTTTTATGTTGGTAATTTGATGAACATGAACAAAGTATGAATTCTCAACTCTCAGCATTTCTGTTGGCATTGAAATGTGCCCTCTAAAGAGTCACAAGGAGGCTTTGATATTTACTATTGTTGTTTCTTCTCTAAAATAAAGCCTTGTCTTCTCCCTCACCTCAGAGCAAACGTCTGAGCATTAGGATGAGACATTTTGCAGGAGGGGGGATAACTTTGTCCTGGTGGCTGCTATGGTGTGGATAAACAGTTATATTCTTAACGGATTTATTTCCCCCTTGTCTAGTACTTTTATGATTCTTTGTATAAAAAGGAGATTTAAAGACTCTTGTGCCAATCATTCTTCAGCTTTATAGATGGAATTTCTCAAAAACTCACTTGGTTTAAGAAGTTCACCTTGAATCCCCAGGCATGTGAAGTGCTTGCCACATGGTATTTTATATTAGGTGATACATAAACTCTGTTTGGTAGGAAAAGAGCCTTTCTGACGGTTCTAGGTGTTGTTCCAGGACCTAATTGACTCCTAATGAAGAAATATGAATTTTGCAGTGAGCTTGAAGCTTGTAGTCCTGGTAGTGTGACTGAGTCACAACTGCTGAATGTAGCTCATGCTTTAGTAATACTTATGTGCAGAGCTTGCTTATGCTTGGGGCTACTGGCAAGTACTGCCTGAGAAATTATTGCATTGTGACAGTTTTAACCTCTGGAATTCCCAAAGCTTAAAGCTTAAAAAAGAGTTAGCAGTGCTGCATGCTGCCCATTCACAAACAAGCTTTCTGCACAGGTTACTCAGGAGAGGGTTGTTAGTGCAGTTCCTGCTGTGGAGCCCACGGTATCACCTGCTGCGGTGGCATGGGGCTGGTGGGGGCACCTGCAGAGCACATTATGCTGAGAAATCCCATCCCTGCAGAAGCTAAGTGACCAGTAGCTCATCAAAAGGAGTTTCAGCTTGTTGGCTGAAAGTTGGTCCTCCTTCAGTGCACTGTACACCTTTAATCCTTGAAACAAGTATAGCTCACTCTCCTTGCAGTGACCCATTTTGTGCAAACCTGTGAAGCAGCTGTTTTCTTACTCCCCTTTTATTTTCACGTACACGACCTTCTGTCCTACAGTCCCTTCCCAAGACTTCAGCAACTGCCCTGCTCTCCATATCCCTTACTTGTAGTTGCAGAACAATAAACAGCTAGTTTGGTACAACAAGATCAAAATCTTTGAAATACTGGCCTTCTGGCACTGATAGACTCGAATTCTGTAAAATTAGCTCATAAATGAGCTCGTTGCCTCCCTTGTCCGTTTCCTCACGTATTTTTCCTCAGCAGCAGTTCACATAGTTGACAGTTGGTCTGAAGCAGAGCTTTAGATGGCTTATTTCTTGTAGAAAAATAACACTGGTGGGTGTACTGCAATCCTTGCATTCTTCATAGAATCATTTAGGATGGAAAACACATTTTAGAATCATCAAGTCCAACTGTTAGCCCAGCATTGCCAAGTCTACCACTAAACCATGTCCCCAAGTGCCACATCTATATATCTTTTAAATACCTCTAGGATTGGTGACAGTTCCCTGGGCAGCCTCTTCCAGTGCTTGAGAAGCCTTGTGGTGAAGAAATTTTTCTAATATCCAATCTAAACCTCTCATGCCACAACTTGAGGCTATTTGCTCTTGTCCTGTCACTTGTTATGTGGGAGAAGCTACCTTTCAGGTAGTTGTAGAGAGCAAAGTTTATCCTGAATCCCCTTTTCTTCAGGCTAAACAGCCCCCTCTCCCTCAGCCATCCTCATCAGATTGTGCTCCAGACCCTTCACTATCTTTTCTAGTCTTTCTCTGGACACTCAAGCACCTTTTTATTTTTTCATACTGCTTTGTGTTCATTCCAGGTTTTGCTGCAAAATGTTTCCACTACTGTAATAAGAGTAGTGATAAAGCTAAGAAGGCCTTTGTACTTTGCAGAGTCCATCCAGAGAATAGAACTTGTTTGGTTTGACTCAAATCTTCTGCTGAACTTTTAAGGAAAGCTTGGGAACTCTTAAAATCATCAGTGTTGTAAGTTTCAGTCTTTTCTTTAGTAAATATTGCTTGTTTCCCTCTTTGAACACGTTGTCAGTATATCTGCTTTCCCAGGACAGGTGTTACAGGGACAGTCATTCTTTGACTATGAAAAAAGGTACAGTTTTGTTGTGCCGCTTAACAAAATGTACAGAAACTGCAAAACAGGATGGCTAGCCAGGTGATCCTAAAAATAGATAAGGAGACACCAGACAAGTCGTTCAGACTGATGAGGTTCAAGGAGAGTAACTCTTCTGCTTTAAGCCTTTGCCTTGACAGAATTTGTACACGATATGTATTGCTAAGATTTGCTTCTTGTGATGTATATGCAGACATTCATCTTAGCTTTTTGGGATGTTGGTACAGCTTGACCTGGCAAGCTGTTTCATGGGTTGGCTGAGTTGTGGCTTGTTAAACCAAAAGCTATCACGCAAGTGGCAAAGAAAATAAGTATTTCAGAGGATAAGCAACAGCTGAGTGCTGGCTGTATCTGTATTGAATATCAGCCTTTCCAACCTCATGCAAAGTTTTGTTTCCATCTTTTGCCTCATGTCTTAGACCAGTCTTACTGGCTTCTTTCTGCCATCCTCTCTAAAGCAAATACCTGGTTTGAAAACCTCAGTTTTTAGCATGAAATGTTACACAACAGAGCAGTTGAATACCAGTTTCATAAATAGCAGTGAAGTTCGTAATAGAAATCTATGCACAAGCACGTAACATCATTGAATGAGCATCTATTTTGTATTTCAGCACTGGTAACAAACAGTGATGAACAGCCTATAACTCCAGGAAAAATGAACCAGCACCAGGGAAAAGAAGCCTATTTTACTCCAACCAAAGAGTTACTTCAACCATGTCTCAGTCCAGGAACTGCCCATAGTCATGGTAAGACAAAGTTATTTTTTACTGAGGTTTTAAAGAATTTAAATTCTGACATTAATTATCTGTCCCAAATATTGGTTCAAAATCACTGCCTTTTGCAATAAAGAGGCAAGGAAAAAAGCATATTGAAATTTTGTATGTAATTATTTGTATCTTTATGTGTTAATCTGAAAAAACACATTATGTGATGCACTAGTTTATTAAGGCATGCTATGATTTGTTTAATGGGAGAGCAGTCCACATGATGGTAAATGACTGTTTGTGTGTAGTCCTGTAAAACCCATGGTAATGTTCTTTTCTCAGTATTCAAGTTGTGTCTTTATGCAGCAGTGTTATGATGTACCATAAGTGGAACTTTTATGGAAAGATACTTCAATTACTTCTACTGAAAGACCCTTCTCTTTGGAAAAAGAAAAAAAAAGAAAAGTCTCAATATTTTTTTTTTGCCAGCTTTTAAGCAGTCCATTTACCTTGCTCAAACCTATTGAAAACAAACTCTGTGGATCCATGAGAACTGACTGGATGGAAAGTGAAACTCATTAGTAGACCTGACATGCTGATAGACTATTCAAGAAACAAAAAAACAAGTAATAGATGCTCTCCTTGTGCTTATTTGCATTTGAAACTACTTGCATTTATTGCTTAGGAACTCATTGGACATCTGTCTTGGGATGTGTGAAGTTCTTAATGAAAACTTTGGGCTTTTAAAATTAATACTCTCTTCCCTTTTACTATTGGCAGCCATGCTAGTCATCCATGCTTCCTTTAGTTTTTTGCATAAGTAGTGTTCCTGACATGATTTTATATTTTTAACTGGTTTTGGTATGAGTCTCCCTAACTGTCACAGCTTGCTTTGTCAAAGTTTCAGAGTGATAAAGGCAGTGTCTCATATTCCTGTTTTCCCATTCAGTTCTATTAGACAAGAAAAAAACCTTTTAAACAAAGACAGTTGTTCCTGTGCTGAATCTGGTAGCATTTTAGTGTATTCTAAAGTTATTATGGTAGTATTGTTAGTACTACACACAGCTAACTCAGATATATTTTCTAATTCCTGGTGTTAACTCACTGGAACAGCACTTGGTGTCCTCTGGCTTGTGTCAAGCTTAGTCTGGAAATATTTTCTGTATAATACAAATATAACTTCTTTGTAATTTTTATTATGTTGAAAGAACTTTTGGTTATTTTCTCTCTGTACTGTGTTGTATCCTTTACTAGACAAAAGCTGGAGTTATGTAAGTGTATTTGAATATTCTAATAAATTCTTCCTTTTAATATTGATATTTCCACTAAGTTATAAAGTCAAACCGTTGTGTTATTTCAGGGCTTTCACTCATTAAAAAAAAATCATTAAAATGGGCTTGAAAAGCACTAAGACTATGTCAAGCTCCTTGTAGATACTAAGTTTTCTCTCCAGATTTTTTTCTTGTGAATATTTCAGGCCTTATATATGAATATAAGCCAGTTAAATGTATTTGTGCCTTTTTTAGCGCCAGGCATCACTGACTTAGTTTTCCAGGAAAACTACTAAATATAAGGCTGTACTTTCATGAAACAAGAAATTGGGCTTGCATTCAATTTTAATAGAGAGATGGTACAATGTGGGCTAGGCTTCAGCAACCCACAATTACTGTCTTGCAGCCTATCTACAGCTTGGGAGGTGATTTTTATGGAGCGGGTTGATCAACATTTAAAAATTGGATGGTAGTTATTCCTATGGCAAAATAACTGTGCTGGAGCAAATGTGAGCTTGCTACATTGGAGAAAGAATGGTGTAGTGGAAGTCTGAAAAATATGAAGTAGAACAGAGCTTAATGTGATGGAGTACTTGTAGTTACTGTTGTAACTGAAATCCAGTTAGCCAAGGTCTTTACAGTGTGCCCTGTGGTACGGTATAATGAGATAGGGGATGTTTAGATACAGAATTTGAAGACATTTACAAGGAACTAAATGGAAATACTTTCAGTTAGTGACGGCTGAAGTCATCTGTGGAGATGAGTAATGTAAATAAACAATTCAATTTCATGCTAGGCACAGAATAACACAGAATCAAAACAGAAAAATATATGGTATCGTCTAAAAAGAACTGATTAAATATATATAAGGGAGAACTGTGACACAGGTACTTTGCTGCTGGCCAGTTGGATGTTGTGCAGTGCTATTTGGCCACTTTCACCTAGGTTGTTTCCTGCTGCCTCAATAAAAAGCACCTGTGTTGCAAGGCCACTTTGGCATAGAACTTGTAGCTCAAAACCAGATGAGTGGGAATGGAACAAAGCCTGTGATGGGGCAGTCTCTTTGGTGAGCAGCACTAACTTTGGTGTTAACGTGGAAACCGCCACGGTGGCTGTCGAGGGACAAGCATGCTCAGTGACCATTTTTTGGAAAATCTTCTGGAACAACCTTAATTTCTGTCATCTGCTTGTGTTTTAAGTAAGATCCCAATGACAAGTATTACAAATATGGTTAAAACTACATGAGTCGTACTGTGAGGTAGTGGAGATAAACACTTAACATCAGTTTGAGCTGCTGCCTTCCTATTTGGAACAAAGAGAACCATGTAATATGTCAATGTAAAGTTGTAAGTGGTATGTATTTTATCATTTTAGCTGCTGCTGTGTATAAATACTGTGTTTTCATTTCTGGCCATAGCTCTGCATTTCAGAAAGCTTCTGTTTTCCTGTACTTGGTTTCTTAATCTAAGACATGTTTTCCTCCTCCCTCACTCCTGTCGCTCTTGTGAGATGGAGCTTAGTATGTTGTCTGAGACAGAGATGGGAGTCTTCTTGGAGTCCAATACAGATGTATTTTATAAATGTAGAGTACAATTTGATTTGGCAGCATTGTCTAGTAATTGTTCAGCAAAAGTCTATTTAAAATGTCACTGTTCTACAAAATGATCTTTGCACTGTTTTACAAAATATTTTCAAGATCCTTGGACTTACACTGTCCTTTATTCTGAGGCTGAAGTAGTTTACCTATGAGACTACAGAATGGCATGTGTAGGTGTGGAGGTCACACTCACTTCCACAGAAAGCTTTAGCAAGGTTGTTAGATAGAAATGTATTTTTTAAAAAAGGGGTGGTTCAGATTTTTCCTGTATGATTTTAACTTTAAATGTAGAAAGTTCAGAATTTTAGTGGCCAAACACTAACTCGGCCATAATATAGCATTGATCCTGAGATGGGCTTTTAATTTTAATTTTTGTGGGTTAATTTATTCCTGCCTTGCCCATCAAGTAGTTAACTAGAGTGTCAGTATAGCCTAGTCCTGATCATAATACTACAACTAATGTGTCTTGAACATACTAAATGATTATACTGTTCTTTTTTGCTCAATATTTTGACTTGTCAGACTTGGAATAGGACCTAAATAATTCAGTAGCCTTTTGATGGAAACTTTAATGAGCTTGAGGGTCAGCTTTATCTGTGAATCTTTGCTTATATTTGTGGTATGGTGTGTCTTTAGGCTCTAGTGGGCAGCATGGCCTTACCAACTCACCAAGAGGATATTTTTTTAAGTGTAGCGTGTATAGATGTTAGTACTGCTAAATCATCTTTCAGTTTTAGCAGCTGATACAGATAGTATGATGCTAATTTAGCTCATTTTCTGTATTGCATTCAGTGGCTAAAAATGTTATTATTAGCTATTAATGAACAAACAAACTTCTATTGAGGTTACTTTTGCTTGCTGATGTCTTCTGTTATGTCAAATTATCCCTGGCAAATTGAATTCTTGTAAATCTGATTAACTCAGGCATACTGATTTATTTCTTCAATAAAATGAGTTAATGCAGAAATAGGGTTCACATAAAATTTATGAAAATCAGCAGTCTTCTTATAAATGATTAATAATGTTTTTTACTTAACAATATTTTCTTAAAACATATTTCAAACTTTTTATGAAGACAGAATAGATGCTTAAATAGCAATATTTGTGGTAAATAGACGAATCTAGTTCAGATAGTATTATTAAAAATTCTGTAATAGAATGCTTGAAAATGTCAGACTTCTCTGTGTTTTTCCTGTTTCTATTCAAAACATCAGTGGGATGCGGATGAGTGAAAAT
Source organism: Illadopsis cleaveri (assembly GCA_013399915.1). Lineage (NCBI taxonomy): Eukaryota > Metazoa > Chordata > Aves > Passeriformes > Timaliidae > Illadopsis > Illadopsis cleaveri. The sequence continues at coordinate 496,661 of VXBB01003031.1, read as the reverse complement.
GTGAGTGTGTCCTTGTGGGATGTGTGTGCCTAGAAGGAGGCTGACAGGAGAAAAGAAACAGGATCTGTCTTTCTTTTCCAGCAGAGCAGTAGTTGTTAATTCAATTTGCAATGCGATTAAAAATATATTGTGTTACGTGACTGAGAAGCAGAAGTGGCTTAGGTGCAGAGGGAGGGTTGACAGTGGAAACAAAATTACATGTCTGCCAGTGATGATGATCACCATGAATTTGAAGGAAGTGAAGGTGATTTTGGGGAAGAGTGAGGGCATTTGTCTGTGCTGAGCTTGTACTTCTAACAACTCCAGATGAAACATTTAAAGGATATACTAGTGCTGAGATTTTAATCCACAGGATGCTGCATTTTTTGAGGAAATAGGGATTCAACTATTTTGGTATGTGAGAGAAGATGGAAAGCAAAGGATAGGCATTTTCAAGCTGTACATCCTAAAGAACAGTTATGAGCTGTTGAAGGGATGAGATGCTTTTGAAGTCTTAATGACCCAGCAAATATCAAACTCAGATGTTATTGACTGTGTACCCAAGTCAACTAACAAGTTAAAGCTGATTTGTTGTTCACCTGTGCAACTGGCAGCTTTAAAAAAAAAAACATTTTTTTCAGTTGTTTGGCTTAGATGACAGGAGGAGCACAATTTGTTTCACTGGGCAGTAACAAAGGTCTTGGAACTCCTGACTCCTTGTCCCTGTTCTTGATTCCTGGTGGTCAGTGTGTAAGAAGCCCTGGAGAGTCAGCAATGCATCTCCTCTTAACCAGCTGTCAGTGGAAGACAAATTTGTATGGACCAGTAGAAGGAAAGATGCAGCCCTGTGGCAGTGAGCTTGACGTGTTTTGAAAGTATGATCAGCCCTACCTGAGACAACACTTGGCTGTGGTGCTCTGGGCACATTTCTGCCAAGGGGTAACAAGAGCCTGTTCTTTCATATGGATGCATGAGACTGAAGCCATAGCAGAGGGCAGCTGCCTTGGAGCTGGGGAGAGAAATCCCACTGCCCATAATGAGCACATGGATGCATTGAACACAGGCCAGGCTGTAACTCCACTGGGAGTTGATCGCTGCTTAAATGCCAGTTTGTGCTGTTATTTTTATTTTTTTTTTCCAACTAATGCTCTCAGTGTGTTAGTAATTCTTTTTGATAATATTTGGCTTGCAGATGGCAAAATCTTGCCAATCTATGTGGTTCCAAATGAAGCTGTTTCCTGGAGAGTTGGGGTATATTTTATCTTTAATAGTAATTTCTGTTTTCCTTTTCACCTTTCCTATGAGTTTACTCTCTACATGTAGGCAGACTTAGTCATGGAAGTAACTTCATGCAGTTTCCTGGTTCCCTTCACTATACCTGTTCTTTGAATAGAGAAGCTGAAGAATGGCTAAATAGCTTACTGTCTTGACACAATAAGAACAATTTATTGCTAAGCATGTCATGCTTTGTTACTTCATCTTCCCATAAGTCTGTCTCATTGTCTCACTGATAAAGAAGAAACTGTTAAAGATCTACTTGAGGCTCTCCAAAAAGCTTTTATCTTAATACTTCAATATTGACTGTAAGTGTTGCTTCTGAAGTAAGGCACCTTCTCGGCAGAGTAAATGCATTTAATGTCTTAGAAAAATGTTAACACTTTTGCTTTCTCCTGTCACATAAGAATTCTTTCTAAAACCTTACAAGCCCTCATCCTTGGAGACTCTTGGTCTGTCTTGTTGTTTTGTTAGGAGGTATTTTAATTTGTCTTGCCTTGCATTTGATGATGGGGAAGTATTTTGTAATCAACAGTGTGTGGGAGCTATGGGCACTGGTTGTTCTTTAGGTGGTATTAGATTAATGCCTGTTGTCCTGCTGCAGGGTCCTGAGCCTAGGGACACGGGTGGTTGCTTTTCAGTTTTTTGACAGGGTGTGGAAGTGAAGCCCCAGTTCAACAAAACTGTAACTTATTTGGAGTAGCTTTAGTGATGCTTGTCTTAAATGGGATGTGAGTGAGGCTCTGGTTGCAGTAGGAGGAAGGAGCTTGAGCCCTAAATAATCTGGTCTTAGTATGTGCTACAAAACTGAATTTCTTGTAAAATATTTTAAGTTCTGCTGTGTGTGGTTAGTCTCCTGAATGCACTACCCTGACCTCCTGCTTTCTTACTGTCATGCATACTCTGGCACATTCCTCTCTGCAAGTCATTGTGTTTATTAGAACTTGCCATTTCTGAAATGCTACTCCACCCAGTATTTGTGGCTTGGGTAAATTGCATATACTGCTTTCTGTGTGCGTTATAGCTTTATGAAAGTGTGGTACTGGGTTTAAAAGGCACAGCAGGGCTGATTGCTGTGAAACATCTCAAGCAAGTTCTCTCTCTTCGTGACAGTCTCTGCAGGACTGGCCTACTTGAACCTGAGCCGTGACTTTGAGAATTTCATAAGGGTTGAGATGACAATGTTGAATGAAACCTGAGCAGTGAGCAAAGCTATTTACTCTGTGTGGGAGGAGCTGAGCAGGCTGTTGGCAAGTGAGGAGGCGCAGCCAAATGCAGTTGCCAGCAGTGCATTGGGAGCCTTGGTGGTCATTCATCACCGCTCTCAGGCTTGCCTCTGGAATTACTCTTCAGCTAAACTGCACTGGACCTGGAAATACCAGAGAACAGATGAATATTTGGTGAAAGAAATTTGCCTCTCTCAACTACTCTCCAACTTGTAGCCTTTTGCTTTAGGTATCATTTTTTCTGAATCAAATATCAGTGCTGAAGGCAAGTATATATTTAATACCCTTTTTATTAAATAGGAAAAAAACCCACTTTACTTTAAATCCACATGCGAAAATCAGATGTTGGATAAAATCTTTGTAGGTATGATAGTCTAGCTGTTTTCTTTTTCTGTTTTCTGTGTTTTGCAAAGAGCATGTTTATACTGCATGTAAAGAATTATTTATGACCTTTTCATGGACTGGGGGAGAATTCTACTGGAAAAGGTAGTGATGTTGAAATGTCAGGGCAAATTACTATCAAAATTGCAGGGCAAGTCTGAAAAGCTTCTGCCTTCCTCTACTACACCAACTTTCCTTCCTCTTTCTTTTTTCCCTAGCTTTCACAGAGTTTGGTTTTAGACGATTTTGGCTTTTTCTTGGGTACCTGTCAGGGGAAAAGGATTATTTTTTTACTTTGCATCACTAGACATAGTCTTAGTTGTATTACTGCATCAGTATCAGTTTGTAGAATGTGTTAGTTATTCTAAACTTCTAAAATCTCTATTAAAAGGATTATTATAGTGAAAATTCCTCATTTGGGTAGTCCAGATAGATTTGATTTGAGTTCAATTTCATTGAATTTATGTCTTTACAATTTAGAGAGGTCTTTTTTGTTAAGACTGTGGTTTTTTCAGTTGTAAATATTTTTTCATTGGAGAAATGTTTTAGAACTAAAACCAGACTTGGTCAAAAGTGTTCACAAGTTGTCGGAACTCCACGTATCTTCTATTTGACTTCATTTTGTACACTGAGATTTACATTTTGCTCCAGACAATATCCTGGAAGAATGTCTGAAGCATGGGATTAGGATTGGTTTTTCAGCCAGCATTTACTATTTACTATTGAAGAAGCCCTGATTTAATATCTGATGTGACAAATGCGTTCTGTCCTTTAGAAAAATATATACATTAAATAAGTTTTCTTCCTCTAAGGAGATTGACTGAGAATGGATTCTTCTCCTTGTGCTCTCCCCCCACTCTCCTGCCCTGAGATACATGAACATGTAGGGATTTTTGTCTTCCTACTGGTACAGGTGTTTTATAAAACAGAGAAACCAGGAAACTTTTTTTCTGTTTCAGTGGCATACTTAGTCTAGTGCCTGCTATAATGACCTAAACTTTTGTTATGAAAAAACTCATATATTCATGTACAGATACACTGTGATGGACCTGATGCCTTTAAGCTAAAGTGCAGGTACTTCCCTGTTTATGGAGGCTTTTCTGCCATGTCTGACTTATGCAGTTGGACTTCTGTTCATGAGTATCTGAAACTATGTAAACTTCTAAACTGAGTATGAGAGTGCATTTTCTAAGTATATAAATTCTTAAAGCACTCAAAACTAATATCAAAAGGATAGAAGGCTGCCTGGGATGTTAGTCTAAGATCACAAAGTCTGCTTTCATCAGTAGATGGGCCTATTCTGTCTGAATTTATTTTCAGGAATGAGAGAAGAAGAAAAAGGATTTATAGGATTTTTTTGTCTTTTGGCAGGGGAGGAAGGGGTGAGGAGATGAAGGAGGAAGCTTAAATTAGATTTTTTCTTTTCCTCCTCTGTTTTAGTGGTGAGACAGAGTCATATTTTGGTAAAAGGCTCAGAGCCTGCCTCTCCTATGTTGCTGTTGAGTTAAAGCAGAGGGTGCTTAGAATACCTGGGTAACAGCTTCCTTGACTGGAGAGAGCCTCAGAGAGGGGAAATGTAACATTATCAATACTGAAATTCTTCATTTTATCTACCCAAAGAATTCAGTTTCAGTTCTAAATGGAGAAAAGGGCGTAGGAAGGAGAAAGAGGTATTTTAATCTGTTCCTGTTTACAGTTTGGCTACATGAGCAGTGTCAAGGTACCTGAGAGGGCATGGAGAGAAGTAAGGGAAAGTCCTTCAGGATTATGTAGTTTCCTGAAATCCCTGGAAATGCAGCCACTTCTTAGTAATGTGAAGATAAAGTGGCAGAGAAGACCCAGTTGTCAAACAAGCTGGTGGGCTGGCAGGTAGGGCCCAGCAGCTGGAGGCAGATACAGACCAAGTGGTGTGCAGGTGTCTGATGGAGGAGTCTCCCCTCCCTTTAGCCTGTGTGACCCAGCCATCCCGGTACCAGAGAGACATGGAAACACCAGATACCAGTGTCAGCAGGGTGTTCTGGGCAGGGTCACAGCCCGGACTCTGAAAGAGTAGATAACAGCCCCATTAACTGGGCAAGGTAGGTCTGTAATGAGAGGATACAGTTCCTTCTGTGTGTAAGGGGAGTTCTACTGCATCTTTCTCTTGATTTTAATTAGGAAAAAAAAAGAAAATGCATATTCTGAGTAGATTTGGACCAAGGTATTTACTTTGTTTTGTAGTTAACACAGATTTGGAGAAGTGATATGGAGTTGTGTTTATTAAAACAAAACAAACAAACAAAAAACCCAAACAGAAAAAAAGGTAATGTTCTCCCTCCTTGCATTTCCTACTCATTGGCCTGCCACTCCACTCCTTTAGCTTTTTAGCTGCTTTTTCTGTTCCTTCTGGGACATCTGGACAAGGGCTGTTGCAGCTGAATGAAGTGAGGCACATGATTGGACAAATGGAGACAGGCCTGAATACATGATGGTTATCCAGTTTTTCCTACTTCCTGTGCTTAAGTGAATCATGTTTTTCATATAGCATATAATGGTTTCTATTGATGGCTATCCATGCCTCATCTTTGTTTTTTTCTAGTACATCTTTTTTACCTTGGCATATACTGGGAAGTGAACTACACTTCTTTGTATAAGGAGATGGAGTAAATAGTATTATTTGAGGATTAATCACATTCACACTACTATTGATTTAATTTATGGCATGTGACTCACTTTGTAAGAAAAGGAGACCTCTAGTATGGAGTAAGGTAAGAACTCAAGTTCTTATTTTCAAGGCAGTTCTCGGTGTCCTATTGTCTTGTTTTTTAGTAGAGAAGATTTCAAAACCTGTTTTGTCAGAAATGAGGTTTGATGGGGAAAATGAGACCAGTGGAGAAACACCAAATAGGAGTTCCACATTTGCAAGAAGGTGACTCTGCACACTAGTCATTGTGTCAAAGAGGCTGCTGATGTAATGAGCAGTGGATGAGGGTGTTAGGGAGAGATTATTTCACTTTATTCTGGTAGCTGCCAGCAGGAGGAGTTTGGACCAGCAGATTTCTAGTCTTGAAGCACAGTTTACTGGAATCTTTTTAATGTTTAAAATTTAAGCCAGCCTATTTAAGTGTTTTATTCATTGAATAAAATATCTGGGGCATTAAAAATAAAAAGCCTTTTTTGTGGAGAGAGCTCTTCCATGAGTCAGGCTGGTTTGTATATAAAAATATGGGAGAGTTTTAAGAAGAAAAAGCAGTTGCCTCACCTTTTAAAGAAAAGTAAGAACTGAAGAGATAGAGGCCATGGCAGTCAGTTGAAAAAAACTAGTTAGGTGAGTGCCTGAATGGGAAAGTTCAACTTGGCCGTGTAATGCAAACTGTTGACTCCCTTTTCAGATTCCCATAGCATACCACAATATCAAACAAGGAAGCCACAAAGCTCATGAGTTGTCCTTTGTGCAATATAAATTTGGGACTTAAAATACTAACAGGAACTTGGTTTAAGGAATCCTTGAAACATAAGTGCCATTTTTGTGTGCTTAGAAATGAGTAGGACCAAAACGGAGAGGTAAAAAATGAGAAGCGGTGTGTTTCCCAGAAAAAAGGAGCTGAAGCAAAGCTATTTCACTTTAAGCATCCTGAGGGCTTTGATGAGAGGAGTATAGTGTTGCTTGGCTTGCTGCTGATTTGGCAGCCTCTGTCTCTTCACTGCATTTTTCATGTGCGCCCTTCGTTTGTTACTTTTTTTTCCTCTTTTGTATCTTACTCATCAGAATGTGAGGTAAAAGGCTGCTACTGCAACACACTTGCTCCAAGCAGCTTATGCTAACCAGCTTTCACAGAGAACGTAATCCTTACACAAACACCTTAACTCATGAAGGAAGAAGGTCCAGTGCGACGTAGGTTTTCTTCATGTGCTGGGATTTCATCTGTCTTTTCTCCAAGAGCTGATGGCCGCAAGCTCGTCCGGAATGCTTCATTTGGCGGATATAACGAGCTCTCTCCTGCTTTACCAGGTTTGTTTTGGTCTTGCATTTCTTAAAATGTACAGAAGCGAATATAATTTCTACCTCAAATTGTCATGCTCGAATGAGAGCAATGTACTGAGATGTCGGTAGGAATCGGAAAGAGTATTTATTGCTTGCATGCATTTAGATAACAGCTCTTTGTAGTGGCGAGATTTGCAGACAGGGAAATGAGTAAGTTAGCTTTTACACTCCCACAAATCTCACTTTAAAATGCATTAGTGTGTTTGAGGCTGGCTGGAATGTTTGTTTTGGTTGTTTGGGCTTTTAGGACTGAGGTTCTGTGATGTGGTTTATAAATGCCTTCTTCTCTTGTGCTTTCCACTGCCTCCCCCTCCACCACACACACATAATGGTTCTGTCTTAAAATTGTAAGGTACAGCAGAAGGCTTTCATTTAGCTGTAATGACTGGAAAATCTGCAGGCTGGTCATCAGTGGTTTGACGTAAAATGACAAGATAGAAAATGAGGGCTAAAAACATAGCCTTGCTAAACTGTGTAGTGCAAGATTTTGAAGAGTTACAACCCCTGAAAGGGCTTTAATCTCCTTTTGCTCAGATTTGTTGTTTCCTGAAAATTAGTACTGGAATAGTGAAATGAATTTGTAGATTGAAATGATTTGTAGATCACTGCACATCATTGTTCATAATGTGCACTTCTGACATAGGTACCTGAATTTCAGCATTTTCTTTCAGAAAGCCTCAGTGCTTGAAAATGTGTTACAAGGTCACCCATTCCTGAAGGGGGACATAGTACAAGCTGTGCATTCTTTCCAGAATTGCTCTGGTTGTGGGATTTGTCTTGTGCATGCGCAGAGATGCACTTTATTGTGTAGTCCCACGGGGCCAGGATGTTGGGGGGAAGGAAAGCGAGGAATAAAATAGTTTTCATTTTCTATTGCGTGCCTCCTGCAGCATGGCTCACTGAATTTGTAAGCCCTGGTTCTGAAGCCCTGGAGCTGAGCTGGATGCAGAGCATGGAGGAGGTTGCATGTTTTATTAAACTTGTTTTATCCTGAAATGTTTCCTTTCACTCTGTTTCAGGAAATGATTAGCCGTCTACCAAGAATCTAACAGGGAGGTTTTTTCAAGCTGCTTACGAAATAAAAGATCTCAAAGCTTGAAAGCATGGGGTTGGCAACTAGACAGGTGCTTCCTACCTTTAAAAGAAATATGTGTAATCTGGTAATTAGTGGGGAAAAAGAAGGATCTCATTTTGAATTTGCTTCCTTTCTGTATAGAATTCTGCAATTAAAACTGATCACTTCATAAGCAGACAATGAATGACTACTTAAAATGCAGAACAAATGGAAAGTGGTTTTAATGAAAAAAGTTCAAGTGTGTACATAGACTTAAAAAATGCTTTCTCTTTTGGAATCTTCCATGTATCTCTGAAGAATTTCAACATTCCTAACATGCTTAATGAACATTCTTTATATATTCTTTCAGACTGGTTTAAGCAAAGAGTCTTTTAAATATACTTATGTATAGTTAGTGACGGCAGTCTTTGATTATTTTTTTAATTTTATATGATGCTAACAAAAGAAAACACTACTATTTGAAAATACATAAAAGGACTTTGCTTACTTTTGTGATTACTTTGCTTTCAAAGTCCTTGGAGGAATCTGAATTAGCTAATATGGGATTGTACTCTTGAATCTGGTTGTCAATAAGCTTTTGAAAGTCAGTTAAAAAGACTATGGTTCCCTGTGTTTAATTCTTCAAAAAGATTTTTCCTTTTTTTCTCATGTGTTTATTATATAGCACCACTGTTGATAATTCCCACTAAGTACAGCTCATAGTTCTTCCAGAAACATTTTCGAGCTCAATTATTTGCTCCTCAAAACTGCACATGCATACCAGTAATCAAATAGGCTGTTCCTTTCTTTTCACTTGGAAGTCAGTAGTATTGTTGCCTGGATTGCTGTTTGTGATCTTTTCATGCATTGCATTGCTTTTTTACTGTTTTTCTCTGTGTTTGAAATAGAGTCTCCAGTGGATAGTAATTTTTTTTGTAATGGATGAAATAGATCTGATGTTAAAAAGTAACATTCTTATTTTCTGATGTATTTTTCTCGTGTATTGTAATTGCAGATGGCATTTCTTGAGAGGCACAAAACAAGTATTCAAGATCTAAGAATTATGTGGTTGGTTTTGGTTTTTCCCTTCCTTCAAAATTCACTGAAGGAACAGATTGTGGGTGCAACTTCAAAAAGTATATGTTACGCTTGAAAATTGAAATCTATTGCCTAGGCAGTTTTTTTTTTAAACTATACCCTGCCACAGTCTTTATCCTAAATAGTCTTTAATTTTGTAGTGTGTATAGCCTTGGTTTTTTGTCAACAACAGTGTTTTGAAGTTTTTTGGGGGTTTTTTTGTTTGTTTTTTTGTTTTGGAAGGGGTTGGTTTTTGGTTGGTTTTTTTGGTATTGACTACATAATGTCTCAATCTCTAAAGCAGCACTGTTTGATTTTGTTTCATCAGCCTCTTGTGTGCAAGGGTTCTGATTCCTCTGTCAGGCTCTTAAATCTTTCTGAAAGCTCCTAGTGAGTTTTAATGTAGATTTTCACATGCAAGTTTTGGAAGAACATGCTGAGTGCTCACAGTAGGAATGCACTAATGGACAGTTTCCCTTGGCTTCTGAGGTCATACCGTGAACTGTGGCTGACTGCACTGGCATTGGGATCAGCTTTCAGAGCCCATGGCACCTGAGCTTTTAAGATAAAGAAGATCACACTGGGAGAAAGTCTGTTAAGATGTAGTGTTGCTCTGAATGCAATTGCTGATGCTCAGAACTGCTTTAGAGTACAGTAGTGGTGCTCTTAACTCTAAAAGATTGCTTTCAGGATTGTAGATAGAAAATGATACATCAATTCAAAGGATTCAATAGAGATGAAATTACAGAAAGAGACCATCTTCAACACCTGAATTTCTGCATTGTGAAATGTGGGCTCAGGTAATTTCGTTAAAGAGCTGCTGATTGAGTTACAAGGTGGGAAGGAACAAGTCAGCTAAAATATTAAACCCAAATCCACTGCTGATAAATATTTTTCATAAATACAAAAAACTTGAAACACTTCTTTTTATTACACCCTGCTTCTAGCCTCTTGTGCTCTGGCAGTCTCTGCTCCAGACAGCTGTCTGTATTGTGAGTTTATCCCTCTACACAGAGGGAGGTGACCAATGGGAAGGTGGGGGATGCAAAACTGGATGACTGGCTTTCCTCACAGACCGAGATGGCGCAGTGCAAGGTGTTCCAGGCGATGCAGCACCGTGACTTGGCTTTGCTAATGACCCCCTGAGAGAGCCCTTTTCTGTGCTGTGGGTGAGGAGGGGAGCAGTCCATGTGGTGGGTAAGTTCATGGATCAGCTAGCACACACATCTCTCCAGCTCGAGACCCTGAAAGCAAGGAGGTGAAATTCATGGAAATGCAGCTGAACTCTGGTCTTCATGTACAGTTCTCTGGGACAGAATAGTTCTTTCTGGTTTCATTTCTTCTTGGTGATTCTGATGCGAAGTTTGTTTGTGAAAATAAAAAACGTATGTCTGTTGGATAAGGGTGTGTAAAGTCCTTAAAACTGTTGTGCTTTAGAAAGCAAGCTGGAATTATAGCTTCTCTTCTGTAAGAACAATCCTGACTTAGCACTTCCTTGCTGATTCTCCCTGACTAAGGCTTCTGTATGTGCCATTAAATAAATAAAAATAGGAAAGTCATTAGAAAATGCCCGTGTTGCATTTTCAGTGGGATTTGATTCCTTTTGAGGAATTTCTTTTGGGCACTGGATGAGGAGAAAGCCTCTGCTATGGTTCTGGTGTGTGTTTGACTGCCTAAGTCTGGCATTGAATCTAGTAACTTCTCAGTGAACTAAGGCAAGTGTAGCCTCTTAGGCTTTAAATAACCTTTGTTTTGTTTCATGCCTGATAACTAGTGCTGTAGAAAATGTGCTTTTGCATTTGGTATTATATAGGAAACGTGGCCTCTGGTGTCTGGTTTTTTTTTTTGTGGATTCCCTAGTACTGCAAATCTTCTGCCTGTCAAGGAGCTTCTTCCCTGTTGTCAAATGGTCTTCTATGTTATAGGTTTTCATTAGCTAAACAAGTCTATTGCAGGTGTGTTGGAAGAATTTAAAAATGAAGGGTTTAATGAACTATGCCCAGGTGGGGCTTCTATGAAGATGTGTAAAAGTTATTTGTAAAGGCATGTAGGGCTTCCTTTCTGTGAACATAAAATGAAATTTTGTACTGCAGTATATAATTTTTAAAAATATGGTCTTAAAAAGGAGTATCTGCACAAGGTGATAAATACAAAGGGAGAAAAATCCCCAATAGACTGATTACCAGACCAAAATCAAGAGGAGTCTTAATATCTCATGTAACCTGGAGATCAGCCTAATGTCCCTTTAACTCCAGGGTGTGTAATTGTGACAAATGAATCATTTCTGTCTTAGAGCTTCTAGGTATTATAAGTTGTGGAAGGCTGAAGATAATAATAATTAAAAAAAATCCTACTAAGGACAAACTACCCAACACTGGTACAGAAAGTTAAAAATTGTTTCAAAGCTCGTAGTTTCCCCTCACATACACACATTCCCCTGAAGAATGTGCAATCAAGGAGTTTCTCTAGTAAGTCTTCTCATTTCAGGGACCAGAATACTGATTTGTTTCAAAGTTGGGACTATGCCCAGAGGGACACTCCAAAGCACTGGTGGTGTCCATGGGTGCAGCGTGCCGGCTGGTGCCACGTCCGAGGATGCGCGGTCCTGCTGGTATCCGTGGGTGCAGGGTGTCCCTGCTGGTGCAGTGCCTACCCTCTCATGGGCACAGCTCTTGAACACCCCTGTGCCAGGTTTCTCAGCTGCCTGGGCTGTAACGAAATCTATGCATGACTTCATGGTCTCATCCACCTGCTCTCCAGAGGGTGTATGTTGACTTACTCAGATAAATGCATTGTGCAATTTGTTTTATTCCTGTTTATAAAAGCTTTGTGCTGCCACCACCCTCTTCAAAGAAAATGGATCAATGAGTAAGATGTTGTCTCGTAAGCACAGTAGGTGATTTTTCTGCGAGATGGTGGTGCCAGGTCCCCAGAAAAGGTTCTCTGGCACGTAGCAGCTGTGTGGCAGCACTCATACCAGTTTTGTCCCTGTTTTCCACTTACTTTGCTTTTTGGATGCTGGAGAGTGGGTGTTTGTCACAGAAGACAAACATGAGATTTTGACAACTGTGTTATAATGTGAAGCCTTGCAGTTATGCTTCTTCAGTGTCAAGTTGAAAGTATAAATTCAAGGCTAATGTAAGGAACTTTTAACATTTTCATGCAAGAAAATGGCTGGTGATTTTAGTCAGATTTGCTTTCATGTGGGTGGTATTTAACAATAATCTAGTTCAGAAAACTACAGAAATGAACAAACAAAAAAAAGGCTTTATTTAATACTCTTCTCTGTGCCTGCATGTACGCAGGTAGGGGATAATGAGAAAATAAAAGGACAAAAGTTGGCATGTTATGTTTACAATTCATTGGGTTATTGGGTCAGGTGCAGCATTTTCCAAATACAGTGGACTGTTCTTGCCTCTGAGTGGTAAGTATTGCATTAGGCTATATTGTAGTAGCTGATATGTTTTTAACTGATGAGACAACTGGTATGTATATGTTATTTGAAAATCTGATTTACTTGTACTTTTTTATGCTAAACACATTGACAAATTTATTTCAAAAGGTAGTTCATACAAATTTTGTTAATGAATTTATTTCATTTGCAACAATGCTGTTTTTTCTTCTAAGGTTTTGACAAAGGGAAGGAAGATGTGTCACAAAGTAAAGATGATGCAGCATATTCTATGTCAAAAAGCAAGGTAAGGAAAACAACCTCCTAACCTTTCTTAAAAATTTTGCTGTGTAAAGGAGTTACACAGTTTTAATTAAAGGCAAATGTGTTTAACTTTTGTTTTAGATGATCTTGAAGATTACTCTTCAGATTCAGCAATAGATAAAGATTAAAGGGGATCTCTTAATATCGTTCCCAGGCTGACATCACATCTAAATCAGTGGTTTAAAGTAGTGAAAATTAAATATGAAGTCTTCTTGCTGTCATCTTGGAGTGGGATGTTGCTTTGCCATAGATTTTAAATTGCATTGCCATAGGGTTTAAAGGCTCTAATTTACCCAGCTGTGTGGTTTTCTACTTTCTACTAGGATGTCCACTGTCTTTTTAAAGAGGCAAATGTGGTAACAGACACTTAAACAGATTGTTGGAGTGCAGCAGGTGTGAGTTACTCTGGAAGGTGATGACCTGATCTCGAGCACAGCTAGCTCCCAGGGGAAAGGGGGAAATTCCTGCTTTTTGCTTCTTTTGCACACAGCTGTTCCCACAGCACTCTCTCCTGGGCACAGGCAGCCCACACTGCTTGGAGATAGGGTTTGCACTCCAGATCTTGACAAAAAATTTTCTGTGATATTTGACATATCAGAGCCATAAAGAGAAACATTACAAAGATACTGAAGGAAAATAAAGAGACTTAGAGATTATAGTAGCATTTCCAGGCCTAAATGGTGTCATTGAAATTGCAATGGGATAAGCAGTTTAGTTTCTGCAGCTGATGCTGCAGTTTTGTGATGTGTAGCTAAGCATTTCAAACTGTTGATGTCTTACACATGACTTGGAATCACAGAATTTTATATCTTTTTGCTTTACTGCATCCCAGAGCCTCACTTGTCAGGGATATCAAGAAAGTATACTTTACCATCTAGCTTTCTTGTGATCAAAATATTGATATTGATCCAGAAACCTGAAAATCGGTTGGAATTGGAAATCAAGTTAATATGATCTCTTTTGGCTTGGATTTATTCCAGACTCTAAAGAATCATTTATCTTTGACTATCCGATTCCCTTTCCCTCTCCCGCATATTTATTTTTCTTAGTTCTTGTCTTAACAGGACCTTAAGTCTTGGGGTTCTTTGCTATTACATTTTTTGTGTCTTTCTGTCAAAGATGAGACCAATACTTCTGCTAATACATGTTTCTTCACCTTTTTTTTTTTTTTTTAATTGCTGCATGTGGGGCTTGATTTTACTAGTGGAAATGAAATAGCAGCCCTTCCTTCTAAGGAAGAATGGAAAAGTACTGAATGTACCTTGCTGGGAGTTACAGCAGGGTCTCTTAAAGTGTTTTCTTCTAATTTTTTTGTCCCATCTGCTTTGTGTACATACAACAGTGAGAAGGTTACTGGCTTAAAAATATATAGATTGCTGACCTGTCTCATAACCTTGAACAGCTCATTGTAGATCTTTACTCAGTGTCATATTAATGAGCTTTAAAACTGAGACAATGAGAAAATAAGTTTTTGTAACCTGGGAAACTTACTGATTTGAGACTTTTCTATGCATGACCTTTAGATTGCCTTAGCTGTCTGTTAGTGAGAGACTAGAATATTTATGAATGCTTTGCTTAAGTTGTTCCATTATTGCTTGCATAATGAGTTCATTACCTCTTCTTATGTGACAGTGATAATCATTTTCCCCCCTCTTCCGTTACTACATTTAACGTACTGTGTTTCCTTTGAATTCTACAGAGAGGAATTTAATTTCAAGTTGTACGCTCATCTTAAAGCTAAATTTTGAGTGTCAAGAACATACCTTTATAACAAGATGTTTCCTTCATTTTTTCCAAGACAGATACAGAAGTTAAAGAACATTTATTTTTCATTAAAGAATTTTGAGCTAAAATTACTTTTTGCCAGTTATTGCACATATCTTTTTTACAGTAGCTAAGTAGACTCCTGTAAAGTCTTAGTTCTGAATTAAAGATGTAAAGTAGAATCCAGGTTAAATTGTTCTGTACAGCTTGTGACTCTTTAGGCTTTGTTTCTGTTGTTTGAGCAGCCTGTGAGTTAGGAGGATGCTCAAGTATGCTGCTTTTATTATTGCTGTTAGTTTTACTCAAAGCTTGCGTATTTTTTGACTCTCATTTGATAGTATTCTGGAATACAAATTCAGTGAATAGACTTTGCACTGTAGTTTGAGATTTGATATGTGGAACATCTGGAGGGTCAGTTTTGATAACATTTCCTTGAATTTGAATTGAATATACAGTTTAGAATGTTACATTGTTTTGGTTTTCTTTTTTTGACAATGCAGAAATTTTGAGTCCACCAGGCTTACATTTCAGTGCACAAAGGAATACAACTCTTTAATTTACCTGAAGTTTGTATATAGCAAATACCTAAGTTTGCATATAGTGAGTACCTACTCAATGTTCTCTGACCTCCAGTAGGAATGGTATGAAAAACTCTATCATAGACTCCTCTTAGACTACTCTTTTTCCGATTTTTTTCCCCTAAAGAGTGCTGTTCCCAAAGTGAATATTTGGTGGCTTGAGTTCCCTTTCAACTAGTAGGGAACAAACTCCTAGGAGTAAACTTTGAACCTTACAAGCCATGGGGTAGAGGCGGGGGGAGAAATCATGTGGTGCTGAGGCAGCTCATTGTCCTGCTTGAACAAGACTTGGGTGTCACGAACAAACCTGGGTCTTGTTCCCGCCTGATGCCACCGTGAGCTTCTTGAAGATGACTTGCAAAGTAATCAGAGCGTGGAATTAGGGTGCAAGTAGCAGAACAAGAGCTGTTAGTGGGCAGTTACACTCTGATGATTTATAGAGTGCTGAATCCTAGACTGAAGAGGCTGTATTTTCCTTCATGAGTCACAGGGTAAGTGCCTCTATAGCAGTCCATTTGGAGAAGCTGTCAAGTTGTGGATGAAGACAGCTGATTCTATATTCTGATTCATATATTCTGGGAATGACTCTTGTCTTAAAACACCTGGATTCTCCTAAAACCTTCTCTCTCTGCTGCAATAATGCCTAACTATTCAAGCACCCTCTGTCTAAGAACAGTCTACATGAGCTAAATACTTACTGTGTATAGTTCAGCTGCTTCTGAAGGAACCTCAGACTTCTTTCCCATAAAATCCTTACAAAAAGAGACTCTGTGAATAGGTGGTGAACAGCTCATGTCACAAATTGTGATTTGTTGGTTTGAGTTTTTTTAATGGGGGAAGCAGTAGAGAAGTGAGAGGGAATGGGAACCTTACAAACATAATTGCACTTCAATTACTTGCTAATGTGCCAGCATCAGTAATATATTCTTGTATCTATCATTGCCATTTATTTATTATGTGTGTTGTGAATTTCAGTCTGAATCCAAGCTTTTCAATGGCTCTGAGAAGGACATCTCTCAATCTTCAAGCAAACTTACAAAAAAAGAATCTCTCAAGGTGAATTAATTTCCTAGTAACTCCTCATGGACTATAAATGCATTCACATAGTTTTACCTTATTCTCTAATGAGAAGACAAAAATACCAAATAATGATGAGACTTAGGGAATATTTAAGTATTGTGAAAAGTTGTGCTGTTGAGTCTCTTCAAATTTTACTGTATTTTTACTTGAATAATGGCTTCTATAATGCAGTCTTGAGAATGGCACAATACTGTAGAATAACTCAGGAGATTATAGATTTTTTTTCAGATTGGCAGGGACCTCAGGACATCTACATGCATTGAAATGACAAACAGAATTATCAAAATTGTAATTTGAATGTTTTTCTACTACCTTCTTCCCTCTGTACTGTGGCAAGATCAAATTCCACTGTTTGATAGATACCATTTCAGGAGAAATGTAAAATTATTTGGCTTTAAATGAGGGAGATACATTGCTGCAGATTTCTCCGGGGGGGTGAACATAACTGGTGGGTAAAGACCACAGATCAGATAATGTACCTGTATATTAGAACTTGATTTGGTTGGTTTTTCCTCCCCTTTGATCCTAACAGGAGTTTCAAAGTCCTCATTTTTAAAAGAAAACTGCAGAAGAATCTGAAATTGGCTGCATCATAGCTGCTCTTGAAGTAACTGTTCACACTTTGAAGTCAAATACTCTGTTTCAAAGCTACTTTTCTATAGCTGTATTGCAAATTAATTTTGCAGGTTTTTCCTCAGCTTGTATTGGTCCATACCTTTTTGTGCTGATAATTGGCTTGTGGTCATGACATTGTAAACATTTTTATTGTTATTTACAGGTTCAAAAGAAAAACTACCGAGAAGAAAAGAAGAGAGCCACGAAAGAATTACTTAGCACCATCACGGACCCCTCAGTTATTGTTATGGCCGACTGGTTGAAGGTCAGAATCCAAGTGTGAAGCCTGAGTTGAAGATGGAGCAGTTAGTTGCTTGCTGCTTTCTGGGCAGAATAAAAAAGGCTCAATCTTTTACTTGCTGTTAATGTTTTTCTACAGGCACAGCAGCCACTAATTGCATCCCAAGGTCTCTGTGCTCAAATCCTAGGGGACTAATAGAGGAACTTAGCTCCCACTTACTGCAGTCACCCTAGTCACATTACTCTTGTGTGCATAGCCATCAACTTGGGATGAGTTGGCTATGCAGTTCTCATTTTGTCCTTCTCATTTTACACTTTGAAGTGGCTCTGTTACATAAATAACAATTGCAAAAATGATTCAGTCAGATATTTGAAGGCAGGTTTCTTTGTGTATCTCTGGTAATTTTCCTTTCCTCTCAGGAACTAGCTGGTACTGTTATCTTGAAGATAGCAGTTCATATTATCAACTGTAGTGCAGTTAAATTGTCATACTTTCCATATCTGCATGTGTGCATACCCATTTGTAGAACTAAGTATTCATCAAGACAGAAGAACAAGCATACCTTTATATTCTTTAACAAACCTGGGTAAACTTTTAAAAGACCTGATAAACTTTGCTTTGAAATAAAAGCTAATAAATTTCAATTTTAATTTTGTTAAGGGGGATGGTTTTGGTATTGACTTCACTGAGATACAACTGTAACTATTTATCTTCTAGATTCGTGGCACCTTGAAGAGCTGGACGAAACTGTGGTGTGTACTGAAGCCAGGAGTGTTGCTTCTTTACAAAACTCCCAAAAATGACCAGTGGGTAGGAACAGTGCTGCTGAACGTTTGTGAACTCATCGAGAGGCCTTCTAAAAAAGATGGCTTTTGTTTCAAACTTTTTCATCCTTTGGAGCAGACCATATGGGCTACAAAGGTTAGTGGTAGCATGCATGGTTCTTAAGGGATGACTAGCATTAACCAGCTGTGAGTAAAGACAACATTAATGAAAAGCTGAACTGTGTTTTCTGTTTCAACTTCAGTGGTTTGTGTTGATTCTGAATATAAGCCCTCCACATCTAGTCCCATTTAGAAAAGGTATTTGATTTATGCTGCTGTGTGCAGCATAAAGAGCTTCAGAACTGTGGTGTGCAAAGGGTTGCCATTAAAAAGGTTAATGCCATCACTGGCAATCACATAAATTAAGGGAATGAGTGTTCAGTGTTGTATTTTACATCAGTCAAAACTGAAAAATTAAGGTGAGACTTGCCAAAATAAAAAAGTTTGTTATAAGCATTTCTTGGTGTCTAACTCTATATTCATGTAATAAAATGTCACCTTTAGTGACATTAGTTCAATTTGATTGTAAGGGTCAAAAAGTAGATTACTTGCTTATGCAATAATAGCTCATACTGAAACTTGTTAGCCAAGTCTGTTCCTTTTTGTTGTGATGTTAAGAAGATAAATGTTTTCATTTGGTTCTCATGTCTGTTTGCCTTGTCATACATGGCATAATATTGTGAGAAGCTCTTACCTGTGTTGAAAAGCACAGGAGTGTTCTGCAGAGCAAAGGTTTATTTCAATGTCTTATAAGGATCTCTAATGCATGCTCTTACTCATTGTTTATAATCTGATAAACTATTGTAGTTCTTGTTTTATGTTTACATGTGGAGAGGGGATGTGGAAGCACAGCACAAGTGAATATATTTTCCTTCTGAAATAACGTCTTGCTTTAGATGAAATTACTGCACAATATTAGGACCCTTGTTATAATTAATTAATTATACCTTCTAAAATATGCATCTTACAGTCTGACAATTAGCTCTTCTAAATCTTAAATTGAGATAGATGTACTGTCACGTCTGTAGAATATGCTGTATTAAATTTGTCATCTTTTTCTTAGGGAAGTCAGTCAGTATAATTGCTGATGCTTGTGGTCATTCTGGACTGTGATCATTATCAGTGTTATCTAAATTTACCAAACTAAGATCAAACCACTTGTAGTTTCTTTTGAATAATTTTATTTTATTGTTGCTTAGGCAAACTTTTCAGTAATTAGTGGTGATCTCACATTTGCAGAACACAAACTCCATATCCTTTTCCAAAGCTATAGCATTTGGTATTAATGTGCTTTATTTATTTTATATATATATACACATTGCAAAGTGATGGCCTGTCTGCAGAAGATCACAAATCAGTCTTATATTTCTTTATTGCTTGGCAATGAGAAATGGATTTGTTTGTTTTTTAACTAGATATTTAGAATTTAGAGGACATGCCCTACCAGATTTTTACTTTTTTAAGGTAGGTCAAATTTTGAACCTGAACAAGTTGATATTGTCCATTCTAAATGTGCTGAGAGCTGGAGTGATGTTTGTTCATTTTGGTATGGCTATTTGCAGTTGAGAATTACTGGATTCCATTAGATGAAAGGCCTTTAAGTTGAAACCCTTTTCTGCCTTGTTTAACTAGTCAATCATAATGTCCTGGTTACAGATTTATTATCATGAGGCAAACTTGTGTAAGTGTAACAGCAATTGACTGATCTGGAATAGATTTACCAGAAAGAGCCTCAAGTCCAAGGCAAAGTGAGTCTTGTTTGCAGTTAGTGCAGAAAGATAGCATTGCAAAAAACATATATAGAGGTATAAGTACTGCAGGAGACTTTCTCAGTTGAACACACTATCCATGGTGTGTCCTTCTGGCAGACTGCAAATTCTCTTCTGCAGTAGTTTATGGCCAGTCACTTCACATGCTCCCTTAAGCCTGTTGCTGTGGTCTTTGATGTTCCTCGTGCACTCTGAGGTAGCTGATGCACTGTACCTTGTTTGTCTTCCTTGTGTGCCTGGTCCTGATGCCATTTCAGTTTTCTGAAATTATTAATTAGAAAAGCTAATGCAAATAATTTTTTCTGAATAAATTCAGTCAGGGGTGACTGCATATCAGTTTTCACTGTTGTCTTTGAAACAATGTTCATGGCATTTGAGTTTTATTGGCATGAGTATTCTGTAAGAAGTAAACGTCAACATTTTTTAATCTAATAGAATTTTTAACTTGACCATTGGCTTGGAGCAGTAGCATCATGCCATCAGAAACAGAGACAATCCAAATAAAGTCACCCAGCAAACAGAAATTAACATGCCTCTTGTACAGATCACTAACTACTGAAAACTGGTTTTGAAACCATGATGAGTGATACCAAAGGAAAGTATCCAGTGCTGTTGAAAGAGTAACCAATTAGAGGAAATCAAGATCCATAAGCAGTTATATAAAATAAGTCAACTTAGTTACAATCTTTGCTAAAAATTACTTGGTTTTAATCAACATATTTTTAAAACACTTAGGGAGCGTAACTTTCTTGCATTAAAAAAACCTCCAAACCAGACACCAAAACCACACTTCCCCTCTAAATTGTAGTTGTTTGGTACAGAGTAAGGAGCATACCCTAAAGTGTCCACAGTATAAACCCAGAGGGCAGATCTCACAAGCAGAAGTCTGCCCTTAGTCTGCCCCAGTGTCCTGTGACCCAAGAGTTTCAAGGCCTTCTGGTGGTTGAGGCCTTTGCACAGTGCTGGCAGCACCCCAGCACCTCTCCCACCCCTGCCTGGTGTGGTGCCATGGTGCTCTCCCCTCCTTAGGTGACACTGGGCTTCTTCCCTGCCTTCCACCCTTGGGGTAAGGAGTGGTCATGCATTGGAGTTGTCCTTCTTGGTATCCACTAACTCCTAATCCCAGTGTTGCTGCTTCACCAAAGACTTTTTGTAGGCACACCTTTCCACTCTCTCCAAGGAAGACAGATTTGGAATCTTATTTCTAGCACCCAATTGCTTTTACTCTGTACTGACTCCTCAGGAGTTTCTGAACATCATATACACCAGCACCAGCTTCTCTGTATTGGTATTTAAGTGCCACCAGGACTACTCCTTTTCCCGCTTCTTGCCCTCAGAAACATTCTGGCTGTTTCATTTGCTTGCTTCTAAAATTACTTGCCTTTATCTGCTTTTGCTCAAAACTTCTGCTAGCTTTCCAATTCCCTCTTCTAAGCCTTATATTGGCTTTCCATTAGGTTTCTGTGGGGGAAATCAGTAAAAATCAAAATGTGTTAACGCATCAGTTAGGCAGGCTTAACCTAGCTTTCAACGATAGCTTCAAGTATGCAGCCCTCTTTGCCTATCAATTGTCTTAAAGTTACCATAGATAAACTTTGTTTGGAAGGGACTTTAAAATGGTTATTTAACATTTTATTCCAAAATGAAAGTTGACAGAGATGGAAAAGTCTTTTGAATTTATTTTTTTTAAGTGGGGAGTGTGAAGAACATCATAGTGAAAATAAAATTTTGGCCGAGTCTGACTTATACACCAAAAACCATTACACCGCCTTAAAAAAAACACAACCAAAAAACCCCAACTGAACTAAATTTTTTTTTGAATCCCAAAAAGACCATTCTTTTGAGAAGTGGGCTTGAATTGGGTCCTATACTTAGAATGAAGTCTTTGAAGAAGAAATCCAGTGAAAGAGGGCTGTCCATCTTTTCATTCATGTCTTCATTAGATGTTGCTGAGTGACAGTAAATAGCCCTGCAGTATGTCAGCTTCTTACTACATTGAATGATAAACTGTAAAACTGAATTAAAATATGTGATGCTGTTTCTTGTTTTGTGTGTTTCAAGGGTCCTAAAGGTGAAGCAGTTGGTGCTATAACTCTGCCATTGCCCAGCAGTTACTTGATCATCCGAGCTGCTTCAGAATCAGATGGTAAATAGATACTTCATTGATTTTCAGCAATGACAACAGTTAGTTATGAGAAGGATGGTTTCAATTGTCTGATCATGTCTGTTACAGCACTTTGATTGCAGCTTAATTGTTGTTAAGGTTCTCCTTTAATTTAGAACCTTCAATTATGTTGGTACTAATACTTTTTCATGGTTATTAAAGGAGAATATTGACCTGAAGGACAAGGTATTGAACTCCTTGCAGTTACCTTTTATTAGCTGGATAGAGGAGGGGGAAAGGCTTATCTGTGATTTAGCTATATTAATGTATGTCTAAATATCAAGTGCCTTTGTAAAGTGCTAATATGGGTGTATTCTTATTAAAGCATTTCTGTGTTAAGTGCACCATGGGCACAGAGTTCTAGTAGTAAATATTCTTTCAAAATGTAGTTTTGTAAACACCCTTCACTGGGAAGGTGGTGATCAGTGCAACTACCTTCTAAAGTTACGATGTGAAAAAAGATTTAAGACTCTTATGTAACTCTTTTTTAGCAGGTGCTTCTTATCTACTGGTTAATTAAGCATACCCCTGCAGACTTTAAGAATAGGACTCTCTGCCTTCTGTATTAAGAATCGGATTAGATACATGGAAAAGAAGAAGGGGAAAGAATACGCAAATTTGTTCAGTTACTTTTTGCCAAAGAAAATTAAAATATCTGCTTTTTATCTTTTGAAATGTTATTTATACACTATCATTATAGCTCTTTTTCCACACTATTATCATATTACTTGGGCAAATTTTGCCAAATGATGCAGTTACTTAGTCTTCAGAACTAGAGCAGGGCTGCAGGCAACTTTGGAGGCATTCCGCAGTCATGGCCTGGGTGGAACCAGAGTTGCATTAAGGGAGAAATGCTGGAATATGTTCTACCAAAATTATGATTTACCTTGCTTGTCCTGCCCTGAAGCATCCCTTGTACTGAAGCTGGGTGGTTGTGAGTTGTTCTTATGCCCCCACCAGACCGTAAAATCCATTGCATGTAACATGGAACAACTCTGAAGTGTGCCTTCAAAGGCAATGCAAGCAGGCCCAAAGGACTAATTTTCCCAAGTAGAAAACAGAAGTGGTATAGTTCTGTTAAATCCTTAATTTTTAGTCTAATACTAAATTTGTCTTTAGGTAGGTGTTGGATGGATGCTTTGGAGCTGGCACTGAAATGTTCAAGTCTGCTTAAACGTACAATGATTAGGGAAGGTAAAGAACACGATATGAACTCCTCAGCCGACAGTAGCCATGTCTCTTTCTATGGTCTGCTTCGTGCTAACAACTTGCACAGTGGAGAAAACTTACCGTAAGTGAATTAATTACTTAACCTGATTTTGACAGAACCTTGTAGTGATAATTTCACCACAGGGAGGCTAAGGCTGCAGTTTGTTTTGCTCCTGAGTTCTCTTTATATGCCATATTTACAGTGTGTTTTATGCCCTGCACATGAATGAAAAAATCGTTTGTTAAGCAAAGTGGATCCAGGGGAAAGTTTGGCCCAAGGAACTTGGCGTATCACATCAGTAAGTTTAAGTACTCAGTTAAACTGTTCAAAATAGAAAAAATTAAAATTTTAAGTTTGTATCTCTTGTTAGCTTCAGCAGAAAATCAGAAGCTTAGTACACGTGACAAAAGGTGGTAGATGTGAATTTAGGTCGCTGTTCTTTAGTTAAAGAAATGAATTTTATTTAAATGGTTTCAGCATGAGTCATCAGATGGATGAATAATAATTATTCATTATTCATTAATAATAATTAATAATAATAATTCAATCACCTTATGCATAGAAGTTAAAATTGTCTTATATCACCTGATATCTAATGTCCAAGGGCCCTTGAGTTACTCCCTGATTATTTCAATAAATACTTTCAGCCAGGTGTTTGTGAGCATAAGCTTTTCCGGAAATAAATTAAGTGTAGTGAATGAATGGTTGTAGTGGGTTGACTGTGGCTGGATGCCAGGCACCCACCAAAGCCTCTCTCTCACTACCCTGTGCAGCTGGATAGGGAGAAAAAATTTAACAAAGGGCTCATGAGTCGAGATAAGAACCAGAAGAAGTCATTCAGTAATAGCATCATGGGCAAAACAGTGTTAAGTTAGAGATATTAATCGATTTTATTACTAACAAAATCAGAGCTGAATAATGAGAAGTAAAATAAGACCTTAAAAAAC
>VXBB01003031.1:385770-472409 GCA_013399915.1 Illadopsis cleaveri | reverse complement strand
TCTTTTTCTATTTCTGAATATTGCCTGTCTTGAGGTAATGAAAATATTTGTTATTCCAGACATAGGGTTTCCTCCTCCAAAATGGGGTTCATGCAGTCCTTTGTTTTTCGGTTTATATGATCTTAGAAACATATTTACTTATACACCAAAAACCATTACACCGCCTTAAAAAAAACACAACCAAAAAACCCCAACTGAACTAAATTTTTTTTTGAATCCCAAAAAGACCATTCTTTTGAGAAGTGGGCTTGAATTGGGTCCTATACTTAGAATGAAGTCTTTGAAGAAGAAATCCAGTGAAAGAGGGCTGTCCATCTTTTCATTCATGTCTTCATTAGATGTTGCTGAGTGACAGTAAATAGCCCTGCAGTATGTCAGCTTCTTACTACATTGAATGATAAACTGTAAAACTGAATTAAAATATGTGATGCTGTTTCTTGTTTTGTGTGTTTCAAGGGTCCTAAAGGTGAAGCAGTTGGTGCTATAACTCTGCCATTGCCCAGCAGTTACTTGATCATCCGAGCTGCTTCAGAATCAGATGGTAAATAGATACTTCATTGATTTTCAGCAATGACAACAGTTAGTTATGAGAAGGATGGTTTCAATTGTCTGATCATGTCTGTTACAGCACTTTGATTGCAGCTTAATTGTTGTTAAGGTTCTCCTTTAATTTAGAACCTTCAATTATGTTGGTACTAATACTTTTTCATGGTTATTAAAGGAGAATATTGACCTGAAGGACAAGGTATTGAATTCCTTGCAGTTACCTTTTATTAGCTGGATAGAGGAGGGGGAAAGGCTTATCTGTGATTTAGCTATATTAATGTATGTCTAAATATCAAGTGCCTTTGTAAAGTGCTAATATGGGTGTATTCTTATTAAAGCATTTCTGTGTTAAGTGCACCATGGGCACAGAGTTCTAGTAGTAAATATTCTTTCAAAATGTAGTTTTGTAAACACCCTTCACTGGGAAGGTGGTGATCAGTGCAACTACCTTCTAAAGTTACGATGTGAAAAAAGATTTAAGACTCTTATGTAACTCTTTTTTAGCAGGTGCTTCTTATCTACTGGTTAATTAAGCATACCCCTGCAGACTTTAAGAATAGGACTGTCTGCCTTCTGTATTAAGAATCGGATTAGATACATGGAAAAGAAGAAGGGGAAAGAATACGCAAATTTGTTCAGTTACTTTTTGCCAAAGAAAATTAAAATATCTGCTTTTTATCTTTTGAAATGTTATTTATACACTATCATTATAGCTCTTTTTCCACACTATTATCATATTACTTGGGCAAATTTTGCCAAATGATGCAGTTACTTAGTCTTCAGAACTAGAGCAGGGCTGCAGGCAACTTTGGAGGCATTCCGCAGTCATGGCCTGGGTGGAACCAGAGTTGCATTAAGGAAGAAATGCTGGAATATGTTCTACCAAAATTATGATTTACCTTGCTTGTCCTGCCCTGAAGCATCCCTTGTACTGAAGCTGGGTGGTTGTGAGTTGTTCTTATGCCCCCACCAGACCGTAAAATCCATTGCATGTAACATGGAACAACTCTGAAGTGTGCCTTCAAAGGCAATGCAAGCAGGCCCAAAGGACTAATTTTCCCAAGTAGAAAACAGAAGTGGTATAGTTCTGTTAAATCCTTAATTTTTAGTCTAATACTAAATTTGTCTTTAGGTAGGTGTTGGATGGATGCTTTGGAGCTGGCACTGAAATGTTCAAGTCTGCTTAAACGTACAATGATTAGGGAAGGTAAAGAACACGATATGAACTCCTCAGCCGACAGTAGCCATGTCTCTTTCTATGGTCTGCTTCGTGCTAACAACTTGCACAGTGGAGAAAACTTACCGTAAGTGAATTAATTACTTAACCTGATTTTGACAGAACCTTGTAGTGATAATTTCACCACAGGGAGGCTAAGGCTGCAGTTTGTTTTGCTCCTGAGTTCTCTTTATATGCCATATTTACAGTGTGTTTTATGCCCTGCACATGAATGAAAAAATCGTTTGTTAAGCAAAGTGGATCCAGGGGAAAGTTTGGCCCAAGGAACTTGGCATATCACATCAGTAAGTTTAAGTACTCAGTTAAACTGTTCAAAATAGAAAAAATTAAAATTTTAAGTTTGTATCTCTTGTTAGCTTCAGCAGAAAATCAGAAGCTTAGTACACGTGACAAAAGGTGGTAGATGTGAATTTAGGTCGCTGTTCTTTAGTTAAAGAAATGAATTTTATTTAAATGGTTTCAGCATGAGTCATCAGATGGATGAATAATAATTATTCATTATTCATTAATAATAATTAATAATAATAATTCAGTCACCTTATGCATAGAAGTTAAAATTGTCTTATATCACCTGATATCTAATGTCCAAGGGCCCTTGAGTTACTCCCTGATTATTTCAATAAATACTTTCAGCCAGGTGTTTGTGAGCATAAGCTTTTCCGGAAATAAATTAAGTGTAGTGAATGAATGGTTGTAGTGGGTTGACTGTGGCTGGATGCCAGGCACCCACCAAAGCCTCTCTCTCACTACCCTGTGCAGCTGGATAGGGAGAAAAAATTTAACAAAGGGCTCATGAGTCGAGATAAGAACCAGAAGAAGTCATTCAGTAATAGCATCATGGGCAAAACAGTGTTAAGTTAGAGATATTAATCGATTTTATTACTAACAAAATCAGAGCTGAATAATGAGAAGTAAAATAAGACCTTAAAAAACGCCTCTACCCTACCCCTCCCTCCTTCCCCAGAGGCTCAGGGATCCAGGGAATGGGGTTTCCAGCTGCTGCTCAGGTAGAGGAGTCCACCATGGGGTCCCTCCCACAGGAGATAATTCTCTGAACTTCTCCAATGTGAGTCCATCCCATAGGCAAAGTTCTCTGCCTCTTGCCCCCTGCAACAATTAAAGGTCCTATCCAGATGATCAAGCTTGGTTCAGCTGCAGTTTTGTGCCTCTTTTTCTCTCATGGAAACAATATGACTGCTGTGTATAATTCAGCTGGAGATCTGAACTGCTACTCTGGAATAGTAGTTTAATATCAACTGCTTGCCAAGATTACAATCACAGCAATTAGCTACAGCTGTTAAGTCTAATTAAGACTAATGCTTTAAGTTCATCTTTTGATATAGCATATTCTAAGGGTGTTCAGTGCATTTAACTATCTAAGGAACAAAACTGGCAGGTCTAGCTTTAATTGGGTGGCAGAAGAGGGAGAAGAAAGGTGAAAGCAATTTTAGTTCCAGCTGCAGGAGAGTAGGTTAATAGCAAGAGAAGGTCCAAGGAAAACCTTGGACCTATACTTGTTGAAGATGTTCACCTGAAAAATAGGGATGAAGAAAAAGCAGACGTATTCACTGCTTTCATTTTTTTTGCCTCAGTCATAAGTGCTACTGGTAAACTGGGCTGCCTGATCTCCTTGACTTGGAGGCCTGTGAGTGCAGGATCGGTGACTCCCCGTTTGTGGGCACTGAAATTGTGAGAGACCAGTTGTATCAGCTGAATGTTTGTAAGTCCATGTGGTCTGATGTGATTGATCACGGGGTAGCAGAGGAGCTAGTGGACATTATGACAGGATACCTCTCAATGGTCTACCAAGGGCCTGGGGAGTCTGAGGAGGTCCCCACTGACTGGAAACTAGGCCAGCAGTATTCAGATTTACAAGAATGGCCTGAGGGAAGACCCAGGAACCTGCAGACCTGTGAGTCTAACCTCAGTACATGGAAAAATTATGGAGAAGGTCATACTGTGTTCTGTTGAAAGACATTTAAAGAACAGTGAATCACCAGGCACAGTTAGCATAGGGAAAGTCATTTTTAGCTAATATGATATCCTTCGTAAGATCAGATCAGTTGCCTACAGGATGAAGGTAAGGCCATGGATGTAGTTTCTCTAGATTTTAGTAAGGCTTTTGATACTGTTCCTCACAGGATCATTTTGGATACATTACTCAGCTGGGAGATGAGTAGGGTCACAATGTGCTGGTTGAAGAACTGTGTGAATGGCAGGACTCCAAGGAGTGTGGTGAATGGAGCTACATCTGGCTGGTGACAGTAGCAGTGTCCCTCAGGGCTCAGTTATGGGCCTGTTCAGTGTTTTAATCAGTGGTCTGGATGTAGGAGTTGAATGCACTCTTGGCAAGTTTGCTGACCATACCAAACAGGGAGGTGCTGCTGACTCCCTCAGGGGATGAGAGGCCTTGCAGAGGGATTGGAGAGTGGGGCAATCATCAATGGCATGGAATTAAAGAAGTCCCAGTGCCTGATTCTGCACGTCGGGCAGGGTAATATTGGGCACAAGCATAACCTGGCGGAGGAGTGGCTGGGGAGCAGCTCTGCCCTCACCTCACGGTGGCCCGAGGTGACCGTTGGGCGTGAGGCGGGCACAGGCCGGATGAGGGGCAGCGGAAAGGGGCCGGGGATCTGACAGCAGGATCAACATGGATCAGCAGTGAGCCCTGGCAGCCGAGAGGGCAGACACCATCCTGGGATGCATCAAACAGACATTACCCAGCTGGTCGAGAGGTGATTATGCCGCTATATTCAACGTTTGTGTGGCCTCACCTTGAGGGATGTGTGCAGTTCTGGGCCTCGAAATTTAGAAAGGTTATGAAGGTTCTTGACTATGTTCTGAGGAGAAGCAACAAATCTTGTTAAAGAGCTGGAAGGCATGGCCTGTGTGGAGGGACTAAGAACTTTCAGTTTGTCTAGTTTTGAGAAAAGGAGGCTGAGATGCAAACTTGGCGCTCTCTTACAGCTTTTTGAGGAGGGGAACTGGAAGGGGAGGTGCTGAACTCTTCTCCCTGGTATGGAAGCATGGGAATGGTTTAAAGTATTGCCAGAAGAGGTTTAGACTGGACATTAGGGAGCATTTTTTTACCAAGCATATGGTCAGGCACCGGAACAGGCTTTCCTAGAGAGGTGGTTGATGTCCCAGGCTCATCAGTATCATTTGATGAAGTTCAGTGAGAAGAGTATACATCCATGTTTCCAGCAAGGCTAGTTTGACACTGTTGCCACCTCAGGCTTGATACTGGCAATTTTGGTATGTATTTTATTAAGATTCTGGTTTGGATACAATGGAATGATTGTGTAAAGTTGAAGATTCATTTAGCCTTTGTTTTTAACAGGTTAAATGACAGTGAAATGGAAAGGCATCACTTCAAAGATCAAGATACGTACTCTGACAAGTCTGATAAGGAAAACGACCATGACCATGAGGAATCCGATAATGATGGATTGGGGAAAAGTGAAGAAAGCGATAGTGACACATCAGAGCGACAGGATGATTCTTATGTCGATCCAGAACCAATTGATATCAAGGAAACTACTTACTTAGAACAGAGTCATGAAGAACTTGGGGAGGTAAAAGTGCTGTTGATGTACTGAGCAAGCAGCTTCTCCAAATAGTAAGCTGATATTTTAAGGGTCAGACTACACTTGAAAGCTGACTTTCAGGATTAGCTTTCATATTTTCAGCAATAATGTATAGAAAAGGTTCTGTTCCCCTGTATTCTGCTCTGCTTTGCCACTCGTGTGCTGCTGTATGAGAATTTAACAGTGATAATGAAATTACCTGGCATATTGCTCAGACATCTGCAGCAGAAGTTCATCATGACTACTTGTCCTTTTGTTGTTACTTCTGTTTGGGGTTTTTTTTGGATAACTGAGCCCTGGTTTTTTTTGTTCAAGTAAAAATCTTTGAGATGAAGCTTTGCATGCAACCTGGCACTTCTTTTTTTTTTCTCCTGCAAGAGAGAAGTTAGGCAGTTATAGTCTGCGGTATTTAGTAGAAGGTTTGCTGTGCTTCTGATATCACCTTGCATTCTAATGATTCCCTAGAGCTGCTATTGCACTTCTGCAGGTTATTTTATGTATTTGCCTATACAGGCAAATATGACAGGGATTTATAAACCAAAAATCTTGGTAACAGAAATCGAAATAAGTCTTTTCACAAATCTCCTCTTTCTCCTTAAGAGAAATTACCATGATTTTTTTATATACTCATGGAACTTGAATATTTTATGCTTTAATGCTTTCTAGTACCGTGTCTAGACAAAGCAGTATTTTAGGAAAAGCTGAGGAGTTTTAAGTGACAGATTTTTGAGTATGCATTTTAGAACTGTTCTGGAAAAAGGGGTGCCTTTCCTTGCTTTTCCTACAACCACTGCTTTTGATTTCAGAAACTACATGGGATAATACCTCCCCTCTTCTTGGACAGAAAGGAGCATAGAGTGTGGCTGCTGGTTTTGCTCAGTTACCCCTAAGTCATGAATTTTTTTTAAGGAAAACCGCTGATGCTGCTGACTGATCCAAGGCAGTGAAAAGCATAGATATGTCAGCTTTTATGGTTGGGAAAAGCTTGTAGATTGAACAGCCTTTTGGTGTGTAAGTCCTGCACTTGAGAAGAGAGTGTAATGCAGGTGATGCCTAGGAAAGGACCAAGGAAGGATTTCTGAAGAGCATTCTACCTCAAAATTTTCCAGCCTAGACAAAATGTAGGTTTTAATGCTGAATAGTATATCATATTTCATTAAAGATGTATCATAAGCACATTTATAGAAACTTGATCTAACTTCCATAGTTGTTTCAGCATCTCAGAGTGGTTTATTTTAAGTATCCATTTCCCATTCTCACTGCAACCTTAGAATGTGTTGACCTGTCTTCTGGAGGATTGTTTGCTTTCTTCTTTCTGTAAGCAGTGTTTTGGTTCATCCTAGGCAGGTGAGGCTGCTCAGACAGAAGAAGTGTCAGAAGAAAACAAAAGTTTGATCTGGACACTATTGAAGCAAGTCAGGCCAGGAATGGATTTGTCCAAGGTTGTGCTGCCTACATTTATTCTGGAACCTCGCTCTTTCCTGGACAAGCTGTCTGATTACTACTACCATGCAGACTTTCTGTCTGAGTAAGTCAATCCTGTCTCTGGTTTTCATTCTTACCATTTCTTAAATTAAAATAGGATAATAGTGTCAGATGTTGTCATTTTCTGAAAGTTAACTGCCTTGAAAGCTCATATGGTACATCTTGAAGTCTGGCCTGTCTTATAATTTAATAGTAGTCGTGTTGCAGGCATTTCTGGTTTAGCTTCTGAACACTGGTTGAAAGACTTCTGAAAATGAGTTTAATTTTTTTTCTCCAAGAAGGATATCTAAAATGAGAAACCAATACTAGTTAGTTTTTTAATACAGTGTTAAATTCTGTCTAGATTTATAGTTGCCTGTTCAAATGTAGCTAATAAATTAAAGACTGTAAATTGAAATATTATTCAGCTCAGAGCTCTGCATGTAAGTAGGCTAGTAGTAAAAAGATACTAAAGTAGTAACCTATAAATGGAACAACATGAGGAGAATGGGACAGAATTTAATGTTACAAAGAACAGACTCAAATATGGAAAAACCATTTATGGCATTTTTGTTTGGCTTCAAATTTTGGACAATTATTTGAAAACTTTAAATTTGATGAGATCAGGCTGAACGTTTTACAGCTGTGCAAATCACAGACCTGTTTTAGTCAGCTCATAGATTCAAGATACGTCACAACAACTGATAGATAGCATGTTATAAATGATGCAGTACTGATACTCGATCTGTGTGTTCTGTTTCACAGAGCTGCTCTTGAAGAGAATGCTTACAACCGCATGAAAAAAGTAGTGAAGTGGTATTTGTCAGGATTCTATAAAAAGCCAAAGGTATACTTTCACATATTATTTTGTCTTTAGTCATTGTGTCTAGTTTGAGGACTTAGGGATATGCTGGAGTAAGTTCTTCTTTTTAAATTTATATTTTAATGCATTTTTTAAAAAACAAAGTTAAGTTTCCACTGCTTACAGAAACACATCATGGAAATTTTTGGTCCCTAGCCATGATTAAAATAGAATATATTCAATTGCGTTTGTCCCTTGGAGTAGAAGTTGAACTAAATATTTTTTGATAATGCTGAGCCAGTTCTATATTTACCATTCTTCAGTGATAACGTTCTGAAAATGGTGGACTAATGTTTCCACCACTTCATTTAGCTTTGCACTAAATACTCTTCATAGTCATGTTATTAGGAAATAGTATTGACAGAAAGTACTTACTACCTAACTTCAGACAAAAGCTCTGTCATAGTTTTGCAAAAAAAAAACCACCAAATCCAACCTTATATTCTGTGTGTCCTTACATATAGAATAGTTTAGTGGATATATTGAATGTATGATAATTTCCTTCGAATGAAGAGCAGCCTAATTGAGCATAATATTCAAATGATGAAATCAAATACCATGTACTTAAACATATATATTATGATAATTTTTTTTCCTGTGTATCTTATCTTCAGTGATAGACTGATAAAATGTTTTGTGACTTGTGTACATACACAGTATGGTTACTCTCTATCCAATTTCTGTTTAGGGACTAAAAAAGCCGTACAATCCTATCCTTGGAGAGTTTTTCCGCTGCATGTGGATTCATCCAAGGACAAACAGCAAGACTTTTTATATTGCAGAACAGGTAGATGGATAACTGGAAAATATATTTTTAAGAAAAATAAATGTATTGTATATTTGTGTTAGTTAAATGCTATGGTAGTTTCAGAAAATGTATTGAAGTGTACAAATAGTATCCTAAAACCTCTCCTGGTGAGCATAGTTTTCTTACAGATGTCTCTTTTAAGTGTGCCTTCCTAAAGAGAGAGAGGGAGGAAAGTGTTTCCAATATTTCTGTTCCTCTTTTCCTGGAACAAGTCAGGTGCTGATTTTCTTAATTCTTGAAATTCAGTAGGTGATTGCTTGATCTTTATCTCTAAAGATTTTAGTCAAACTTCACGTACATTAACAGCATTCTGATACGTGCACCCTGAATTTTGTATTGTCATTATTAGCTCCAAGTTTATACTGTATTTACTATATTGCTTGGTTGTTTTTTTTCTCAAATACGTGTTTTTTTCCAACAGGTGTCACATCATCCTCCAATATCTGCCTTCTATGTTAGCAACCGCAAGGATGGTTTTTGCCTTAGTGGTAGCATTCTGGCCAAATCAAAATTCTATGGTAAATAATGGGGGTTTTTTGATGTATGTGTGTTGAGGGATGCAAAATTGGTGCGCATGAGCTGTGTTTTGTGGATGAAAGAAGGCTGTTAGAAGGGTCAGTATTTTGGTTGTTGTATTGTCCTTTCCTTACAAACTTTTTGCTACTGGTCTTCAGAATTTTAATTTCTATTTTTGAAGTGCTTTATTATTTAATTGGAGATACTGTGTATTATAGTGGCTTCACTAGACAGGACAGGTTGCAATGTTAAATATACTGATGTTCTTAATTGTATTGCTTAGTTATTAGGGAATGTTGACTGTTGTCTTGCAGGGTGAGAAATGTGACACTGTCTTTGAATTTCAGGGAATTCATTATCTGCCATACTAGATGGAGAAGGACGGCTAACGTTTCTAAATAGGGGAGAAGATTATGTTATGACAATGCCATATGCCCATTGTAAAGGTAGTGGTTTTTTTCATTCTCTAGATGACAAAGTTATGAGAAAAGTTTGTTATTCTAAATAGTTTATTATTCTAAATAATATGCTGTGTTGGATTCAAGCCTGTTGTCTGGAGGAGAGTGTTCTGAACATTGGCAACATTGGCGGCTCTAGGTTTCCACGTATTTTATCAAGAGCTATTTAAGCCATATTTTAATTTTGACATAGGAAGAGATTTTTTTTTTCATAAATAGTAAGAAATAGTAAGACGTGTATATATAGTTATCTGTCCCTACATGACATTAATTTGCTGTTTGAGTTGCCTTTTTTAGAGCAGCTTTGAGCTTTTTCTTCTAGTAAACATGAAAGACAATGTATCTACACCACAGTGTGATTTGATTGTAAATCATGAACATTTGTCCTTAGTTTCACTATCGGAAATGGGTCAGTGCTTTGTAAAGTTTTCTGGAAGGTCAGTAATAGCACAAAATAGATTGCAGAATTGCTCATTTTTAAGCTGTGACTTACTCAGTATTGTCTACCCATAAACTCCAGGATTCTCTTTCAGAATACACAGAATCACACAGGAAAGGCCATCTGAAAATACAGTTTTTCCTCTGGTACAAGTATGTTTACTGTAGGAATTGTACCCAAGTAACTTAGGGGTTTTGTTTTGTTCAATTAAAAACATTTGTTTCAGCTGGGGGGTTTTATTTTGGTGGGCTTTTTTTCTCTCTTGCAGGAATTCTTTATGGAACAATGACCTTAGAGCTTGGTGGAGTAGTCAACATCACCTGTGAGAAAACTGGCTACAGCGCAACAATCGAATTCAAACTCAAGGTTAGTGAACACTGTGAGTGGGCACAAGAAGGAGAATGAACACAAATGTCCACTCACGTAAGCTAAACAAAGGTTTCTGAACTACTTCTAGATGGCTTCTGAAAAATGCGTTTGCTGTCCTTGAAGTGGTAACTGATTTAAAGCTGAAAAAACAGTTTTCAAGAAGTGTGCACGTGGAGAGGGAAACTGTATTCAGTGGAAATTATAGGGGAAACATTAAAGTTGGGTGGCCATGTTAACTGACAGTTTGCCTTGTCAGTCCACAAGATACACGTGCAGCCTGTCAAAAGGCCAAAGAAAATCCCTGGCAATGGTTGTTGTTTCTACGAAAGATAATCTCTATTAACAAATAGTCCTTGGCAAAGCTATGAAATTAGTGTAACAAATGACTGCGTTCTTTGGGATACTGTGTCACTGTTTTCTGCATTATTTTCTGTTTTCCTTCCACATAAGTTAGACAATACTTTTACCCAAAAAATCTTTTAAGAAGGGAAGAAGAAACTGCTTACTCTGGTTTTAGAGTTCTTTAAGATTACTAGGTAGAAGATACAATATCGAAGATATCAGAGCTGTTTGCAGCACATTTCATAAATTCACATTTTTCCTTAAGACTAAACATATATACAAAAATAATATGTTATTAAAATAAACATTTCTTTTTGTTTTGCAGCCTTTTTTGGGTAACAATGACAGTGTTAACCAAATATCAGGGAGAATTAAGCTTGGCAAAGAAGTTCTGGCTGTTTTAGAAGGTCACTGGGTAAGTAGTGAGTGATGCTCTTTTATAAATTTTGGCTGACAATTGAGACAGGTAAAATCGCACTTAAATACAGAAAAGACTCATGTTTAAAAATACTTTAAGTATTGCTTTTGCAGAAAGTATTCAAGAAAGTATAGAATCAACATGGTTCTATTTACAGCTCTTAAAAGGTGGAA
This sequence comes from Illadopsis cleaveri, assembly GCA_013399915.1. Classification (NCBI taxonomy): domain Eukaryota; kingdom Metazoa; phylum Chordata; class Aves; order Passeriformes; family Timaliidae; genus Illadopsis; species Illadopsis cleaveri. The sequence goes on along the minus strand of VXBB01003031.1, from coordinate 461,190 downwards.
AAGTGCATGTTTAAGTAGTTTATGAAGAAAATGAAATGCTGGCTTCACAATGAATCTTACAAAATATTTTGGTATATGCATTAGTGCTATGAAGAATTTTTATGGCACCAGCATGAAATATTTAAGGTTGTTTCAGTTTTGGTGAGGTGACAGGGCATCACTCATTACCATTGGAAATGATTCCAGTGAATCTCTGTTCCAAGCTAGAACTTAGCACAGAGGACAGAAATTGAATTTTAAAGTTAGCATGTCTAATTTTTCTTAACTGCATGCATTCTAAAGAAAATGAATTCTTATTACCAAAAATGGGGCTTTTTTGTTATCTTGGCACTCTTTGACATAATTACAGTTAAGATACCAATCATATCTGTTACAGGACAGTGAAGTTATCATTACTGACAAGAAGACAAGTGTTTCAGAGACATTCTGGAACCCAACATCTGATGTGAAGCAGCGTAGATTACACAGATACACTGTGAAGTTTGAAGAGCAAGATGACTTTGAGTCAGAGAAGTAAGTTCACTTTAGAACCATGTATTTATTTTGCCAAAATAAAACTCATAATCTTCTCCAAATTAGAAGCAAATTATCATGACTTTCCCATGCTTGATGATACTAGCCTTTGATGATAAATAAAGTAACACTGTTAAATATAAGATCATTATTTATATTAGGGAAATTGATAGAAATGTAGATAAAACATCTATTAAAATGGTAATATTCTCTTTGGAGGGTGGTCCAGTTACTTAGCCTATAATTGAGGAAATTGTTTGTAATTATTCCTATAATAAGTAATTTGGATTGTTACTCTGGTGACTCTGTATATTGTTCATTTGTCAGGCTTTGGCAACAAGTGACAAAAGCAATAAATAATAAAGACCAAACAGAAGCTACTCAGGAGAAATATATTCTGGAAGAAGCTCAGAGGAAGAGTGCCAAAGAGAGGAAGCTTAAGGATGAAGAGTGGACAGCCAAGCTGTTCGATCAGGATTCAGTCACAGGAGAATGGCACTACAAATATGCTGAGTGAGTCCTGGAGTCTTTGGTAATGTTGCTGAGCAACATTACTTGTGGTTTCAGCAGCAAAAGAACTGATACATATAGCTTATTTATGTATAACCACATAGCCATGCTATGTGCTAGATTTTTTTGGGGCTTGGCAGTTTGGGGTGCAACGTCCTCCCTTTTTTCCCCCTAGACTGACCATAACATCTAGACAGATTTTCCCAAACTGGAAAATATGGTACATACAAGCTGGAAATCAGAAAATATAGTGTCTAAAAATCAGAGAAGCCTATGCATGGTTGGATTGAGCCATTTAATTTGTTATATATTAGAATAACTCTGAGAATAGCGGCTTTACAACAATAGTTAATGCTAGGACCAGGTGGCTATGCCTGGTTGTCAAATATGTCCTTCACATGGGTGTCTGTGAATCTCTTCGTGTGATGCTCTGTGTCAGAAGCTGACCTAGTGTATAGCTGTAGCAGTCTCCTTGACTGCTATAAGGATGCATTCTGTGTTGTCACAAATGTTGCAAAAGTCAACTTGAAGCTGAGCCCTTTACTAGTGATGGTTTTCACAGAGTACCCATGTTTTGCTGAATTTTTTCCAGTACCCAGCATGCTTCTGTATTGTAGGGATTGTAAAAGTAAAATAACCAAAGATGATACACACAAAGGTAAGTAACTATGAATTCATGCATGCTGGAAGCATATTCCCGTGGCTAAACCTGGGAGGCCTTTACCTTTCTGTACAAGAATGGTGATATTGAGGTCATGGCCTAAGGGTACGTACAGGGAGGAGTACAAGAATCCTGAGTACTCTACATGTCTTCAGCAAATTTGCGACTTTGATGTTTCCTATAACCAAACAAGGAATCTGTGTATTTACCAACTCTCAGTAAATTCATTTTCCATGAATTTCATTGGTTTCTTCTTAAGTTTGTGCAGACTTTCACTACAGAAAACATCATGCAGCAGGGAAGTTCCCCAACTAGACTAAATGCTCAGCAAAGCACCCTCTCTTGGTTTGAATCCTCTAGTGCTGTTGATGCCTCTTCCTGTTGGAAGAGTTGTGAACAGTACAGCTGAATGGACTGCCCATACTCTTGAACCCTTTGCAAAACCATTAAGAAGAGAACTGTACTTGAAATCTGTTGGACTACTCCCTGGAGCTTTAAGACCTATCTTGTTAATCTGCGTTATTCCCGATGTCCTTGAGGCCTTGTGGTTCAAGGATGTGCCACAGAAATTTTGCTATGTGCCAGAAGGCAGTCTGCATTGACAGCATTTCCTGGAAGAAGCCTCTCTCTCCTTTCAAGCATATAATGCTGGCTCACCACCTGGTCCACGTAGAGACCAGTCTTCTACACTTACTGTGAAAGATGTGTTCAGTGAGCTGGGGCATTTGTTAAGGTATCTGGATTATGATTTAGGCATCTGAATTGCAAATAGAGAAGAAAGCAATGCCTAGTTCTTAACCTAGTTACCTCAGAGGACATTTAATTCAAGTCAGGCTAAGCTAAGATGTAAGTGCAGGTCTGTGTTCACAACATCTGAAACAGCTACAGCTCTTTAAAAGGCATCCAGAAGGACACGAGAGGAAATCCATGCTTAATCTACTCTCACTAAAGCTGTGCATCAGAACATCCTTCCTGCAGCTCACTTGCAGTTTCTGTCCTGAAAAGTCTGTAATCAGTGGTGACGTCAGTATTTTCTTTTGGCTGTTTGTTGTTCTCCAGTGAGCTATGTCTTATGCTGTTGTGGTTTTTTTTTTTAATTTTGTGTCAGACTAATTGGAAAAGCACTCTTAAAAAATCAGACCAAGAAAACTGTGTATAGCTGTGTATAGCATTAGTGTCTCATGAAACCAGTCTTGATTACCATTAGCCACTTTAGGATGAAAGCAGTTTTGAGGTAACTGATTCTTAAACTCTCCTTCATAGGCATCTTTTAAGAGGAAAAAAGAAAACTCAACAAAAAGCGATCTAAATATTTTTAAATTCCCCTAATTTCCCTGTAGTTCTAAAATAATAACTGTATCTGAAGCAGGAAATCTTTCCATGTTTGCAAATACATGTGGTTGCCAAAAAAAATTTCATAATGATATTGTTGGTTAATGTAATAGTTTGTACTCCTGTCAGCTGGCTGAGGGTTTGATCTGGACATGAAGTTCATTTTTTAGCTCTGGCCCTTCAGGTTAAGACTGGACCATAGGTAGCAGATAAGATCATGATGCCATATCTGATTTCTACATAGGGAGAGTTTTAGCCTCTTCATACTGAGTAGTTTCTGAGCAAGGAAATATTTCTTACTTGAATTGCTGTAGTGTTAATAGTATTTACTTTATCTAGTACCAGACCATGGGACCCTTTGAATGATATGATCCAGTTTGAAAAAGATGGCACAATCCAGACAAAAGTTCGACATCGGACACCAATGGTATGTACGTTTGAGTTCTGACTTCACATGCAAGATCCAGGAACTCGTATATATTACACATTACGTGTAGACAGCTCATCATAGCATTGGGATTGATGGCAAATGCTATTATCCTACTAAAATGTTGTTTACACAATCCATACAATGTCTTTCACTTGTGTTGTATCCTAAACTGTAGAAATTACTTGATTGGATAGGAATATAAAATATGCAAACTTGAGCTCAGCAGTTTAATGGGTATTTTCCTTTAAATGGGAAGATGCACAAAATTCAGACTGCTAATACATCAAAAATTTTAACTTGAACTTCTCTTAGATATTGTTCTTTTAACTGTCATTGTTGGAATGTGCTGCTTTGCTACAGTTCTGGTTCTCTGGAAATAACACATAGATTTATCAATTTTAGGTTACTGTTCCAAAAATCAAACGAAAGCCATCCAGTCAGAAGAAGGGAGAGTGTGGTTTCTCATCCCCAGAGCCTGATAACCAGGATTCCTCTGGGAGTGAAGGTACAAAAAGAAATAAAAAATTTATTTGACAACTGAAGAGTTCGATGTCACACATACCCTTCTTATCTCAATATTTTTGTTACGATTTAGTTCTATCCAATGTGAAGCACATTCTGGAAAACAAGAGGAGCAGAACAGCTCATGTTTTTAATTGCAAACTTTCCTGTCTTTTTAATGCAGTGTAGGTAGGCTTAAGTGCTGCACATATTTAATATCTAGGGAAAAAGAATGGTGTTCATAAACTGTTTTCTTTCTTAAAAGGTTAATGGTTTTAATTTGTAGATTAGTATGTAACTAGAGGGTAGATTTTTGTTGTTGATAATGTTTGCAGAAGCTAAACAATATGATGAGTGTTTAAAAGATATTTCAAGCACATAAGTTGCTGTCCTGTGGTATAGTGACTCTGAAATAAAGTTTTCAATAGAAGCTAGTTAGAAAACTTTCTCCTCATTTTTACTACAGGCTTAATTTGTCATTTGTACTTCGTTCCTTTTATGACAGCAGTCACTTCAGTCAATTACATCTGGCTTTTATATCCTTCTAGCACAACTTATGAAGCATAATACAAGAATAAGGAAAAAAGGGGCAGACCTTGGTGAACTGCAGAGTGCCATTGAGTCTATAAAAGAAACGCAGGAAGACATTAAGAGGTAGTACTAATTAAAATGCTTTGAAACAGTTTAGAGAATAATAATCTCATAGATTTGGTTTTTTCTTCCCCCTTAGAGGCTGGTATGTATCTTTACTCTTTGCAAATACTGATTACTCACTGATGTTTCCTTTAAAACTGCCTTCTGTAGGAAGCCGTAACATAGTAGAAAATGTCAAACTGGCCAGTCTGTAATTTACAGGATGTTGCTTTCTATCTTACAGGGAGATCGTGGCGCTACGAAATAGAGTCACTTCTAATTCATCACCCTGGGACTACCAATCCTTGCAGTTTAAGCACTATGTCTTCATTGCACTCATGGTTCTGCTACAGCTTATCATTAATTTCTTGTTCAAATAAGAAGTGTGAACAAGGGCCTTCTTGAACTGGAATGTGAACAAGGGCCTTCTTGAACTGGAATGTTACTGGGGACCATATTTTAAGCTGGACTTTAAATGATGCAATATTATGTAAAAGAACTGTGTAGCAACAATTTACAGAACTTTGCCTCAGCGTTCATGGTTCAGAATCATACTTCTGTCTACCCAGTTGCAGTAAGAATTGTGTAAGTGCCAGTACACTCTTGCTCCTGGTGTGTGCCTCTGTCTTGCAGTCATACGACATCAGCCTTGTGTTTATATTGCGTCATACTGATGAATCTTCAGCACAGAATAGATCAAGTTAAACACTGAGGTCAGACCCCGTAGGTAGGATGTGATCCTGTTATGGTAGAATGATAAACAGGCATCCTTCATTACATATAAACTTACAATTTTTGTAACAAAGAAACTTTTGAAGTAGCCAACAGCTTTTATAAATGGCATTGGGTGTTTGGAAGTAAAGTTTTGTTTAAGGTCAAACAAATACATTATTATAGAAAAAATTGTGAGTGTTGGGAAATGGCAAGTAAAAAGCTAAAGTCTTTGGGAAATCTGCAACATAATGTCCTTGATTTGTTTTGGAAGTATGAAGTTTTTGTCCTGAATTACTATAGGCTTGTAAGCCAGCTGTTTTATAGTTTTAAAACTTCAGATTCATCATAAAAACATTCCCACATCTCCTGTACAGAGCACATTTTAACAGCACAGCAGCCAGGGAGGTACTGTTTTGTCTACTCTCTCTCATGAATTGCAAATGTCAAGGATTTCTGGTATATTTGTAAGTCTTGAAAAACCTACAGCTTTGGATTTACATTTGTGTATGGCCATGTCACAGTAAGCAGACAGACTGCTGATGCCAGGACTCATGGTTATTTTTGGACAAAATGTGAAGAGGTATGCTTAGTGTGTAGCTTGAGCTGAATCTCCAAAAGGCAATGTAAAATAGGATTCAGGCACTGTCATGAGTAGACTTGCAAATGAAAATTGTGTTTACACAGGGCAAGCTCAGAAATTGTGTGATGGCTAACACCACATATCTCAAATAAGAGGAAAATCCAAGTGTTTGTGAAATCCCTCTTTATTGCAAGCATATACTACCTATCAGAATACATGGATGCACCTTCTTAGTATGCTGTAGCCATACAAAATCATGCAAAACCAGGGTTTTTAACTTTTTTTTATTTGAAGAAATATTATATGCATGTATAGAATTTGTAAAATTCCAGCAAAAAATGTAGTGCTGGTGTTTATCTGGTGAGTTACCCGTGCCAGTCAAGCATACCAAGGCAAAAAGGGGCTGTAGAAATGAAAAGGTATTCGTAGTACCCCAGGTGAGACAATAGGAGGATGAATGGCACAATGTGAAGGACAGCCAAGTTTGTTTTCAGAGGATCCTCTCAGAAATCAAATCCATCCTGGGCAGTGGAAAAGTTTGAAAGCCATGTTTGGCTTTTTGCCATGGCCAGGTTATGCCTCTGCCTTGGGCAGCCTACCTGACTCTCCAGGTGATCTGCCTTTCTGTTCTGCATCAGTCTCACTAGTACTGAGTGAAAATACTGTTTACTCGTTTATCTGTCCAGCTTATATATTTCTGTGGCTGGCACTTTCACGTACCTCCCCTTCTCTTTTACCTTTCCTCTTCCTTGGGCTTCAGCTATGTAAAAAGTTTATTGTTAAGCAGTGAACTTCAGCATATTTTGTACAGCTTCACATTAGCGTGGTTTGGTCTGGAATAATTTTTCTGGAACGTGTTACGTTAACCAGATCTTGTAGCCATGGGCAAGACCAAACCTGGTTGGACTTCTATTAAATCTACAACTGATGGGGCAAAATTTGTGAACATAGAAAGTCCCTTCATAAACAAACAAAATAATTACAAATGCCTCAGTCTCCAAATGGAAGCTGAAGTTGTTATCCATGTATGAAATGGCATTTAGAAAGCAGAGTATTATGGAATTCACTTTAACATTCTTAGCCTGGAATTTGGCTGTTCATTATTGCATTCAGATGTCAAAGCTTCACCTGTCTTAAAATCCATTACAAGCCTTTGAACATAGTCTGAACGTGAGAATAATGCAATGAGTGAGATTTGGGCAATAACTTCAATCCCCTAAAATAATACTCTGCTAAATGTGTGGTGCTGAAACTCTTGACTGATAGTTACAAGCTTGTATCTCCCTTGTAAATAGAAATGTCCTTCTGCCTTTTCATGCTGATTTTTTCAATCGCTTCTGTTCAAGAGCAGTGAATAACACAGTCTGCTTGCGTTTTTACGTGGACCACGTAGCAGTGACTGGATTTGACCCAGCCAGCTGGCTGGCTGGCAGCCTGGCATTGGACAATGTCAGACTAAAAAGATACTCCATAGCTGAAGTTCATGCTCAGCTCAAGATGAGTAAAAGACTTGAACAGAGCAAAACAAAATCCTTATGCTTATTTTCCTTTTCAACTTATTTTTTAGAGTTGAATTCTGTTGCAAAAGTGGTTTTAGTGATGATTTGGAAAGGTAAAGGATATGTGATGAAACTTCTTGAAAAGTAAAATTGCAGACTTCTGCAAGAATTTATGATTAGATAAATTCTGAAAAGTACAGTGAAAACCTAGTAGTTCTTATTTTGCTGGGTTTTGTATGTTCCCTCACTTGAATAGAACAAAGCAACTTCTTCCCTAATTTTTACTGTACAGTTGGTCAGAGACACGTATGGATCCTTTTTTTAGTGCGTCACTGCTGTCCTCTTTAGCCATGATGTATAGCAGATCTTGACTACTACCTGCTTAAGATTGAGCTCTGCACATATATAAAAATTGATTGTACAGTTTGCAGATGTTTGAGGGCTGTGGCCTTCTAGTTTTTAAAGTTTATAGCAGCACTTGTTTTCACATTTGATTTCCAAATCCTGTTTTGTTTGGGATTTTTTTCCTTGTACAGGGAATGTCTGCAGAATTTATGCCATGTGGTTTTGCTGGGTTGGTTTGTTTTCAGATGCACTCTGTGCCTTTAATTTGCCTTTTAGGTACAGGTTGCCTAATTGGGTAGAGATAACCTAAGCTAAGAAAAAGTAAATATGCCATGTGAAATGCAACAAGTATCATTTTCAGCAGATGATGTTTCTTGAATTTCATCTGTTGATTCCTTTTAAAGAGTTGATATTACTTGATGAGGGTGTATGTATAGCCTGGTTTTCGTGTCCTTCCTCCCACTTGTGAAATCTCACAAATTATTTGCAAGGTTGTCCTGTAAAATGTAATGTTTGCAGTTTCTTCTTTTTTGTTTGTTGTTTGCTGCCCTTCTGTGCCTTGGGCAATTTCTTTTTTTCTTCCTAGACTTGTGTTTATGAAACAGACTTGTAATTCAGTGTTTCTTAAAGGCTGTCATTTTCAGCTATTACCATTGTTTGTAAATAATGTGTAACAAAAATTCTGTACATCCCTAAGTTTTAATTATTTTTATTTCAAGAGTACCCGCAAATCACAGAAAATTTAGCAGATATTCAAGTATTGTAAACAGTGCCTTCTTGATGGGTTTCTATGCTGTTTGGAGACATATAAAGATTTGTCAAATTTGTGCCATATATATTAGACCTTTTGTGAGGGTTGTTGTGTTTGAGAACTGATGTTCCTGCTTAATCAGATTCTGGGGGCGCGGGGAGAAATCGGCTCTTAAAACATTACACTATTCCTCCTTTCTGGCTGGTGAGCCCGGAGTGGAGGATCTAGGATGTTTACAGTAAAGCTGCACTACTTTGTGCTAATACAGAAATAGCTCGAACGAACTGCAGGGCGCCATAATTTGGGCTTTTTCTCCTTCACTTTTTCTTCTTTATGCCCTATCCCAGCCTTTCGCTCTGCTAAGCGGGAAAATCAGTCCTCAGGACACAGAGCCCTCTTTCCCGTCCTGCGTGTCCCGCCCTACCCGACACCCGGGATCACCGCTTTGTGTGAGGGATCTGAACTGTTACGGGCCGCCTCCAATAAACATGTGTCGCACCTCCGCGTCTCTGGGCTCTGTGCGCCGCCCCCGGCCCCGCTCCCTTTCCCGCTCCTCAGCGCCCCTAGTGCGGCTCCCGCTCCCCGCGTCGCCCCTGTCCCGTCCCTCAGCCGCCGCCCGGGCGCGGCCGTGACGCGCGGCGGNGGCTCTGCGCCGAGATGTGCCGCCGCTGCGCCCCGGCCGCCGCCGCCCGCCCGCAGGTGCTGCGGCTCCTCGGCCGGCGGTTCGCGGAGCTGCACGCAGCCGTGCCCGGCCTGCCCCTAGCGAGCTCCAGGGTCCTGCCTGGCATCGTCCTCCGCAGGGACTTCGCTGCCTACTGCCCGACGGACGGGGAGCTGCGGGCCCTGCTCGTCACCGAGCCCCTGCGGCCCGCCCTGACGGCTCCCGGTGTCGAGTTTGTTGTAGACTCCGAAGGTCAGTATCAGGCTTCCTTGCGCTGGATCACTAACAGGACAGAAGCCTTAATGAAACACTTCCGGAGTAACAACGTTAAGCTGTTACTGTCGAGTGTGAAGCAAGAAGAAGTAGTTATCTACTATGCCAAATTATATGGTGTGTCTGTGGTAGAGTACTTATCGTCAGAAGAAATGGCCCTTATCAGTGAAATCACTGGTGTCTCCCCTTACGCACCTTTCGGTGATAACATGGACGGAGAAATAACCGAAACTGCAGCGGTAACGTTTTGCCAGCCCTTGCTGCTCGTCTCCAAGAGATGTGTCCACATTGGCTTCACCAGTGTGAGTGCCTTCCAGCCCCATTGCCTGATCCTTTGTGGGCCAGTCGATGGCGTTAATGAGCAACATGCTGCTGCTTTACAAGAGGCGTTCACAATGCTGCAGCAGCTGTTTAGAACAGTTGATCAGAGGGAGGAATGGAAAGTGGAAGGTGAAAGCCAGAGCGAACCTTCAGATGATTGCACTTGGCATTCTTCAGCTACTCAGAAACAACTGGTAGTAGAAAATACTTGTAATAGTAACCAGGTTTCTGAATGTCAGCTGAAAGCACTTAGTGATGAAAGAGAGAGAAAAATTTTAGATCCTGATAAAAGTGATCTGCTGGTCCACAATCAAAAGAACCACAGCATTCCTGTGTTAGTGGCACATAACACTGATATAGTCAGTGCCTGTGAGTGCCTGCATGTTGGCGGAGATCTAGAGAAAACATGTTGCCATATAGTTCCATCAAAGCAGGGGGCGAGTTGTGCAGGTATCAGACAGGATTATTCCGACTGCCTCATAGAAGCAGGATCAGTTTTGCCAGTAGGAGGTTACTTTGAAATCCTGTTACATTATTATATTCAGGACTATGCAAAACAGTGTCAGCAGTCAGAGGTAAGCATTGTATCTAACGTGGTTGCTGATGCTTTGCTAAGTATTCCCAAGGCCTTGTACCAGACAGCAGAACAAGATGGCTTTACCACATTCTATCTTGAAGCCATTAATTTACTCCGAAAAAATCAGCCACTGCCTGTAAACAATGAAGGCTTAGAGTCAGTGTATTGCAAATACCATTTAGTCATTTCAGTTCTTCATTGTGTTACAGAGCTTCTCTCCATAGACTTAGTAATTGGTATTAGGCGGCCGCTCCAAAAAACTGAGGATCGTGACTCAGAAGATGACTCTTGAAATCGTTAATAAAGAATGATTTTGATTATGTGTTGTTTCCTTGTGTCGTCTTGTCAAATGGACACCCTCAAAAGTCAGTGCTAGAATAAAAGATGCTGCTTTTCTTAGAAGAAAAACGCTAACCAGCTGAGACTGGAAAACTGGGTTGTAAACAATATGAACTTGACATTTTCAGCATGAGTGTAGCTGATTTCCACTGAAGAAAATGTGCAGTGCAGTCTCCATCTGCATGCTGAGGATCCTGTGTACATTCAAGCCAAGGGTCAACTTTGCCTCTTTTGGTGTGTTGAGTGTTTTCACAAGCTAGATGTGATTTGTTTTCTTGTCATGTTAAAAGTTGCGAGTATGACATGAATCACTGAACTTCCAAGTTGCAAACCAAGGGGTGGATTTTATAGCCTTCCTAATTAGCTGGATTAAATGTTTTTTTAAGTAAAATATTTTGTAAACGTTGTGATTTTAACTTTAAGGGGAAAAATATAACTGTTAGCCTGTTCAGCTGGGGCAGGCAGCAGTAAACCACTGTGGTGTATCCCAATGAAGAATTTTCTGATAGGAGAGGCAGCATTTTTATCTTCCATTGAGTTCATTTCAGTTGAACTAGAAGTTAAGACTGGTTTCATACTGTGACCTCATGGCAGTTTCTCTGGAAAATTAGTTAATGTGACATTGCTTAGTACAACTATTAATTTTAACTACCATGGGTTGAGTTGTGGTCCTGGTATAAAAGACTGTGTACTTATGGGAAAAGTTTACTCAGGCACTAATGCAGTTATGTGTCAAAAACCTGAGACAGTTCAGTCATGATCATTAGGGATTTTATTCTGGGTTTGTTTTTTGGTTGGTTCTGTTTTTCCCTAATTATGTTTTCCCCAGAGTTTTCACCATAATAATATTTACTTTAAGCCAAATAGCACCTGCATGTGTACATCCCTTTCTGCTGGATCCTAAAAACTACAAGTTTGATGGAGGAGGTGTTTGAGTAACTTGACCAGCTGTAGCTGATTACAGTATCAAATTGGTTCTCTGTGTTTCCCAGTGTTGCATAACACTGAGAGTAATGGCTTCTTTTTTAAAATCTACCATTAAATAAAATTTAGTGGGGCTGTTATAAAACCATAGGCATAAATCATATTTACCTGCTATACCTAAGATGATTACAACTTGAAAAGAGATTTTTCTCCTCCATTAATTTATGCTTTTCCTTTTTCAGTTTCTTCAGAAGACTCAAACTACCAAAGTTCTTTCAGGTGTTTTGTCAGCAATGCTTAGTTTGACTACAACTTTCCATTGACATTTCACATATATTCCTGGTAATATAAAACATGGTAATTTTTTTTTCCTGACTAATACACTCTTACAGACATCTGCAGATGAATAATAGTGAAACTCAGGGCACACTAGAGTGATTTCTTTAATAAAGAACTAAGGACAGTAATTCTTTTTGTTAGAATCTTTTGGCAGGTGCGGGGGTCAGGGAGAATTAAACAGGGAGGAAAGAGAATCCCATTCTTGTTACTGCCACGTGCTCTTGGAAACTGCTTAATATGACAGGTCTAGTATGAGCCAAGAGAAATCTCTGTTGTGGAAGGTTTTGAAGCTGTGTGCCCTGTTCTGCCTGGACAGCCTCGGGGGCTCCCACCAACAGGCCCTTGGGTCTGCATTTTACTGTTGTGATGAGCTGATGAGACAGTTCTGCTCTTGCACAAGTTTCTGCAATACTTTCCTCAAACCACTGACCAACTTGCTGGCCAAAGATGAGTGATTTGCTCTGTGGTAGTCTTAACACCTGTGGCATAGAACATGTGAAGCCTGGCAGCAGCGGGTGTTCTCTGCAGAAGAAGCTTTTGTATTCCAAATCAAGGTGCTGTCTAAATACAGAGAGTACTGTGTCATTTCACATTACTTTATACCATTTTTACATCTGGTTACTTTCAGATTTACTGCAGTTTCTTTGAAAGGTTAAAAGTATTTTGTTACATGAACGGCCTTCTGGTCATTTGATTTAAATTGTGTCATCCTTACTGAGAAGAAGAAAGCTCAAATTTTATTCTATATAGAACTCTTTTGCATGCCAGAGATGCAAAGGAGAATTAAAAAATGACAGTTATATAAAACTTTTTTTCTGACCTGTTTTTGGTGAAACTTCTTATGTCTGAAGATTCATTGTGGCAGGAACTATATTTCTTTGACTTCTCTGTCCTTTTATATTTTATGAATGATCAGTTTTCCATTCTGAACTACTGTTTCCCTGTTCTCTCTGCAGAACTGGGAACCTGGGAGGCTTTTCTCTTGGAGAGGAATGTCCCTTCCTTCTTTGTCCTGGTCTGCAGAAGTGGATGCTTGTTCAGGATTTGGCTGTTTGGTTCCAGTCCTGGAGTCTAAGCTCATTACAAGATGTGCACCAGCTCAAGGGGAAAAAAAAAAAAAAAAAAAGCATTAACTTAGTCTTTGGAGAAAAGAACAGATTTACTGCTGGATTCAGCTTGCTCTTATCCTTAGGCGTGTTCTCCAGTAATTAGCCGGGATGTGTAAACATGATCTTAGAGAATATTTTGGGTTCACTGCTATCCCATCTACCCTTCAAGAGGAAGGCTGTAGCCCTGAGAAGCAGCTCAGTCTGTACTCTGGGCTCTGGCTCAGGTGCTGTCGCTACCATTTCTGCTCTGCTGATGTTTCTGACCTGCTTCAGCAGCAGCCCTGCACTGCAGAGGCTGCTTGGGCTGTTAATGTTCCTCGGTACCTAAACCTTAGGTATGCAATAATTCATGACATCTCACAGATATCCCAATTTTTAAAGCTCTAGCTGTAGCTTGCCCTTTGTCAGGGGGACAAGTGATCTCTTGGCACAGTGACAGGGACCAAAGAGGTTACCTGGGACAGCTTGGGACAATGTGTTTACTCACTCAAAACCACAGAGTCTGGTGTGTTGGGGCATTTACTGGGGTTGTAACAGCATATGGCTTTTTCTCCAGGCACTGTTTCACAGAGATTATTTCTATTTTGCACCGTTATTCTATTATTTTTATATTTCTAAACATGGGTTGGCCTCCGTGCAAAGTGGAAGTCAGGTACACATGGACATGTGTTTCAACTAGATCCAGTCTTGAAATACACCGTGAAGTTCAGGGATACTGATGCTAGTAGCCTAAGGTTAAAAGATTGCTTAAAAAAATCTTGATGTTTAACTCTCCTTTCTGCAGCCCTTAGCAAACTTAGATTCTGCCCCACATGAAATTCATCAGAATATTTTTAAGGCATTGACTCCACCCACAAGGACTCGTTAGTATATTTTAAGCAAAGTAATCCTATTTGTCAGGTATCAGATTCACATATACAGACAGGTAGTTTCTCTTTATTCTTAAATTTTAAAAACCCCAGTTTTAGTATAGATATCTAGTAATGTGCAATGAGACTAGGTTGAAACTGCCTCCTACACGCAGTTCTTGAGAATAGGAATAATCTATTTACATGACAGGAACACAGTGTTTTTTATTTGTTGATTTTGTGGGGGTCGAGTCTGTGCAAAGTTTTGCAGGTGCTGGGGCCGGGATGTGTAAACATGAGTTCCCCAGCTCTCGTGCAGCCTCTGTCCCCATTGTTGGCCACGCCAGCTCCTTGCTGCTCAGCACCTTCCCTGGCCCTGCCTGCTGCTCTCCATGACACCAGCTCCCTGGTTACCAAATAGGTATGGCTTAACTTCTTTAGTAGGAGTTATGCAACCTGCGTGTGGCCTTACATTTTCATCCATGCTTAGCTGACCTTCAGCGTTTTTGGCAGCTATACAGACAGCATCATTAAATAGGAACCAGGCACAACAAAGAATATTGTTCTGTTGTGACACAAATCTCATGCTGCTGAATCACATTTGTAAGAGGGGATAGGAGAATGCAACATTTTGTTTAGGAACATAACTGTAGAGTGGCATATTTTATATTTTTCTGCATATTTTATATGCAGAAAAATAATATTGTTTCTGTTGCTATCTCTAGAAGTCATCTTCCAGAGCCCAAAGGTAGGGGATTAATCACACCATATGAGAAGATTAAGGAAGATTAAATTCTTCACTTGCATATATCTCCTGGACTTCACTAGAATTGCATTCATCTGTTCTAGATTTCCTTTTTGTTACATGACAGATCTGCTATTAGTGGTAGAAACTTCTGTTTTCATTGCTGAATTATTTCTATGTTTGTTCAGGTTAATCTATCCTTTTGCATATTTTTTTTAGTCAGATTCTTTCAAATCTTAAGAGAGAGAAACTTTCAATGATGCAAAATTTTGTTTAGTTTAATTTTGATCTTGAAATTTAAGAAGCTATGTGGTTTTGTCACTAGTAAACCCAAATATTAAATAGTTGCTCTGTTTACTATAGTGTTTATTCCATTATTGCTATTAAAGCTAAACAAAACAAGAGAGTAAATGTCTGAATTTAACACCAGTCACTTTGGAACTGCATTGGCTGCAATTAACAGAATTATAGTTTTGCAGTATCATTTTGTATAAAGTGTCATTGTAAATGAGACTAGAAATAGATGTTTAGATCTAGGATTATGGAAATTAACTTCTCCCTTAATAGAATATTAAGATAATAATTACTTTCAGGAATAAGAATTTGAATTTTTGCATTCCAAAACTAAAAACAACAGCAAAATGTAATAGATGTAATATATAATAGCTCCTTCTTTATTATATGATTCAGTAAAGGACCAGCCTTTGTAAACGATGCTTATTCCTGTAATAGATCATGCAGTGTACTCTTTTTAAAAACAGTCCTGGCAAAAAGAAAACAAAACAGTTTTCCATAGGGATACCGTTTGTGCTGGTTCAGCAAACAGCATGTTTCTCACAAAGTCACCAGCAGATAAAAGAACTGTTACACTGACGCTTTGGTCCAGTGCGGGATTAAAGGCACATCAATAATGCTCTGTCGTGCATGGCTGTGCCCTAAGCCATCGAGAGCAGAAATCACTATAAAAGATAAAATTTCCATTAAAGGTATTTAAAAAAAGGTATTGTTTTACTGAACAGATTTTCTAATCTATTCTTATTTTTGAGATTCCTGGTAAAACAATCCAGCATGGTGATCTTGCTTTTGATAAGAATCATGACCTACTTTCAGTGGGTGTCTTCATTTTGCAGGCTAAGCATCTGATTAAATATTACCTTAAAATGGGAATGCAGAGTGGAAGTACATAGCAGGGCTTTCTCTGTGTACATGGGGGAACAGACAGCTCCAGATTAGAGTAACATCCACTGAGATATTAACTTTTGATTTGATACATGTCTGGTATCATGTATAAGGATTATATTTATGTGCCACTGCTTTTGGAGCACTGAAAGTGATTGTAGAAAGAGATTGTAGTTTACATTCAAAGAGCAAATAAACTGCTTGGGAGCTTTTTCCTAAAATCAGAAATACTCTGAGGGTTTTAACTACTCATGCAGTTCTGAAAAAGTACAAAACAGTCACAAAGTGCTGCAACCATTTAAATCTGTTGTCAGTGTTGACTGTTCTGGAGGTGTTGTTGGCATGAGTGTTTTTTAATGTGCTAGTGTTAGGAGTATATTCCTGAGGAGCAGTGCCCCATAGCAGGGCTGCTGCTGCCAGTCCTGTTGGTACTGGAGGTAGCTCTGCCCTTGCAGTCATACAAAGACAGGTCCTACGGTGCCAAGATTAGATGTTGTACAGTTCACCTTACCAGAGTGTTTAGGATTGAATTTCAGCAGCTCAGTAAATCTTGCAAGCTGTGGTATAGGTAAGCGGAGGAGTTTTTGGCATTTCCAAACAACCGGTGCTTGTAATGCAGCAAGTATCGGAAATTACATTCCCTGTAATCTGAGACATTTTTGTCACCTTGCAGAATTTTTCAGTGAGACACATTTTAAGCCTTGGCAGTAATTAGCAAGTAGTATCAGGATCTTTTTGTTCTAGGACTCCTCTCTGTTAAGAAGTTTGCCACCTGGGCTATAATCCTAAATGCTGCAGAAGTTACAAGAGGAGCCAGTATGTAATCATGCAGAAAGCAGGAATTTTTCCCCTCCTGTGTCATTGCTTTTTCTTTCTGCTTGACTGTAGAGCTCATGAGGCACATGGTAATAACTCCATGGGTGCGTGGGTGGAGAGAAGGAGGGACAAGAATAAGAGAAGACAGAAGATAAGTCCTAGTTCAAAAGGAGGAGGGAGGAAAGATGAAGGTTGATTGATGAATAGAACATAGAAAAGGACTGTCATGTAGAAGGAACAATACAGAGTCTCAGATACATGAATGGGGAGAAGCAGCCCCAGCTTCCACACCTCTTTCCCTGGAGAAGCAGTAGCAAGGGGAAGACATTAAGTTCTCCTCTCCCCTTGGAAGACTGGTAGATTGTAGTTGCCAAGTGGAAAAAGATAAAATCCATAAAACTGAATTTCTCCCGTCCAGGCATTGGGGAGTAGCTGTCTTGGAAAGCATTAGGAGCTGTGGAGACAATCTGTCTGCGTATCTCAAGGTGTCCTGGGCTGTAAACTTGCAACAGCCTGAGATAAAGATTCAAATTTCTGTTCCTGAAGCTCAGTGTCTAGGAGTAGGTAAGAAATTACTGGGTGTGGATTACATTTATTTAGATAGCACATCTTGTCCTCACTGTCCTGAGCCTCTGGAATGTGCTTTGCTCCTTAAGGTCTTTCACAGGTACAGGCTGGTATCAGCAGTGCAGAGTTTGGCTCCCCAGCCTCAGCAATGAGGGGCTCGAGCCTGAGTGGTGCCTTTTGCCTGGGGAACATGCACAGGTTTGTGTTTCAGGGCACCCAGGGAATAACACATGGCTGTAGTGGGAAATTGCTGGTTTTACTACTTTGAAAATAATTGTATGAACTCTTATTTGAAGTCATAAATAATCAGTTGATAAATTTGCCATCTGCTAGGCCTCAGATAATGAATCTAAATTTACTTGTGTTAGAGCATAGAAAGCCTGTCTAGGACCTCCAAGCTTGTTTTTCATAGTGAAATATAGCAGGAGTTCAGTGCTTTTAGTCTCCTCATTGAATTGTAGGGAAAAATAATTTCCTTGTGTAGTTCTGACTTCTCATAAGACAGAACTCTTTTAAGAGAAACAATTCTTGTAAAAGTCATAGGTTTCCAGCATCTCCAATACCAACACAATATTGGTAGCATCTTGTTTGTTTAATACCCAGCACTTATGAAAAATGTCTGTCCCCACTGAAAACAGCAGGTTTCAGCCTCTGCATATTCAGACCCCAAACCTCTAATCCAAATGCATTCAAGTGATTATAAACAGAAGATATTTAATTGATAGCGTACCAGACCAGTTAGATTAATTGCCTAGCACTTTAGAGCAGAAGATGACTAATACCAGATTTTTTTTTATAATAGTTCACATTGCTTTTCCTGCTGAAAAAAAAATACATGGTTGAATTAAAATGCATGAACAAGATCATCAATCATTTTCCTGCTATTGTATTTAACATATTTGAGTTTTAACCATTTATGCTGTGGTGTCTCTAGGGCTTTGTAAATACAATTAATATATGATTTCAAAAGCCTTTTATTGATTCAGTAACTGAGTGACTTTGGCTGTAGCATTTTAACTGCAAAGTTCAAATTATAATAAAAATGTAGGAAATATCTCTGAATATTTTGGAAATCTGACTCCGTGAACCATGGGGGAAACGAGTGGATTTTTTCTTCTGGAGTCTTATAACAATTTGTGCCTGAGGTTAGGATTGGATCCTGAGCCAGCAGCATCTGCAAATGGCATCTAGGATCTTATAAACTGTGCAGCTTTTTAACAGTTGTACCTTTACATTTTGACATTGCTCAGGTTTATAACAAAGTTGGAATTTATATTGAAATGCAGAGAAATAAATTTCTCATCATTATTCCCTCTGGGTTCCTGTTGTCAGAATGAGTGGGTGTTCATGTCAGAAGGTAGAATAAATGCTAGTGCCTTGAAATGCTGCCTCTACAGCTCCTAATGGTGTTGCACTTGTCATCGTGAGCTTTCCAAATGCTCCAGTTTTGAACTTGGAATAAATTTGCTCCACTCGTAAAAACACCCACGTCTGTAGGAAGAAATGTGTGCATGTACCTTTCTTTAGTTTCCATAATGTGACATGTGTTTTCCCTCCGTAATTTTCCTCCCTGGCATTGTTTTGATGTGCCATGTGACACTGGCCATTCCTTATCCATATTCTTTCCTCAAGGTTGAGAGTTTTCAGGTTTTGTTAAAATCTTAGATGCCAGAATTTCTCTTGACTTACTATTTATCTGTTCACATTTTTTTAATCACCCTATTCAAAAATGATGTTTAAGAGTCATTGAATGATTCAATGGAGAACAGCAGATATGAATATTCAATTTAAAGAAAGCAAATGCTGAGGACTTTTCAAACTTTTCACAATACCAGGCATTTATTGTAAAAATAACTAACCAACAGCTGGTCTTCTGCAGGAATAGCTATTAAATTCCATGGAGTGACAATAATCAGCTAGAGGAAGAGGCAGAGTTTAAGACCCTAGGGTTTTATCATTGCTGGCACTGATTTACTGCATAGCCCATACAGTTAATGCCCATGTGATTAATTTTTCATCATGTTAGTGGGCTTCATATTCAAAAAGGTTTCAGACCGTGCTTTAAATCGTTGGGAATTCAGGGATAGTTGCAAATGCAGTCATTGTCTGTTTGGAAGAAGAAAGGAAGGAAAGAAAGAAAGGAAGGAAAGAAGGAAAGGAAGAAACAAAAGGAAGGAAGGGAGGGAGGGAGGAAGGAAGGAAGAAAGAAAGGAAAGAAAGAAAGAGAGAAAGAGAGAGAAAGAAAGAAAGAAAGAAAGAAGTAATGTATTAGATGTCCTTTCAGTCTTTCAATTATCTTTTTATAGAGTGAGGAACACTGTTTTTACCAGGACTGTGGATATTGCATGTAGTATTCCTTTACCCATGACCACTGTAGGAAAACTGAGTTGCTAATGAGGAAGCAGGCACCATTTCCTACATTCCTTTCCCTTCTAATAAAAGCCAGCTCCCTCACATGCTAAGGATTTCTTCATGCAGTACAGAGAAATGTTTAAAATTCAGTGATTTTAATAAGCCCTTCCCTTTCCCAAACTGCAGCTCCATTTTTTTTTTTTTTTCTGTATTTCTCTGAGCCATGGCTTGTGATTTGAAATCCAAGCAGCTTGGAACAAGTGAAAATGTGATTCCGTGATTCTGTGAAAATCAGTATATATGCTGTGTAGCCCAGCCAAGACAGGTAGCAGTGACTTCCAAAAAGTGCAAAGGAAGCCCTGGTATCCCTGGCTGAGGCAGCCTTCAAGGGCAAGCTGCCTCCCTTCTGGAGCTGGCGTGGCCTGTGTGTGGTATAATGATGTCCATATCCAATGGTATGACCTTCTCCATAGTCAGCCAACCAGCAGTATTGCCATACTGCCTGGCACCAGCTCTGTCTCCTAAAAGCAGTGGAGGAAAGGTGTATGGAAAATCACTGCCTGGGAAACTCTCTCTTCTCCCCTTGCAGCCAGATCTTTCATTTATTTGTTCCTTAATCCAAGTCCAGGTCTAACTTTTTAGGGAACAACGAATTGTTACATAGTGTGTCACTTGGTTTGCTAGGAGCCTGGGTTAAGTGTGCAGCAGACTACCCGTGTAGCACTGGGTGATGACATTAGGATGAAACATGTGGAGATGGAAACTATTTAGTGGGTTATACTCATCACATAATTCCAATATTTGCTTCTGTTAATCACCAGCACAATAAAAATGTCTTGCCATTCTCTTTTGACTACTGAACTTTAACAGTCTTCATGAAATAGTTTACACTTTGGAAGACTTCTTACTGCCATTAAAATAGTGAGTCCAATGCCTACATATTTATCATTTACCTGTGTATTTTTGCTTATTTCCTCATAGATACTGGAGATCACATTAAAAAAATAATATTAGAAACTTATAACTAATAATTTATAATTTATAACTTTACACTGATAACAACTCCAGCACAAACCTCTAGGTCAAAATCAGGTACTTATCTGGGATCCTAATCCGCATTTCAATCCTTCAGTCCTAATCTACAAAAGAGAAAGAAGTAATTTTGCTCAGATTTGTTCCAATGGACCAAAAGCAACATTTTTTGGGTGTTATGAGAGATTGATTTGGGTTGCTTGGGAGTCCTCTGCATAATACTTAATTCACATAATACCATTTCTATAGCAATTCTTGTACTCTGAATGTGTAGAGTGTTAGATATTTATTCATAGAATTACATATGTTAGTTGTAGCCAGGTTGTTGCAATGCTCTGACGTTGAACTTGAACTTCCACAGATACCTTGACAGAACATCCTAGTAGCAAAGACAAGGACAGAGAGGCATGATTGTGTTAAAAAGCTGATTAATTATCCTCAAGGTTATGTGGAAAAGTCAGAGAGAACTGAATCATATGCCATTAGCAACTGAAACCTCAATTTTATGTTAAAAAAAAAAAGAAGGTTGATGCCTATTGTTGCTCATAAAACAAGCAACAGATTTTGATTAAAATCTGACTGCTGCTGCAAAGGAGATTGACTGGAGAAGCCCAGTCCCACCAGTGCATGGGTGACATTAAATGCCAGAGTACTCATGGAACTGGGAAAGGAGGGGAATGTTTTTTGGCTTTGCTGTACCATGGAGGGGCAGACTGGTTTAATACCCTGGGCCATGGAAAGCTGCCTTGCCTTCCTGCTGGAAGAAGTCACTTGCAGTGATAATATATAAAAATCAAATTCCGAGTCCAAATGGGAAAAAAGTCCAAAGTCTACAGTCCTGGAGCTTGAACTCCCTTTTGTGTTTGGTGAAATGGAGACCTCTTTTGTTTCCTAAATTCAAAATACTCTAAAGAACCTGGATTGTCATAGGATGGCAACTTGAAAGTTTTACATTTATAAGGCAAGGGACATTTGGGAAGGGCTGATGCTGAACTTCAAAGAGCTGATGGAATGCTTGCATGGACTCCTTAAATTTGAATTCCTACTGCAAGTGCTGTGAAATGGGAATGGGAGTCAGGGATTGGATGAAGGGGGCTCATTTGCATTTGTCTCCGGTTTCACTGGGAGCTTCCTGCATATTTATCAAGCCGAGGATATCTGCTGTCTGCAAGGCAATGACTCTCAGTTCCTGCTGAGATGCCAGAACTGCAGGAGACAGAACTGGCTGTCTTCCAGAGGCCAGCTAACGTTCCCTGTGATGCAGCAGCCTCCCATAACGAGGTTGGCAGTCCCACTCTGACTGCTGTGTGTGGCACTAGAAAACCTTCCAAAGAAGAGAAATTTTTTAAAAGAAACAACACTTTGTATCAGTAATGAGAACAGATGTTGGCCTCAGATGCCACATTTGCTTCAGGTATCCTGGGTACTCTTCAGAGCTGTATGCAAAAGCAGTTTGGGTATTTTTATACTAAATGAACCTGGCTCCCCTCTGTCTCTTTTTTGATCTGGATGAAAGGAAGCCTCTTTCTTTTCTCTTTCTCTGGAGGCCGTCCTCCTACCCCAGACTCTTTCCATTGTTGGTCTGCTTGAAATGTCACCAAATGATGATGGAAGAACCAGGAATCCCAAGAAGCTTTGCAAGCATTTGCTTGGTAGGTGTCAGTTAACAGGTTAAAAGACTGGAGAGCCCCTTGGGCTGAGCTGATAGTCCTGCTGTTATCTTACAGTGCCCTTCTTTCCATCCCCTTCTTGCTTTCCTGTTAATGTATTTTTGTAAACTGTATGTAGCTGAAGCATCTGGTCTCCTCCAGGCTGCTTCTTGCTCTTGGTTCCTTCAGTTCTTTGAGGTTGAGAGGAAAACCAGCTCCAAAGTATGGAATAACATGGTACTTTTGGTGATGGACAGGGTTTGGGTTCTTCAGCTTTTTCAATGCCTGCCTGTCTGCAGAGTTTAGATGTGAGGGCATGTGCCTCCTGGAATTGTTTTAGGTAAGCTGGGTCAGAGACAGTTGTGAGCTCTTCCCATTTCATATGACAGGTTTTGGATATGAGAGATAAGCAAACAGCAGGGCTCAGTGTTTCACAGCTGTCTAGGCAGGCTGCCTTTTAGTTCACATGTGCTCTGTGTGGGGCAGACTGGCACAGCTCTGCCTACAGCTGATATCACTGGTGGGAAGGGCTGGGGGGCAGAAGGGCACGTCATGGGGTCAGAAATCTGCCCAAGCCTCCTACTAAATATAAGCCAAGCAAGGCTCACCTTCCTGACTGGTGACTGCACAGGAATGCACACTGCTAAATTTCATAATTGTGTATGATTAAACAGTGTTCTTTACTCACTTTATCCACTTTTCTACTTGGTTCATGTCCAGCATTCACTTAGTGTTTTTTAGTAAGTGGTGGTCTCACTGCAGTCGGCAGTCACAAGAAACAGCAGAGGAGAAAGTTCCTTCCACAGGAAAGACACAGATGAAAAAAAACATCACCCCTGGAGGAGGTAGTAGTTAACACTGGAACTTTTCAACTCTCTTAATTTGCTAATGTTGTAAAAGTTGGCAGCTATTTAAGTTGGTGACAGCCCTCTAAATATATCATGTGTTTTGGGTTGTTTTTTTCTTAAAGAAGTAATCCATCAGAATGGCAAAATACCTTTGGAAAGAAGGGCATTGTGATATTAAGTTCATCTAGAAGTTACAGAGAAAAACACGGCCTAACTGTTAATTGTTTTACTTCAATGCCTTTTGCTGATATTGAGAGCTCAGAAGAGCTCAATAGTGCTTTCAATTACTTGGGTGTAAATCCAGAAAATGATAGTGGAGTTGGTCCAGATTTACATAAGGACAAATGAGATTTTAAGAAATGTCTGTATAGTTTCCTTTCAGGCTTTAGATATAATTATCTTAATTAGCCTCTCAATTCAAGGGTCTAATTTCCACCATGGTTAATGAAGAACACTTATACTTGGTGACTGAATTATCTGACTTGAATTATCATTTTTAGGGAATATTCTAAAGACTCCTAATGAGAAAAAAAGCCTCAGAGTTCTCCAGCTTTATTTTTCCAAATATAAAGACTAAATATAGCATGTGTTTCCCCAGAAAATGTGAGTGACAGATTAGTAATTCATGAACAACATGGCCCATTTACAGTCCTACCAGCACAGAATTCACCATGGCATGGAGAATATCAAACAAAACAACTCGGTTGATTTCCATGCATTTAAAACAATGAGGAATAAAAGCTTAATTCAGACTAAATTCCAAAAGCTCCTTGGATTTAGTTAACAGTAATGAAAACATTGAATAATAGCTAAGAAATAAGCTGAAACCCAAATTTTAAAAGGCTGAAAAATAATTAATTAAATCCCCAAAGTATTAAAAGTTGTTGTTGAAAATGAAGCTGTGTTTTGTCACAAGGCTTTGCTCAAAAAATACTTTTCAAAAGTCCCACCAAAACCTGTAGATTAGGTTTAATTGTCAGTGTTTTAAATCCCTGCCAGCCCATTCCAAGAGGTGGTATGCTGTGACTACGTTGAGACTGTGGTGTTTCTTAGCAGTTGATCATTTTTGCATGGTTTTCCTTCAAAATAGATCTCAGGACGGGGTTGCAGGGAGCCCAGTTCCTCAGGACTCATTTGTAAAGGGAGCCTTTTAGGCTGGATGCCCTGGGCAGGCGTGGAAAGCAGAGCAGAGCAGTGCTCCCAGGCAGGCTGACTGTGCCTCATGCTATCAGCAAAGGAGGTGCACTTGTGCAGCAGCTGCTGTTGCAGGGGCCCCAGGCCACTGAGGTGAGTGATGGCAGTGGCTCTGAGCAAGGATGGCAGAGCACACTCCAAACCCTTGTGAGGGGACACCAGGCAAATGCCACCGTGGCATGTAGCACTCAAGTGCTGCAACTGCCTTCCCATCTTGCTGTCTGTATGGAGCTCCTGCAGTGCCAGCAAAGGAGCAGACCTCCAATGTCCAGATATTATAGGATAAGCTATGGGCTCAAATAACCTTTAAATGATTGGCTTATCTCCAGTTTTTGAGACTTATATTGCAGGCATGTTTTTGCTGCATTGTCATAAAGTCACATGGTAGCTTGAGCAGGAATTGCTCTCCTTCTCAACAGAGGTAACGTGAATTACCCAACCAAAGCACTCCTATTCACCATCATAAAGTATGCATTTTGTATCCTCAGAACTGGCCCTTTCCCTGATACCATTGGTTTGTTCTCCCCAGCTGACTTCTTTGAGCACAACCTGGTATTTATGCCTACCCAGTCATTCTGGAAAAGAATAAGTTGGTCCAGCTGGACCTCCAGTGGCTATGGATAGGAGGTGTTCATGTGTTTGCTGCCTTCTGTCCCCTTACAGAAATAGCCCAAGTCCTTGCAACTTTGAGTTTCATTGTGTACTTCTGCTTTGCTTCACGTATAAATCATGCACAGCAGGCATTTGCTGCCTGCTACACTACAAAGCATCAGGCATTATCTGTAAGCACTGCACACAGTTTTGCTGCAGTTCAGTAAACAATGTGCATGGCTGCTGTGCTCAAGTGAGTCAGAGACCTAGAAATGAGCTGTTACTGAACAGCAGGGTACAAACTAGGCCTTTCTTTGCCCAGTCCAAGCATATAAAGCAAGTTATTGCTGTAAATATTTCTCTCTCTGGCCTTTTCTTCCCTGCAAAAAGAGGTACTTTCCTGATGTCTGCTAGAGATCCAAACCACAAACATCTGAAAACATATTTGCTTTTTTATTGTATCTTTTTAATCTGCCAGCTCCTGTGATGCTAATAAGAATGAAAAGGGCACCTTTTCCCACATATGGTTTTGTCCTTGATGTATCCAGGACAGCAGCTTTAACTTTGGAAAGCTAAAGCCATGTTTTCACATTTCTTTTTTAACTTGTTAGAAAAAAATCTTCACAATACTTGTGCACTAATCTGCTAATAATCCTGTATCCACAAATCCACTGAGTGAAGTGGTGCAGGATGAAAACCTCACCTGGGCTCAGCTGCCATCCGGAACTGGGCCTGAAGGAGGAGTTAGGCTGGCAACCTGGCCACCAATCCCTGCTGGCACTGCTGGCTCCTGCCAAAGGCTGACCCTTCTTTCCCCTGTGCTTCACCCTCTGGGCTGGTGAGAAAGCAGCTGGTGTGACGGGCGTTTGGCTTGTTGCTGTGCCACAGCAAGTCTTGGCATAAGAAAAACAAAAGGATAGGGTTGCTGCTGAAATCTCCAGCCTTTCCTCTGGTAAAGCCATGGATTAAGCAGCAAGAGCCTCCTCAGGTATGTGTGAATGATGTAATCAATGGAAAGTGGATTCCAACTTATTTTTGATGGCTGACAGCAGATGCCTTGCTGTGCCTCACCTTCCCACCCAGTTTTCTGTCTTCTGACTACCCCTGCCAAGCGTACCCTCATTTTTTCTTAATTTTGGTTTTTTCCCTTCTGGTTTTAATTTAATCCTTTTCTCAACAAATAAATGAAACGTTCCCCTAAAATTTGCTCTGTGTGAATGAATCATTATCATGTTTTTTCTTGCCTTTAATAAATGTTATAGGATGAACAGTGTTGCCCATGTTAAATAAATAGAAAATAATTAAGAAAAAAAAGTGAAATAAGTCAATCTCACTATCCATTTTCTCCTGACTGTAAGACAAGAGCAAGAATCATGAGCTATCAGCCATGTGTGGCCTGCAACCAAAAATCTTCCTGAAAAGTGGAAACAACCTTCTCATGCCTCTCCTGCGGAGAGGCAGCACACTTACCACATACAAAGACTGCACACAGAAGCTGCTGGCACTGATGCTGCCAGGGAATCATGCACAGTTGAGTAGTAAGGCAAACTCCAGGAAAACTCAACCTATAATTAGGTAATTCCTGCCGGAGCAATTGGCATCAAGTAAGTGAGAAATCAGCTGTGAAAGAGAGGAATTGACTGGCTTAAAAGAGAGGCAGATTGACTGGTTTAATTCTGGGGGGATTGGTTGGGTATTTTTGGCTTTTGTTTTGTTTTCATCTTGGTTACTTTTGTTTTTTTCTCTTTCCCTTTTTTCTGCCTTGTGTACCTACAACTCTTCATCTCTCCTTCCCTCACCCATCCCTGAGAGGACAAGCAGATATTATGCATTGTCAGCTCATCTGTTGCAAATTTTTTTTCCACCCATGAAACTGCATCTGGAATAAACTTTGGGGAACTGACCCAAGAGGAGTGCATGTGCAAAGTCCATGTAGGGGTGGTCCCAGGAGAGGGCAACTCCTCTACCTCAGATGGGGTAAATCCATTCAGTTACAGCTTGCCTGCTGGCACATTTTGATTGTAATAAACCCAGGGCAACTGTACATTACCCAGACAGTGCTTATCTCCACATTTGCTAAGGGTTGCTGTGCCCAGAGTACCATAGGCTGGTCGGGGCCAACTGCCCAGTGTTTGAAAGAGGATGCCTGCTCATTGGTGTCTCCTCCTGAGGTGTTTCCACACTTTGCATGGCCCAAAGCAACAGCTTTGGTCTCAAAGGAGGGAGGCAGGGGCAGGTGGGTTGCACGTCTTGTACCAGGTCTCCTCAGGAAGGCTGCTGCAGGTACTGGGAAACCTGCTTCAGCTGGGTGTGAGTAAATCTTGTCACTTACACCTGGGAAGGACAACTGCAAGGGAGGTCCCCCACAGCAGTATTTTACAGGAAATTTTCCTGTTCTTTGTGCATGGGTACTGTCCTGTCCTACCCTGTACTTGTGTCAGTTTTAACACCTGTACCCATCTGCACATAATAAAAGCATCTGTTCCCTGAGACAGTCTCTGAAGAACACATGTGAATTCACTGAAATGTGAATTTGTGGGATTGCTTCAATATACTATGCAGAGTTCCTTTCCCCCTGCTAATTCAGGCCACAGTGGTGGCACAAGCATTAGTGCTCAGGCAGAAATTGCTGCACAGCTCATGGGTGCCTGATCCGAATGAGCTTCTGGTTGGTTCAGCTCCCCTAGAACTGACCTCAAGGCTGGAGGGTTTCAGGCAGGCTCTAGGAGACCTCTGCCTGCCAGTCCTTCCTGCATGGTGCCTGTGCATGGCTCTGGGGTGTCTGGTCACACAGCTGAACATCTCCTTCTGCCTTCCAGAAGGGGAAGGAGATTCATCTGAAAGTGCTCCAGACCAGGCTGGATGGGGTTTTTGAACAACCTGGTCTAGTGGAAGATGCTCCTGCTCATGGCAGTGGCATTGCATTAGATGATCTTTAAGGTCCCTTTCAGCTGGAACCATGTGATGATTCTGTGAGTGAACACTGTTCTTTCTGCTGTGTCACCTCAGCTTTGCTGAAGGATTGGCTGCCAGAGGGAGCTGCGGGCCTGGCAGAGGGGCAGCACACGCTGTGCTCCAGCAGGCAGCCAGCACCACCCCTGCCAGCTCGGGCTTACACATGGGCAGCACGGTCATCCTGGGACACCTCAGTGGCCCCAGGCAGCCCACGTGGCAGTGAGCAGTTGTGATGTGAGTGGGCACTGCTAAATTAGCCAGAGAACTCATATGCCTTGGCCATGGGGCACAAAAGGCACATCACCCATTGTCCCCGAGGATGCTGCACCCAGACTCAGATGTGCTTGCCCAAGGCAGTGGAGAAAGACCTTGTCGAGGTGCAGTTGTCTCATGGCTTGGTGGTGCAGCTCTCCCTGTTTCTGCACCTCTGGAGCACCATGTTTGCACAGGAAAGGCTCGGCAGCCATCAGGGTCTGACAGGGCCTGTGTGTGTGCACAGAGCCTCCTACCTCTGGGCACAAGGTTCTCTGCTCACTCTGGAGCACACACAGGAACAGTGCACATGTGCACCTGTGTTACCTATGCATACATGTGCACAGATACAGGTATGTATATGTACACTTATGTGTAGTAGCAGCTGAACTGGCTATGCAGGTCAATGCCCTCAGTCTCAATGAACAGCTCAGCTCTGCTGCACAGGGTCAGGTTTGAGGAGAGGGCTGGTACCTGGTGGGCTGAGGTAGGGATGCAAAGATGAATGGCCAGCACAGGAAAATGTTCAGGCAAGGGCTATGCAGGCTTCTGGAGACCTGTGCTAGGCTAGGGACTCATTTTGGACTGTACAAATGTCAGGAGTGCCATGGTGTTGTGAGGAGTGCTACACAGCCATTTGAATACTGTTAATCTCTCATTTCCCATTGCTGTTCAGTTGAAGACTAGAAACTGGCAGTGGAAAAGTGATTTGGGAGGTCAGGTCTGTTGTGTGGGAAGTTTTCACTTTGCATCATCTGTAGCTGAGGACACACAGGTGACCAGAGGAGGTTTGGCTTACAGAGACTCCTTAATTCACTTTCTGCTTAGTTATTAAGTGGTATCACTGCACCATGGCTGTTGCAAAGCTCCAGCAGGACCTCAGCATTGCTGACTCCAGCTTGGTAAGTGGGAGTTACACAGCAGCTTTGACTCTAACTGAGAGAGCTATCAACCTGCTCCCTGAGAAACTGCCCGAGGGATACAGATGGAATGTCTAATTAGGGGTACTTGGCACCTCATCCCTTGCTTGGGAGGCTGGTCTAGAAGAAATAACACCTAACACCAAGTCTCTGTCTGCCTCGTGTTGTGGAAGTGTGTCTGTGCTGCCCTGAGAGCAGTCTCCTCTGAACTCCTTTGAGCAAGGTCTTACGATCCTTGCCAGCTGAGATCAGTGACCTAGGCTGGCTTCAGAGGCTGCATAAACAACAAAATCACAGCTGAGCAAAAGCTGCCCATCTGTCCTGAGCCCCAGCTGACTCGTGCTTTGTTTTGACAAGATGCCCTCCCAATGGTCTTTGCCAATGCCAACTTTTCTTTGTTTCTTTCTTTCTCAGGGACCAGGTTGATTCTTTCCCTTATATCAAAAGAATCATTCTTGTGCTATTGCTGTTGCCCAAATACTTAAAAATAGTCTTGAACACCCTCATTATTTTCTGGAAAGAAGAGCCCTCAGGACATCACTTTGCCTTCAGCCCCAACCATATCAGCCAAAAGCAGCTGCCCAGGCTGTTAGTGCAACATGAGGCCTCCACTATCAAGATGTGTGTGTCCTCCAGAACTTGAAAACAGGAATGTTACACCGGTCTTGTTATGCCTTTTGGGCTTTCAGGAGGAATATGGATCTTCTGCTTCAGGTGACTTAGTCTTTGGCATCACAGCCTGTGATGTCTGATGCAGCATCAGACCGTACAGGAGTGTCTGCTCAAATCTCAACTCTGCTGCTGCTCCCTGTCTGTGGCCCTTGGCTGCTCTGATTTCTGGTTGTCAGGAGAGCAATCACCACCTGCAGCATGCAGCCCCTCAACCCGGAGTGGTGGCTCCAGGGGCTCGTGGTGTTGTGGCTGGCGTGGCTCACAGCTCCTTGCCCAGTGCCAGAGAGGGCTTCAGGTGCACTCCAGACACCACGTGGCACCATCCACAGCAGAGGGCAGTGGCCACAGGTACTGTCTGTCATGCTCTTGGAGAGGTGAGTCACCCACAATGATTTTCATTTCACCCTTCTGAAGCTCAGTACAGACTACAATTAAAGGTATTTGGAGGTCAGGTTCCTTCAGGACATCTGCTGGCTGGGATTGGAGGTTACTGAGGCTGCCGTGTCTCCTGACTGACTGCCCAAGTGCTGATGGTTTTAATGCTGCTCTCAGGACCTCTGGAGCACAGTCATCCTGCAGTATGGATTACCTGCACATGCCAGCCCTGAGGATATGGACTTCATTATGCAGAGAGGCAATTTGCCCAAGGAGAGGAAAGCCAGCTAAGCCATGTCTAACCAGCAGCACACTCCCTGCCTGACCCTCTGGTCCTGGGAAGATGAGTCGCTGGTATCTGCTCCAGTGTGAGACAAGCAAAAGCCAACCAAACAAGTCCACCTAATCCACCTCCAAAAATATCCCCTGGTTGTAAGAGGAAAGGCCCCGGGAGTTGCTGGCTGCCTGTTTCACTTTAGCCCATGGAAAGGACAAAACACAAACCATGAGGAGGTGAGGCTAGGGGCATGTGAGGTGTTTCTGGGCTCCCCCCTGAGGCAAGGTTTAGGGCTGAGCAGTCCTGAGATGAAAGCAGAGCTGTGGTTTCACTTGAGTTTCACTGCAGGGTGTTTTGCCAAGCTACCCACTGTCCCTGCCAGCTCTTGTCCTTGTCCTTGGAATATGTCTCCTCCAGGATTGCTTATACTGGCCTTTCCCTGTCAAGTTAGAAAACAGATAAATTCAACTCTTTCCCCTTAGCAGACCTCTGCAGTTTCCTCATCTTTATTTGGATTCAGAACTGAAGCAGACATCATGCATTAAAAAGAGTAGCCAAATGAGTTTCCAGAGTTCAGGCTCATTGGAGGAGGAGGTGCATCAATTTGCAAAATTTTTATAAAATACTCAGTCCTAAGACTGAATGATGCTACATGTGACCACAGGAAACTGCTTATGTGTGGGTGTGAAAACTGAGCACACAAAAGGAGCTGCCTTGCTGCGCATCTCCCCCCCTACCCCGTTCAGCCAGGACACAGAGAGAGGGAAGGGAGCTCAGGGATGAGTGGTCATTGCAGCCACTGCCTCCAAAGAGCAGTCTGAATGTAAGAGCAAGTGAACTCTTTCCCTGGTTTTACCCTCTTTTGATATTTTTGCAAACTGAAGTAAGTCAGAAACCACAGCATTCTTATTCTGGTGAGCTATTTAATCCTTGCTCAAGGAAATAAGAATTTTCAGCCATGGCTGCCCCAAGGTGTGTCAGCAGTGCCACCAGGGACCTGAAACCATTCTGCCCTTTCTTTAGAGCAGAAGGAGAAATTACTCTTGCCTCAGAACTCAGAACCCAGCTGCAGGGCCCAGGCTCCCAGGGACCCCAAAAGTGTAAAGCAGGATACTGTCCCATCCCTCATGTCCCCTGCATCCAGCTGCTCCTGCTGACAGCCCCTGTCCCCAGGCCAGCCAGCAGCCACCTGCCTCCCAGGGGCCCCGGGGTGAGGAGCACCCGGCCAAGGAAACCCCAGCCTGTGCTCACCAGGATCCAGTTTGAATTGCACAGCCCAAAGCAGCCCTTGGATGGAAAAAACACAGCTCTCTGCAGACCTTGTCCTCTGCACTTAAACCAGCCTGTGTACTGAGGGCTCTTCTGGCCCAGCAGTGCAATTCTCATGCCTGGTACTTCACTGTTGTGGTTTGACACTGGCCAGATGCCAGGCACTCGTGAAAGCTTCTTGCTCGTTCTCCTCTGCAGCTGGACAGAGGAGAGAAAGTTTAATGAAGGATTCATGAGTTGAGATAACAACTGGGAGAGAGATCACTCATTAAATACCATCAAGGGCAAAACAGGCTCAACTTAGAGATATTAGCTGGCGTGGCTGTCTGGTGGGGACAGAGGCAGCTGGCTGGTTGTGTGTTTCCCACAGCACATGACTAAATACATACAGTGCCTTCCTTGCTCTGGAGTTCGTCTATACATGCTGGAAGACATTTGGAGACAATTAGCTGACCAGGTGGATCAGTGCCTTCAGTGTGTCTGACTATGCAAAGGACTGCTTTGCACAACAGGGAGGTCTCTTCTGCTTGGGAGTTCTGGGTCTGCCCGCACCAAAGGATCTGGGAACGCTCTCATGGGACTCTGAATGCAGAGACAAAGCACCCTGCAGTCTCGATGCTCACCAAAAAGTGTTAGAGCAAAGTGAATACCCCTTGGCATCGGGAGACAGGCTCTGTCAGGAGAGCTCATAGCTTTTATTAGACCATCAGACACAGGCAGGATAAGAGTGGGCAAGTTTTGGGGCATTTGGCTGCCTCCGTTTTTTTCTGAGTGTATTGTTTGGTCTAAAAGACATGATTCCTCCTTTCAAATCTTGCTGCTCCTCTGACCTTAGACCATGGCAGTGGCAACAACCTTCTTGGCATTGTATCCTTCTTTACAGAAATATAGTAGTGCACAAAAAATGGTAGGCACCAACAAGTGCTTCAGAAAGGACAAATGAGATGGAGGGGAAACACCATTGTGACTAATTACAAAAATAAAATCCCACTTTTTTGTGCCTTTCCAACTGTTTCTTGGGGGAGAGACAGCCAAGAAGAAGGGTACTGGCTGTGCTCCGAACCTGCTTTTGTTCTGAAAACTTCCAACAACAACTGGGGTTTATTTTTGTCCATAATGATGATTCCAATCCTGCCCTGAACTAAGCAGTGTTAAGCCTGAACAACTGGGATGTCCTCGCTCAGGACTGTGGCATTTTGTTCTCCTTGACTTCTATCACTGACTAGCAGATATTCACAGAATCACAGAATATACTGGACTGGAAGAGACCCACAAGGATCATTGAGTCCCCCCAGGGCCAGGACCATCATTAAGAGTCACACCATGTGCCTGAGAACATTGTCCAAACATTTTTTCAACTCAGACAGGCTTGGTGCTGTGACCACTTCCCTGGGGAGCCTGTTCCAGTGCTCAAACACCTTCTGGGTGAAGAACCTTCTCCTAAGAACTAACCTAAACCTCTCCTGACACAACTTCAGACCATTCCCTTGGGTCCTGACACTGGTCACCACAGAGAAGACATTAGTGCCTGCCCCTCCTCTTCCCCTCACGAGGAAGTTGTAGCTGCCATGAGGTCTCCCCTCAGTATCCTCCTCTCCAGGCTGAAAAACCCAGATGACCTCAGCTACTCCTCATAGGGCTTCCTCTCAAAATCAATGTCAATGCTGTGCCTGATGTCCCTTAGGACAGGGTTGGCCCTCCTGGCTGCCAGGGCACTCCTGGCTCATGTTCAACTTGCCATGGACCAGGACTCCCAGGTCCCTTTCCATGGCACTGCTCTCCAGCATCTCATTCTCCAGTCTGTCCATACATGCAGCGTTGTCCTGTTCCAGGTGCAGAACCCAGCACTTTCTCTTGTTGAACTCCATCTGGCTGGTGATTGCCCAGCCCTCTGATTTGTCAAGGTCTCTCTGCAGGGCTCCCTGCCTCGGAGGGAGACAGCAGCTCCTCCCAGTTTTGTATCATGTACAAACTCTTGTTTGAAGCTGCTCTGCAGTCTGCTGCTATTCCACCCAACCCCTCCTGAAGCCCAGCCCTAAGTAATAGTTCACACAGGCAGCCAAACTCCTCCATAGGTTATAAATATGAGAACACACATTAACATAGGCACATTGTTGTATGCACCACCGGAGTACCTGCTTTGATCTACAGCAAACAAAACCCATGCAAATAGTGGGTCAAAATCATCAACCTCTGTTTTTGACCTTGCGCTTCCCCTATGATAAGCAGTACTCAGAAATTTCTCCAAGTTTTCCTGATCACTGCCACAGAAAATAGGATGAAAATGCCCACATTTTAGCTTATGCAGAGCCAGTGTATGGTGGCTTGGCTTCAGAGGCATCTAGCATGGAAAGACCCTTGGTCTGGACATATCATACCTTTGTCACCCTAACTTTGCTGTGAAAATCAGTTCAGATGATTGAGATTTCAAGTTAGCTTAGCATTTGTCAGAGGAATCAATATTTCACTTGTATGAACAGACATTTGCCCCCTTCAACAAGATAGCTTTGGATCAGGACCATATTTACTAGAGACTAATCTCCAAGTACCCAGTGAAATTGAAGTGAGTCAAATGTTGCCTTGTAAAAGAAACACATTTGTCACTTGAATGTATTTTCAATGTGTGATATTAATCTTTCTCATTGTTCACATGAGAACTCTTTAGTAAATTACTGCTAATTAAAATAATTTTCTAGACAAAGAAGATTTTTACATTTCTCTTGCTCAGGCGAGGCTCAGAAATGACACAAAATAAAATGAAAATGAACAATATTCACAAAATGAAGAAGGAAGAAAGACAGCCTGTTGGGAGAAGCAGCCCTGAGAGAGGTGATGATGAGCAGAGGCTGAAGAAACGAAACCCTCAAACTGACATTCACAGAGGAGCTTTGCATTGTCACCACAGAGCTACAGAGGACGGTCCCACTCATCTTTGGATGGAAATTTTCTCCACATGACTATAAACCTACAGCCCACGGAGATGTTGCACGATGCCCCAGCCCTTGATTCATGGATTTCCCAGGAGAAAGACTGGGGAAAGCATCCACCCCCTTTTTCAGCTTTTTGACCAGCCAAAGAGGCTACTGTGTTTTTTGCAAGATTGAAAATTGGGGTTTTTTGTTGTTGGTTTTTTTTTTGCACTGGGGAATGTTTTCCCCTTTGCTAGCTGGCCACAGCCCTTCTGGAGCTTGCTAATTCCAGCACACCTGGATTTCTGATGAGGAATTGTATGCAAATATAAAATAAAAATGGAGGCTTTTGCTGCACTCCTGTATGTTTGCTGGAATGCTCTCAGAAAGCACACTGAATGCTGATTTTTTTCCATCAGTGCTTTCAGCACTTTCTTGACATGAAAGTGATGTGATAAAAAGTATTTTCAAGGACACTTGAATGAAGTGCATCACTCTGTGTCATCTTTCCGGTAGAAATTCCCCAAATGGAATAATTTAAGATTTTTTGCATAGCTTGATGACTGTCAGAAGTCTCTCCACATCAGCTTTGCAGAAGGTTGTGGATATTTTCACAAAATATATAAAATAGGCCAGATGATATTCCGATCACACTAACCTCTAGAAGAACAAATGCTTGTTTTGCAGGGTGTTTTGCCACTAAATAACAAAGAAGCACCAAAAAGAAATGTAATGTAGAGGATCACTGTCCTGACAAAAAAAGCAGGAAAGATCGCTAAAGTGACATTCACAAAACATATTGTGACTAAAGACTACAAAACATCTGCTGCAGCATCTGAATTTGCATACCACAAATTAAAACAAATAAAATATCCCTGAGCTGTCATCTGCTCTGTGTTATGAGAGCACAGCCTTGCCACTTCCTCTGTTCTTGGGGTAGGATGTCCTGACTGCCTGATATGGCTTTTTCCAGGAGGACAAAGCTTCAGCTGGCACAAGCTACTCCAACCTCCTCAGCATCAGGCCCTGCTGATGATTTGCTGACAGCTGATGGGCACAAGCTGCAGATCCCCCCCAGCAATGTGTTTGAACAGCACTGGGGATGTATGAGGGCAAAAACATGGATCTAAGGAACGGCAAATTCCCAACACAATCTTCTTGTCACCTCACAGCTGTCTAGGCCCGGCACCAATTCATTTTCTCTCCAGCTACACTGAAGCATAATTTTGTTGGTAATGCACTCATTGGCTTGTCTGTTGTACTGAGTTGTTGCCTGTGGTGCCTGGCTGCTGCATCCTGCTTGGCAGAGGGGCTGGTTGCATCCTGAGCCTTGCAGAGGCTTTTTGTGGAGCCTCTCACCTTACTGAAGGCCGGAAGGACTAAACACTATTCATTGATTTGTCACATGTGGAGAGCAAGTTTTCAGCCAAATTCAGGGCTGGATGTGCAAACACCTCTGCAGAAGCAGCTAACAGGCCAAAGGGAATAGTTTAAGCAGATCATTCAGACAGTGCATTAGGGGCAGCAAAGTTTTAGAAGGGTTTATCTCCATTCTGTAGCTTAGGAGTTTGTGTAACTTCCTGCAGAGAACACGGGAAACACTAGGCATGGCTTGGATTTGAATTTATGTTGCTTGAACCCTGCTCTGACTTCAGCACATGAAGGCCACCTATAAATCTGACATGATAATGAGCACAGAAATAAAACCAGCCCAGCCTGTTTTTGCCCAGTGCTGTTGCATGCTTCAGCACACCTCTGGGTGCCAGCATTGGGTGCTGGGTGGCACCGTGACGGGAGAGTGACAGCAAAGCAATAAATCTCTTCAGATCATTCATGGTCATAAAATCAGAAGAGTCGAGCATAAAATAAAGAACTCTAATTTATGATGGATGTGTCTCAAGCAGAGCTTTCTGCTGCCTGCAAATCAAAAGATATGGATACTTTTAAAAAGCCCCAACTGGATGTGGGAAGATTCCATTTAGCATAGCCATAGGACTTTATTTCTGGAGAATTTGCCTAGTGTGTGATTTGGCCCCTGTTGCTCACCAGGCATGGCACAATATCTACCTGGTCAGTGATTGTGGTGACACAAACCACTGCCTTGTCAAAGTTGCCTCTGTTATGGAAGATCCTCATCACTGGCACAGAACAGCCTGCAAAGGCTGGACCCAGCCTGACTTTGACAAGTTGCCAGTGCGTGTACTGAATTACCCCCATCATCCAAGGAGCATTCAGATTAGGGGTTTGAGGACTTCATGTCTCTGAGCTGCTCAGCCATTGAGGCACCAGCCTGACAAGGACATTTGCTCTGAGCCATCCCTGTGGTGTTGAGAGGCTCAGCTGCTGTATCTGCCACAGCCAGTGAGAGTGGCCAGTGTGGCTTTACCTGTCTTGCTCCTACATGCAGAAGGCCCAGAGGCCCAGAGCCTCCACACATCAAAGTTTTGTCGCTGTTTCTCCTCCAGTACTTCCAGGGTTGGCAGTGCAGAGCCATTTACACCAGGCCTCTGTTGATCCTACAGGATGAAGGCTCTCTAGGGGCACATGCAGTCACCAGGTGACTTTGCTGGGTTTGTGAGCTACAACCTTGCCAATGGCCTTTCCTGCATGCCAGGCTGTAAACAGGCTCTTTGTAGTCAGATGGGATTTTACTTCAGGCTCTTCCTAACTGATTCAATAAGCAATATTATTGAAACACCTTCACTGGGTGATTTTTATGCACCGAATTAATAATAATTTACAGTTATATGGCTTGAGCAACGTCTTTCAATATGTGTCTTGAACAGAAGTCACTAACACTTACTAACACAGTTTGCACAGCAGCTGGGACTGAGTGTGTTGCTAGCCCAACCTCCAGCTAAGCAAAGTCTCTCTCTCCACAGTTTAGGTTTGGTATCTGAGTAGGAATGATTTGTGCTATAGCTTTCAAGTGTGGCTAGATTTGATGTGTTGAGTTTTCCTGTCTCTGTCATATTCTGAAATCCATGGAGGACTCTTGACTGGCTTTTGGCAGAGTGCTGATTTCACCCTTGTGATTCCACCCTCATCTTTTTTCCTCCCTCTCACTGATAGAAGAGAGAAAGATTTTTTTGTTTTTCATCCTTTCCCACTCCCACTGCTCTTGCCCAACCAGGAAAGTTCAGGAATGATTTCAAGGAAAATCGCAAAGGCCTTGGGTGGCTTTTCTTCATTAGTTCTGGCTCCAACTGTGGCAAAATAGGCACAGAGCCAAGCTGCCATCTGGACCTCCTTCTGCCCAGCCAGGAGCTGCCTCTCCCAGGCCCCATCTGCAGAGCCCATGGCACTGATGCAGCAGTGAGGCTGAGACAGGGCTGAACTAGATTTGCCTCTTTATTCATGCAATGACCTGTTTAGCCAGAATGAGGACCCACTGCTCAGCTGTAGGGGAGCCCAGCCCTCACTTATTCCTCCTTGCAACGAGTATGAGGTGTGCCAATGCCTGGACCAAGGGCTTGGGCTGAGCACAGTGCTGGACTGCACAAGGGCACTGAGGTGGATCACAAGTTGTGTCTTTGAGGGGCACCAGGGCTTGGAAGGTTAATTGTTTTTTCTCTTGTAGCATATTTGGTACATCTGTATCTGATAGCTGCATGCAGTTCAACCTAAAATGTCTCCTAAACAGGGGTAGGATCTGTCAGTCCTTTTATCAATAAAAGGACTAAAAATGGAATTTTTGAAGCAGCTGCAGGAGATTGTACAGCACATCATCAGCTTTGCACCAGCACTGCCTGTGTTAGTACTCTTCTTACCTTGGTAGTGACATGTTGACTGGTAGCTGGCTCTCCAGTTCTCAGAGGCCATGGATCATCAATGACATCAGAGACTTTTCTAAAATTGGTTCAGACTATTAAAGGAAGGGCTGTGGCAGAAAGAGGAATGAAAAAGTGACAAGCTGGTGACATGTTCATTCAGTTCCTCTTTCTCTACAAATGAAGAAGCATGTAACTGAACTTAAAAGAGACTGCTGAAAAAAGTCATGTGGAGACCATCAATAATGAATCATCCAAGGAGATGAGCATCCAGCAACAAACTTTCTGAAGACATAATATCTCCTGTTATTACTGTATTATCTCCAGCCCCAATTGTTTCTGGGTTTTGTTCTAGTGCTGACCCCTACCCAAAGAGTTTGCAATGCAAGTGGGAAAATCAGATGGGGAGTTGGGAGATATCCAAATCTCCTTTCACTTACTCTGCCTGTGCTCTGTCTCTGATGTTGACAGGGTGAGCAGAATCCCTGGAACCTGGCTCTGGGTGGGGGCTAACAAGCTGGGTGTCCTGGCACTGCCCTGTGCTACTACACTGCTCTGGGTGCCTTGCAGCTCATGCCCAGCTGCTAAGAATGGAGCACACTGCCTGAAAAATGGGTGCTGGTATCCCTGGGGGAGCAGATCCACAGTGTCAAATTCCCATTGATTTTGGCTCAATGGGTCCAGTGACTGCTCCCCAGGCAGTCAGACACTTG
This sequence comes from Illadopsis cleaveri, assembly GCA_013399915.1. Lineage (NCBI taxonomy): Eukaryota > Metazoa > Chordata > Aves > Passeriformes > Timaliidae > Illadopsis > Illadopsis cleaveri. The sequence continues at coordinate 422,245 of VXBB01003031.1, read as the reverse complement.
GAGAAACATGAGAGATGTTTTATTCCTGCTCAATGACTTGCGAACACTTGAGCTCTCCCACAAATACCACTTGTGCTGCAGAGAGGCAAAATATTGCAGGCGGCATTTTGCAGAAATTATGTTTCCCTATTAAATGAAAACCACTACTGTCTCCTCCCCCGTTACTTGCCTCTGACAGGCAGCACATATTGCTTGAGCTGCTCAGGGTTTAGAGTTAGGAGCTCCTGCTGTGAGCCCCATCCATCCCCTCTGCCAGCCTCTCACTCTCTCTTCTCAGACACTCCTGCCTGCTGCTTCCTTCTCAGCTGTTACTTAACGACCTGCCAGCTGAGTTGCCCAAGGAGACTGAATAAATGTTAACAATACAATGTTTTCTAGCCCTTAGGGCTCTGATCCTGCAGTTTTCATTTACACAGAGGCAGCTGAAGTAGTCATGAATTTGAGGGCTGTGGAAAGGACCCCACCTGTGGGAAGGAGCCCACTGGGTGCCATGCCCTGTTTCATTGCAGTGCAGAGGGACACAAAGGCACGGAGCAGCTGTGGGGTGCTGCGAGTCAGCCCCTCAAAGAGAGAGCTCAAATGAGTTATTGCAAAGGTGGGTCAGGCTGTGCAGTGTGCTGTGGACAAGTGCTGGAAGATGAAGAGATAACAGAGGATTATAAAGCAGGGCTATAGGGTATATTAGAGTACAGGATGCATATTTGTATGAGTACAAAATAGAAAAGGTAAAGAGGTTGTGAGGAAGCAGCAGGGAAGAGCTCAGCCCATGCATGTGATGGGGGGAAGTGGTGCATACTGACTCTTGTTCCTTTTTGTCACATCATTTATTCATCACAAAGTGCTCTTTAGCATCTGTCTTTTTGGGTTGGGGGAATTCTGACACAGCATCTTCAAAGCATTTCAGTAATGCTCATTTCCATCTGAAAGGCAACAAGGAATTTTAGGTGGGTGCAGTTCCCCACTCGGGTGAGGAAAGACCCTTCTTCATGCTTTGCCCATATGTTTCCCTGCAGGGATCCCTCAGAGCATCATTTCACCTATGTCCCAGAGGAGCATCCCCCACTGACCCCTGCCTGCACCAAGTGCCTGCAGAACAGCCTGCTGCCGGCGTGGCCAGGACTACATGTCAGCTTGGGCAACCAGGCTTTGCTCCTGCATTTGACACATGGATTTGCAGGTCCATGCCTGTGCCCTGGGATTGTGACCCTATGCAAAAGACATCCAGCATGACTGCCAGAGCCTCTATTGCATCCTCCATCACAGTTGTCATTCCTCCCTTTGCACAAACTCACACACAGGGGCCTGCAAGCAACTGCAGGCTCCTCATGTCTGACTTATCAACTGGGAACTCCAGCTAGAAGGTGGTCTTTTTCCAGGCCCCATCTTGGTCCCATCTGACAAAGGATTCTGGTCTCTGTAGCACTGTGTGCCCTGTCCTTCTCCCTGTCTTCACATGGCTTCAAGGAGATAAACACCTTCTTGTCCCTCTCCAGGAAAGCTGTGGCCTAACTGACACACCTCATGTGTGAATGTCTCCCTTCAACTTCCCTGTTTCTGAGATGACATCATACTTCATCACCAGCAGTCCAATCCTGCACGAGCACAGGCTTTCTTTTGGACTTCAAGAAGCAACTTCATGGCACAAATATACACCCCTGCAAAAACTTCCAGCATGTTATCCTAATCCTCAGCAAAATAGACCAGATTTGGGAATAAAGACTAAGATGTCACTGACCCAGAGGCCAGGATAGAATCATAGAAGAGTTTGAGTTGGAAGGGATCTCTAAAGGAAACCTAGACTAACCCACCTGCAATGAGAATGCCCTCACATCCCCACACTGCACAGGAGTGCATAAACTGTGACACCAGGATTTGCCAATGGTCTCATTTCTTGTTTCTTCTGCAGCGACCTATTTGTGAAGCCACAGAACACACAAAAATCCACCTCCAAAACAACAAATCCACACTGGAATGCACTGGGGAAAGTAGAACTTATCTCTATGATATACAGATACATTTCTTCCTGATCCCAGCTGGCAATTACTTTATGGAGATAAAAATATATCAAGCTTTGATAATTATAAGACTATGAAGGAACTTGGGAAAATAACTCTGTACAATACTTTATAGACTTAGAAAATGTACTTCTTGGCTGAAATGTTCATCAATAAAACTTACAGATTGGTATTAATTACAAGAAATTGCCTAATCTTTGTGCAAGTTTTTATGTAAGTATTAAGCTTCATGTTTCACCATCTAAGCACTTGTGTGGGTTTCTGCCCTCAATGGATCTGAATCACTGTCAACAGCAGGAAAGGAAAGCAAGAAGATGAAAGAACATCTAATCTGGAGCTCTCCTGTTAAAAAAATGAAAAAAGACATAAAATGTGCTATAAAATTTTGTAAAACAGTTTTCACAGAATTTACTGGTTTCCCTCAGAGAAGAGCTTCCAGCTTAATAAGGTTCCACAAACTAGTGGCATGTTATGGACCGAAAATGGAGTTAAAAGCCATCCAATTCAGTGATATATTTCCCCCTCTGGACTGAAAAAAGCTCATGAACTTGCATACATGTCCTCCTAGCATGTGTGCTGACCTCTGTAGTGTGAAATGGGGTGGAGCTGACAGGAGTGGATGAATCCCTGTTCTTCTCCTACCCAGTCCCTGTGCTTTCCTCAGAGAGGCTGGCTGTGGCACAGGGGCTCCCGACACCTTCTGCAAGCAAATCTCATTACCATGTCATCCTGGAGGCCAGCCACCAGCCCTCAGCTAACCAGAGAGGCCCCCCTCTCTGAGATCACACCTGCCAACTCTGCTCCCAGAGTCAGGAGACAAATTGAAAATGCAGCAGCAGCAAATAACTTCTGCAATCTCCAGAGGTGGCAAATATGTCAAAAGCATTTTGATATTGAACTTTCACTTAAAATCAATGATCCAAATGGGACTCAACCTGTTCTTTATTAAGGGCTAAGGGCAAACTTAATACTTTGGAATTCATTCACACATGAGTTGGATGGACTTTATGAGTAATTGCTTTATGCAGCACTTTCCTGCACCATACATTATTAAAATCCTGCAACTGGAGGAACAAAGATGAATGGGGCTTGCTCACCCATCCTTGTCCAGCGCTATGCCAGGATGGGTGACCTCCTGACCTCCACACTTTTACCCACACAAAGTTTCCAGTCCCCTGTCCTGGCCTCTCTTGGATGAAATCCCCGAGTTTTTCTCCTTATCATTTAGCACTAATTACTGATATGAAAGGAGAGAGGTAATCCTCACCCTCATCCAGACTTCACTCCCAGAGGGGAACTGAGGAAAGATCAGAAGGAGGCCAGGAGCATTCAAAGTACAGGTGGTGTTTTTCCTGACGCCTGCTTTGAAGAAAGCCTTCAGCTCCAGAGATAAGCTTGCAGACCTGCCTGTGGAAAAGAGCTTGTCAGAAGGCATTTCTCCTTGCAAGCACGGCCCAGTCCTGGGGTGACCTGCCCTGGCTCCTGCTTTTCCTGCTGCTTGCACAGGACACTGCTGTGTCAGCATCCTGCAAAGAGCTCACGTGACATACAGCCTCCATCTATAGGTTTTGTTTGTGCAATCAGCAAGGTGCCAGTGCTGGGAAATCATTCATGGGAGCTGTGTATCTCCTGTAATTGGGCTGCTATACTACAGCCCAGGAAAGCCACAATGTTGCTCCCAGCTGCTGGGTAAGTTGTTGGCAGGGGACCAAAGGTGGTGAGTGAAATGTTTTGGAAGTCCTTTAGGGAACACTGTGGTGGTGTCACTTCTGCATTGCAGACCCCAGGTGTCAATATGGAAAACTAGTCTAGAAAATGGTCAGGAAAAGCCTTGAGCTTTAAAAGCACCACACACATCATGCAGAATATAAAACAAATGGCAGCCCAAGAGTGCCTCACTGTTGAAAAGTCATGACCAGCGTTGAACAGATCAACCAAAATGCTGCAGGAATAAGCCCTGATGCAGTTAATTAAGCCATACAGGTCCTTAAGTTTTCTGGTGTGAGTAGGTACAACTCTTTGAAAAACCTTATATCACACCATGCTCCAGGATTGCATGCTTTTTCCAAGATGAAATATTCAAGCATGGACCATGGCAGACACAGCCACTAAAAGATGCCACAGCACCTGTCAAAAAATCATGTGTTAAACTCATGTTTAACAAATCATGTGGTGTAAGGGAAACTGTGCAGCTGGTGAGCCCTTCCCACACATGTGTTTTCAAGGAGATAAAACTAGTGTTGGTGTATATTGACTTTATGGAGCTTTTTGACTTTCTGGTGGACAAGCAGTCTCCTAAGCCCATTGCACCACCCCTCTCAAGGCTGTTTTGCAATGCAGCAGTGCAGTCCTCAAGGTGGTGAAACAGCAAGGGCGGATGGGGGAACAAGGAGCTCCATTCCCTTGTGACACCAGGGAAAGGTGCAGCGATGAAGGTGCCTCTCCCTCTTTGGTGTGATTGAGTCAGACTTGCCACTCCAGGTACCCTGTATGTGCTTGCCTCTTCCCAAATGACTGTCAAAAAGAATCAAAATGTGTTAAAAATCCCAAGGCCAAACAGCAGCCTGTGAGCAGCATGTGCTCAGAGGAGAGGGAAAAGCTCCCACAGTTGGATCCTGTATCCTTTTGCCAGAACATATGTGTGATTTTTCCAGATGCTGCCCAGAAAGGCCTGTTCTACTCCCCTGGGCTCTTGTGCACACACAGTAAGTATTGAAATTTATCAGTAAGTCTTAGAAATGTATCAGTAATTTTGTTCATCCAAGACCCCTATAAAATATATCTGGTTCTTTCCTCAGATTTCTCAATTCCTTAAGCAAACTAAAAGAATTAAATTAATCTAAGTCAAAAAGTTCAGATTTGACCTTTTAAGCAGCTTTTCCTGTAGCTCCTTTGAATGAACACTGATGTCTTTGAAAAAATTCCTATGCAGCAAAGAGAGTTTTCCCATATAGCCATAACTGGGTCTGGGAAGGATCCTCCTTGGCCTTACTGTGCTAAACATTGTGACAATTATTTTGCAAGGTTGTGTCCCATCATACAGAATGATACTTCTGGTACTGTAGCCCAATATATCTGTCTCTATCTGTGGGCAGTGGTTAATGACATACTTTTTTGGGAGGTTATTTTCTTTCCCAACAATCACTGGTGATGGAACCATTCTGGTAATGTTCCCTTAAGATCACAAAGGGATGCACCTTTGCAGTCCTGTGATGGAAAAATGGTACAGTTCCTCTGACTGAATGCTGACATCTCCTTTGGGGTGAGATTAATCATGCCCTAGAAATATCTGCAGTCCCTCTGATGACTTGCACCCTGATGTCCTATACCCTCCTGTGCAATCACTTCAACACAAAGTGAGTTTTACCAACTTCTACTGCTTATGGATTTTCTTTCTGCCCCAATGACAATAATTCTGGCACTCGACCCCTCTCTGTGGTGCCTGAAGATTTGGAAGATACTTTTTGATTTCAGGTTGGTCCCTCCCTGTTTTGGGAATTCTCATGGCTTGAAGACTGTATGTGCATATCATTTAGGGCTGTCATCTTTGAGCTTTGTTTCTAGGTCTGGCCATAGTGCTGAGGGCTCTACACCACCTGCAGTGCTGGCACACAGCTGCTTCAGACACAACAAGCCTGAACCAGGAACTTGTTTGGCAAATTCTACTCAGAAGCCTAGGGGCTTATTCTGGGCTGTCCCAGTGCCTGTGTGAGCATTTTGTCCCAACCCTCCTCACCACCAGTTAGACCTTTGGTACAGTTTCATGTTTTCTGGGATGTTTTCAGCACTGACATGCCTTTTATGGGGTCCTTCCAGCTGGGGTGGAAAGGGTAGTCTGCAATTTGTACTGGGGAATGGTGTCCTTTTGGAGTGTTCTTCCATTCTCTGCTGCTTCTGTGCACTTGTAGAGAGGTGAAGCTGGTGTTCCACAGTTGTCTGGAAGCATTTCTGCCCTTCCAGGCAGTCTCTGCCTGCAGGTGCCTGTCACAGAGATGCACATGTTGCATCTTGTGCAGCAGGTCACCATGTATTTATTGTCACCACATTGAAAAAAATGATGAAATAGTATATGGAAGGGCACTGGAGGCAAAATTTGTTCATGATGGTTAGAGGCACTTATTTTGCCATCCACCAGGTTCTCCTACACTAAAGAGATGCAGAGCTAAAAATAAACACATGGCCCATTAACGCTGAAGTACCTTGAAGCAATTGCCTGGGGGAAAAAGACAGGAAAAATTGGTAGAGTCTGAAAAAATAATTAACAGTGAACAGAGGCAGAAAGAAAAATGTGGATGAGGTGGGAATTACAGTAAAAGTCTTTTCCCAGGGGAACTCTGCTCTTTGCATGCAGAAACTCACTTGCACCTTCCATGCAGGGGCTTGCAGCAGGACTATTCTCTTTGCAGCCAAAGGTTTTCTGGAAAAAATGTTCTTCTTTGGCTTTTGGATTTGAGAGTAGATACTTGCCTGCACTTTTGCTGCCAGACTGGCTTTCTGTGCCCTTAGCCTGACCACACACCTGGGACATAAGGAAACTGGTGACATTCATTGCGTGGAGAGGGACCAGCAGGACAGAGGGCCCTGACTCCCTCTCAAAGGCACAGGAAACCTGTGGGTGTCTGGGAACCTAAAGCACCAGTCTGTGTTAAGCTGCAGAAATCAAACATATTTTGAAAAACAGACCCTTTTTTTACCTTATAAAATGTGGGTGGATTTTTTTTTTGGATCAGCTGTGTTTCTTATGGAGTCAAGCAAGGCTGTGAATCACACAGCTGTGGTGGTTCTTTGCATCTGGACTTGGACTCAGCTGTTGGGAATTCCTCTCATGCCAGCTTTGGCCCCTGCTCTTCCCTCATCCCAGTAAGGTGTTGGGGGTGCCTCCACCTTCCCCCATGCACACACACACCCCCCCCTCCGCACATGAAGGTATTCTCAGCTCCCATTGCTCAGACATTTGGCTCTACCCACTATCCCTTTGGAAGGAGCATGGCCCAGGCTGGAGAAGAAGCTGGGGACAACAGATGCAGTTGATAGATGTGCAAACACAGAGATGCATTGCTTGGGCACTGCATCCCTCCAGTGCACAAGGGGAAGGCATGAGATGCAATCCTTAATCCCTTGGGCTCTCTGTGCTATCTACAAACCAACATGGCTACTAATATCTAATGATCTCACCCTCAGATATTGAGTGGTATTTGCAAAGGGGTCCCAAGTGGCTGCCTGGAAAACCCTGCAGAAACATGTTGTTCTGCACCCAGTGCCCACACAGCCCTGAAACAGGGAGGGGAGCAACGCTGTGCTTGGATCCCTAACATTTCATTCAACACAGACAAAAATGCTAAGGAGAAACAGGGTGTTCAAATTTAAAAAATAGCTTTTTGTAAAAGTGTAACAATTTCTCATTTCTTTTTTTTAAATTAAAATGAAAGTTTAATTACATCTGAGTAACTCAAGGCAATTTTCAAGGAGCTGGGGAGTTTTTATTCACTGTTTTTGGAGTGTTCAAGATTCAGCATCTCTCTCTTTTAAATTTATCTGGTTTCCAGTGAAAAAATAATTTGTGGCTACAATCATTTGATTAAATGGTACCCTGGAGAACTTACCTGCAACCAGTCCTGAAAGAAGTGCCTTGTAAGGTTAAATTTTCCACAAATCCCACAGTGATTACCATTCATCCAACAACTGAAGTGCCTGCAACATAATAAAGCAAATAGAAAAGCCTACATTTTATGCAGTTAAATGAATTTTAAAAGTGTAGCTAATTTTCTACTTGGCTTTTCTCTCCAGAGAACAGGGAAAGAAACACCACTAGGACCACTGCTGCTACCCCAGAATTACATACTCTTTGCTTTTGTACCAGCCATAGCATCTGGGAAATGTTTTTAAACCCTGTCAAATAGATAGTGACCTTTTCTTTCTTGCAGCTTGATGGGTATTCCCCAAAAAATAAACTCAGTTTGATTTCTTGACATTTCTTCTGCTGTATGCTCAGGTTACCCAAAGGCCATATCTATATGGTAGAGAATGAAGGAAGAAAACAAATCACCTTCTCACGGCTCTGAGGCTTTGCATTAACCCAGCTTGGAATGACAATGGCCTCTCTCCTGCACTCTGCAACACCTATCAGTGCCTCCCATCTTTGGTTTCTGGAATTAAATTCCTAAAGATTTTTGGCTTTATTTTGTCCTAGTTTTGCTTGCTCTTTCTGGCTTTTATTTCACTACGAGTCTTTATTTTCACTGGCTTGAAACTGGAAGAAAATCAAACCCTATGCCCAGACTGGAATGCAGGAATCCTTGTCTCTGTTTAAGAAAGGCTTTCTATTTCTATTGATGTTGCTAGAAGTGATTGTTTGCTAAGGATAAAAGGACTTGAGTTTTGACATAAATGTAAATACTCATTTCTCAGACTGTAACACCTCCTTCACTTAATACAGGTACAGAAGACATTTTACCCAGAGGAAACTATCCAATAATTGTAGTGCCCAGGTTTCTTGGAGGCAGCTGTTTTAGGCTGCTTTTGAGAGAGGAAACAGCTCAGGAGGGAGTGCCAGTTCAGTATCGCCAGTCTTCTGCTTCTTGCTAATAACTGGTGCTTTATACTCCGTCTTCTGTGTTTTTCCTTTTTATTTCAAAGCAGGTGTATGTAGGTAGACATGGCATTCCAACAGGACTTCTACTTTTTTCCATCCATTCTCCACACCAAATCCCAAACTGTCAAAAAGTTGCCTTTAGCAACACTTGCTCTGCCATGACAAGGAACACCTAGATGGAAATAACACCGAGGCAGATGCCAGGGAAACCCAGCCAAAATCCAGCTCTCCTAACCACATGGCTGGGCTCTCAGGACAGGCAGGAAGCAGCCTGCCAGTGGAAATGGGGCTGCAGGTGTGCTCATGAGCCTGAGCATGGCACCGAGACAGCAGTACCACCACCACCCCTCTGTAGGAATATCTCTACCAGAGACAGGTGCAGCCGCACCAGAGCAACACCATCAGCTGTACCATCACCCAGCAGTACCATCAGGGAGGCAGCATGGCAAACTGCATGAGGGCTCTCTTGTTTTCACACCACACTACATGAATTAGTCACATTTTTCTGGGTCTTCTGCAGGTAATCTTAAAAATATTTTTGCAGCCAATACTTGTTAAATTATGCATGGTGTTTACTTTCACTCCTCTGCAGTTCTGCCATCTTTCATGAATATGAAAAGGAGAGCTCTAGGGAGCTGTCTTTCTTTTTTGATGGCAAAATTTTCCAGGGTGTTCAGTCTGGTTATAGAGTTCTGTACTTGTGTTGCTGCTGACGTTTACTTGAGCAGGATTTCTTCAGTGAGTGGGAATCACCTGCTTGAATACAGGACAGGTCTGGACTGCCTGAAGATCACTGTGGATGCCTGAACTGCCTTGAAACACCTCAAACAATATAACAGAGTCCAACAAACTTAATGTTGAAGCCCCAAAATAATGGCAAGGCTTAGATGTAATGAGTGATGGCTGTCTGCTAGGGGATAGAGCTGGTGTTTCAGTGATGGTGAAGGAAGGGGCACAATCACTGTCAGAAATGTGAAACCTGTAATATACATTCTTTTCTTCTGTTTCCAAGAAAAACTGCCTATGGCTTTCTCTTTGAAGCACTAGTACATCTCCGGGCTCTGGTCCTCAATATACAGGCTCCATGTTCCCAAATGTACCTGTTCTGGGAAATATGGGAACATGAATTTCCCATCTCTGGAAGTGTTCAAGGTCAGAGTGGATTGAATAACCTGGTCTAGTGAAAGGTGTCCCTGTCCATGGCAGGGGCATTGAAACTAGATAGTTTTAAAGCTTCTTTCCAACTCAAACCATTTGATGATTCCAGGATTCTATGATCCTATGCACAAACAGGTAACATCAGCCCAGGAACGTACGCAGGCATCGTACTGCTTTGCAAAACAGGCCTTCAATCACTTATGGGGCATGACTGAAACAGCAACTGAATTTCCTACTGCTGGTGTAAAACCACGATAGTGGATGTTAAAATCTTGCTTTTTCTCAGTTGTTGCCATACTGAAAATAAGAACATGTCAGTCAAAATGAGGTCCAAAATCTGCAGCTGGGATTCTTACAAACATTTAGAGCCAGATTACTTGAATTAGATCAGGGCTAGACATCCTTAATTGACATATATTTTCTGGAAAAAAATCCAGTTTTCTAAAAGCAAGGGCACAAACTCCACAGTAATTTTTTTTCAAGAAACTCTCTGAAAGAAGCTTCCAGCAAAATGCTTATTCTTAAACAAGTAAGTATTTAAATTCATACTTGCAGTTCAAAATTCAAACACAGTTCACCCCTTGAACTATTTAGAAATTCTGAACAAAAATAAAACTAAGTAAATAACACCCTCTCGAAAAGTAAATAAAATAGTAATACACAGAGAGGAATCTCTCTGTTTAGCAAAACTTTCCCACAGTCAGCTGGGCTGGGCTGGGCTGAGCCTGCTGATGGCAGGCAGGGTGGGAGCCATTGGAGCAGATGTAGATGTCTAGCGACAAAGTGAAACAGGCACTTCCAGGACATGATATGCCTCATCCCAGAGTAGTTGTTTAAAATAGATCAGACACATTGCAGCTCCTAAAATACCTGCTCCTTTTCAACTTCGGAGCAAGCTTGGGTGGCAGGCCCTGACGAAGGAGTCTGGATGATGGAGGGGCTGTCCTTAAAGGCAGGTGGGGCAGATTCCAGCCAGGAACAAGAGGGCTCTTCATATCCAATCCACTGCAGTGGTGTGCAGCTGTACCAGAAACAAGACAAGCTCCACACCAAAGGCAGGGGAGAGTTTGCTGTGCTGCTCTGTTTTATGTTTAGTCTCGATGTATTGATAATCTCTAACATTTATGACATTAATAATTCATAGTATCAAACTACTTTAGTGCCTTAAGTTAGCCACTGTATCATATTTCCCTGCCTCTGGATATATGTCCCCAGGGACCATTTGAGGCATCACACTGCCAGCACGCAGTCTTCCTGAATATGGCTGCTGTATCCAAGTGTTTCTCCTCCTCTGCAGTTTCCAGCCAATGCACTCTATCATCTTATCAGTCCCCTGGTGCCTGGTCCTCCACCTTGCTCTGCTTGATTCCTGCTACTTCAGCCCTTTGGGTCATCTCATTATCACCCCACCATCTGCCCCTGGACCAACAAAACCTCATCAGTTTGTGTCAATACCAAATTTAATTGGCGCCCTCACATACTGAGGTGATAACTGAAGGGCTGACCCCAGAGCACATGTTTTAAAGAAGCTGTTGGATTCTTTTTCCCAAACTGTAGCTTTAAAGTATTCTAAAAGTCCTTAGACAGTCCCTGGAAAATTATGACTTGTCATACTAAAAGAATAATTTTATGAATTTTTCTTTTTAAAAACAAATTCCATAAAAATGACCTCAGTATTATGTAGGATTATATGAGTAAAATTCTGTATTTGTTGTATATATTAATGCATCAAACAAGTATTTTCCTATAGAAATCTTTCAGTATTGCAGTATGACACAAAAAAATGTTGTACTGATTACTAATATCTTGCCAACCATCCCAGTATATTGAGATCATAATTATTTACCATTCAGCCTCCATAGCAACACTGAATGTAAATATATTTCCTAACATTCTTATAAATGGAGATTAAGGCTTTGCACATTCCAGCTGCAAACATGCCAGGAGAAGAAACAGAGACTCCATCTGCTATTGTGTTTGTTCAGTTGTCTGAAAAAAAATCAAACACCAATTTAAAGGAATATTGCATTAAAGAAAAGGGATTTTATTCTTTGAAAAAATTCAAGGTTTTGGTCAGCTTCTGGTGCTCTCCTAGTCCATTTAGAGCAGCTGCTGGGCAGGATAACAGCATCGATTTCTCTGGTTTTGCTGCAATTGCTGCTTTGTCCAAGTGTATTAACTGTCAGGATCAGTGTGGTACTGTCAGATTTCTGTCCGGGATGTCCCTGCAATGCCACACCTACCCCGCAGAGCCAGGCACTGCCAGTGCTCACCGTCAGCTGCTCGCAGCAGCAAAGGCAGCCCCACAGAAATGCTGAATTAGCATGGGAGGTGGGAAGTGCTGAGTGCACTGAGAACAAACACTCATCCATCATCCTATAGCGCCAGGCTCGCTATTTCCTAGTTTATGTATTCTGCCCTCAGTGTCTCACAAACAGCAGCATCATATTAAGATATTTTATAAACCTCCCCAGCCCACCAGCATTATGTGAGTTTTGGCTCCCTTGCGGAGGTGGCGGGAGGCTGTACTTTCAACGAGTTTCCCTGTGACTTCTGTCAGCAGCCGGGAACTTCATGCGGTAGGGAAACAGAAGAATACAACAGTGAAATTAGCTGCTAATAAGAAAAAAATGGCATGCTACTGGGGCCTGTTTCTCTTTTCCTTCTCAGCAGCAGTGTGCCAGGTTAACCCTTGCAGGCTCAGATGAGATACTACTGATGCAAAGGGGTATAAAGGAGCTCGCAAGTAGGTTCTTGTTTCTCTCTCTTCTGAGTCTTTGCATAACAAAGCAAGTGCTTGGTTCGGCAAAGTGAGCAGTACCTGCGTACTTCCTAAAAGCAATTAAGAACCCAATTTAAGAACCATCAAACAGGCTCTGCCAATCCCCAGGAGGCAATGATATTTAAGCATGTAAAGGCAAGATAGTTGCTTCCTCATCACATTCCAGAGATGGAATTAATAGTTCCAGATATTTGCCTTGACACAAAATCAGGAATTAAGCCTAACATATCTGGTCCAACGCTGGGAAATCTGACTTGTCTTGTGGGCACCAGGAGGAGTGAGTGCACGCAGGAGAAGCATGATGTTGTCACACATTAGGCCATTCTCTTATTCTCTTCTATGAACATTATGAGGCAGGTTAGGAAGAATGAATACAACTGCCCACAGATTTGCCCAGTCCTTTGACAAGCTGCACCCAGGTGCTCCCTGTTTCCCCCTAAGCACTGCTAGCAGTGGTGTGTCTGATTCAGAAGCTGCAACTAAGGAACAATCTGCAGCCAAATACTTACACTTCTGCAAAGAGAACACATGGAAAGACTGATGGAAATTCAGGTATCAGTGGCTCCCATAATCCTTTCTAGGCAAGAAGGATGATCAAAAGAGCTAACAGGTCTTTTCTATTTGGAATATCTATAAGTCTGAACATGATGCTGAATTGATATCCTAAAATAGTACTTTGGGACATCACTGGGCATGTCCAAGCAGTGGAGCAAGGCGCAGATGTGGCATCTTGTCACCACATGCAGTCTCATGCCTGGGAGCCTCCCAGGGAGGTGGCTGTGCCAGTCAGCAGCCTGCAGCCTGCTCAGCACCGTGCCAGGCACAGCTGAGGAGGTCCCAGTTCTGGAATGTTCAGTACTTGCTGGGCCACACCATGTCATAGATGTGCCTCTTCTCCTTTCTTGCTCCACTGGCAATGTGATGCTTCTGACCCCCCAGGAATAATGCCTTGACAGGTCTTTGTGAAAACTAGGTATTACAGCAGTGGGAGCATTAGAACGAATCACGAGACAAGGTAGTTTCCAGGCCTTGTTATGAGAAGGAAAAAGCTATCAGGAAAAGGGGCAGGAACATGCTGCTGCTGCTGGGAGCAATAGGACAGCATGACACCATGACCTTGTTAGCACAGCACCTTTCCAAATATAGGGCTAAGGCTGGAGTGGGGAAGACCGAGCTCTCCAGTCTTGGTCACCCACAGCTGTTTCTTGACCCACAGCCCCTTGCAAGCAGAAGTATGTGCTGCCCTTGAGTTTCACCTCCCAACCCACAGACTCATGTGCCAATCTGCCTGCCCACGCCATCTGTGATCAACTGCAGATGGCTGGGCTCCTGTGCCACTCTGCAACAGGGCTTCTTCCCTGTGCATGGCCTCTCATCAACTTAACATGCTACACATTAAGTCTGATGTGTTAAGGTAAGCCCACATGTTCCCTGCATGGCCCAGCACAGTGATATTTTCCTGGTGGAAAAGAGGACACTGGCATGGCAGGGAACCAGGAGATTGGGCTGGAGCTAGGCAGTAAGCACATCTGGGGTGACCACAGCAAGAGAATCAGAACAGCTGATCACTGTAGCAAGGTTTGGTTAATTTCAATTGCTTAAACACTTCTCAGCATTGATCAGGAAATCACACATAGTGCATATATGGGGAAAAAAAAATCTTATCAACCTGTGATTTTATGCAAACTAATCAATAAATGGTGTTTGAATGGTAGCATTTCTATATCCCTAAACTGGTAGCATCCCTGCAGTCTGATGTCAGCAGAGTCTTGTACTGAGCCCAAACCCCATCTGTCATCCTATCTGTAATTTAATCTTGCTCAAAAGATGAAACATCTTTTCAAAATTCATAATGGTTAGGGAAATGGAAATAGCTACATTTTTATTCAGCCTCTTTTAATATTTTGTCTTTCCACCCCCCACCCCATTCTGAGAGCATAATAACCACTAGGAAAAGCTCTTTCAACAAGTGTCTCTTGTTCTGTGGTGCTTGGTTAGGACAGACCTGTGCTATTCCTTTCACCCTCCTGTGACCAGATGAAGAATACGATTTTGCTGTGGTTTTCTGAAAATTTAGGATTTCACTTGAGCACTTCCAGCCTTGCCCTCTAGACACTTACATGGGAATTATTTCTACTGAACCATTCTTTGAGCAAAAAAGAAAACAGTCACTCTTCTTATTTAAGAAGGAAAATGACCTTTTATCTACAGTGGAGCAGGAATCCTTCCTTTGAACTCCTAGGAATGTTGCAAAATAATAATAGGATAATCCTAACCATATGTTCACATTTTTGTTAGCAGCCTGGGTGGGACTCTGCACACTCAGCAGTGTTTTGCAGCCATTGCACTGATTTTGCTATTTGGGGGAGAAAAATATGCCTGCTCTCCTCCCACCTGTCAGTACCTGTCATTTTCTAGCTAAGCTCTTTGAACTGTAGTGGGCTTTCCCCAAAAGCCATCTCTCCTCCACCCATTGCCTGGTCTCACACTAATGCCATGCCCCGTCTCTGTCTTTGAACAGCTGTCTCCTGCAAACTCCATCTTTCCATTTACTTGTCTCTGGTGCAACCTCGGAATGCCTTGATGCCAAGTTCTTGCCAAGGTTGTCCAACCAGCCTGGAATAAGAGTAGACACAGACCTTGACTCTGCTGTCCTCAAGGTCTTTCTTTTATTATTAGACTTTGCTCAATGTTTGGCTACCATGTTTGAAACCCAATGTTTGAAACTGAAATGTTAGCTCCACCTCAGCCTTCCTATTACACAAACCAGGTGGAAATCTGCTGATCAGGACTCCATGTACCTATACCAGGCTAGGATTTCAGCTGGCTGTCTCTTTGAAACGTTTCTTTGAGTACTGGATCCTAGCCACACACTTCTGGGGAGGTCAGTCCTTGGGAAAGGTCACTGGCAGCTTCCAACCCACCTCTCTTATTGTTTCTTGTGTTTCTGAAATCCTGTACTGACAATGCACTGGAGCACAAAGATAACCTTTGGTCTTCAACCAGTACACTGCAGTGAAACCTTGAGCCAAAGTGTATCACTGTATTTTCATGAGGACACCGTACACAGTGCAATCCCACCTTGGACTAATGCCAGTTTAAATATTAAAGAATGCGGCATTTCTTTGAAGATGTCTGCCACTGTAAAAACACAGGAGCACACTGCCAGCAGTGGGACAAGACAGATGCCCACCATGCCTGGCAGTGCTTGTGCAGACTGTGTGCAGCACAGAGCCCACCTCTGCTCCTCTGAGCTCTCATTCCAGCCGTGCAGCAGGAGGTGTGCTGTGTGCCAGGGCAAGCAGTGGGATTTTGCCACATTCCACTTAGCTCTGTAGCTGAGACAGTTTAGAAAGATCTGGGTCAGGTTCAAAGGAAAAGCACTTTAGCAGTCAAAGCGCTCTTTTTTTTTTTTTCAGGATGCATTTGTGAAAACAAGGCATAATATACAGCCAGGAGAATCTCTCACCCTGTCCTCAGCAGAGCTCACGGACTCTGAAAAAGGCACAGCTCCTTGTCCTGCATCTATCCTGCTAGGACACTATGGCTCTGACCCACAGAGTGTCACAAAAAAGCCCAGAGAGAGCAAAAGAAAGAAATACAGAGGCCAAGTGGTTTCTCCTGTACTATACAATACCTTACTGGGTCACTCTGTGAGTGTTACTGTAGCTTTCTGAGATTCTTTCCTGTTGGTAAAAACGAAGCTTGTGTTACAAATTTCCTCACCAGGTCCTTCCACTGGTCAGTAATGCATCTGCATTAGCACAGTTTCGTTATCTTTAATGTTACATTTGCATACCTGCATCCTATGGCCCCTATTTACTTCTGGCTTGACCTCCTTGGTCCTATTCCCTTTGTATCCAGGATAATCACAAGCATCTGCTATCCACAGTCAGCAGCTTTTGCAGATTATGCAGCTTCTGAGACAGTGTTGGCCTATTTTATTTTGTCAATATGAAGACAGAGGCTGTGTTTACCACCCAAGCTGCTGCAATGCCCTCTGAGATGTATTCAGGCAAATGTGTGTCTCATGTTTTTGTACTCTGCTGGGTACAGAAATAGAGGGAAGAAAATTCCGTGAAGAAAAGACAAAAACTTAGTTTGCCTGGTAGTGAAGGTCTGTACCTTAACAATATCTTGATACAAAGAAATAAATAATAAACTTGGAGTGCTTTGTAGGATGACGCTACATTAGAACTGGGTACTTCAAAATAGCCCAGAAAAAAGGGGGTCTAGACAGTGCTGCGTAACACTGGTGGTCTGGAGGGTAACAAACTAGTGAGGACATATGGATTTCAATCCCAATTTTGCAAGTGATGTCCAGCTCTTGGAAAAAGAAAGACAAATGAGAGACTGAGAGAGTGCTGTGACACCTGACTGAGTCAAAGAGAAAACACCTGTTTATTCAGGACAAATCATCTTATTTTTCTTTTTTTTATCCCCTGGGGGAAATGAAAGGTAATTTTGTTGGTAACGCTGGATTTATCCGCAGATTCACTGGTGTGCATGGGCTCAGTAACTTCCCCTGTGTAAGCTGAGCACTGTGGTAATGAAGAGAGCAGTCAGCAGCGTGAGAAAGCTAAGAGTTCACCTGCCAGAAAGTGATAATAGCAGGGAAAAGGAGATTCTCAGAATTCAGGTCCATGGGTAACTGGTTCCACATATATTTCATAAAAAGGCTTTTAGATTCTAAGTTGTACTCATTTCTGACTAGCCCATATCATCACACTTTGCCTTTCATATTTGCTTGCTTGCCAGGTTGTATTAGTGGTTAAAAAGACCTTGCCCCTAAGGCTTTCTGTGCCCACTATGCTGCTGCCCAAAATGGCAATATTCTGACCATTCCTGAAATGTCAAGATGCATTTTTTCTCCTATGGGATAGGAATAATTTCTGAAAAACAGACATTTAAATACTCAGCTGAAGTGAACACCCAGTCTTCTATTCCTATTTTTATTTTCATTTCCCATATTGTATTTTTGTATGTAGCATCCATAGGCACAGCCCCAAGATACTAAAAGGAGATAATAGTAAAGGACAGTATTGTGACAGTACTGTGATCATTACTTAATGGCAGTTTATGTTTCATTTCCATGGAAACTCATTAGTAGAGATCATTTAGATCATTTTCTGAAGGGTTGTCCCAAACAATTCATGTACTGGTGTCCTGACCAGACAGCTTTTGAGTTCCATCCAGCTTTTAATAGTTGGATTAAACAGCTAGGTAAGATAAACTAGAAGGTAACTTGTATCACCTCATTTTAGCCATCTGCAAAGCTATCACACCAAAAAAACCCTACACCTTGCCCAAACGCTGCAATCTAATTCTTCAGTGAAATAGTTTAGAAGATTGGACAAAATTTCACTAAAAAGCCTTCACAGAATACCTGAAAATAATTTGATGAGTTGCTGAACCACAGTGTTTGTCATCTTACCTGTCTCAAATTTGTTTGCACTCACTGCCATAGATTTATATCAGAAATTTGCAATTGGAACAAGTGTCTGAGACAGATTACGTGGATTACACTGGTGACATCCTGTCAGCTGGGTCATTGTGTTTCACATCATAAACTACAGATGTGCAAGTGGGCAAGACACAGTTTTTAATACAGCAAGGATTACAGCAAATGACAACACAGATTCTGTATATAGTATGCTACCTTAAAAAAACCACTAAAGAATGGACTATTTCTAAGAAACGGAGTGGCATTTTCTTTGTAGAAATGTTTGTAACAGTGTGGTAGATTGACCTTGGCTGGATGCCATGTGGCCTCCAAAACTGCCCTACCCCTCCTCTCCCCAGCTGGACAGAATACAATCAAAGACTCCTGACTGGAGATAAGGACAGGGAGAGACCACTCACCTGTTACTGTCACAGGCAAAACAGACTTGACTTGGGGAAATTAAATGAATTTATTGCAAATCAGATCAAAGTATGATAATGAGAAATAAAACCAAATCATAAATCACCTTTCCCACCTTCTTCCCAGGCTTAACTTCACTCCTGATTCCTTCTCCCCTCCAGCAGTGGAGGAAGATGGGGAATGGGGGTTTTGGTCACTTCATACCAAGACCTTGCCATGTGAAACCAATACAAACAGTGCCAAATAATCCAGTGAGATATGCACATGCTGATGGCCCTGTGCTCCTCAGCATGCTCCTCTCCTTAAACTGCAGATTGAGCTTTTAATTTTTTTCATTCTCACCTACCAATGCCCCAGACTCAATTCTTATACACGTGCAGAATAAGAAACACCATTGGTTTTGACAATTTTGCCCTTCTGAAAACCAAACTGCTGGAGAGAAAGCAGAATTCCACCATTTTCATAGCCGCTCCTCAGGTGTCCCCACTGCAGGCCCCAGGGAAGAGCAGAGGGGTGCAGTGAACTCCTGCTGACCAAGGGTGAAGGATGCAATTTCTCCACTGCAACAGGGAACTTGGCACAGATTCATCTGCCTTGCTGAGAAGCATCCTCTATATTCAATGCCAAGACATGGCAAAAATGAATGGCTCTGAATGCCTTCTCACATCTCAGGTAGCCTCATTCAGTCTCAGGGTGGAGTTTCAGGATGGGTTATTAGTTTCTTTCCCTCCTCCCCAGTATGCCCCTTTGGGACTGCTAGTCAGAGATTTTGCAAGAGGACCTTTAGTTCGAGATGCACTACAGAAATGTCAGATTACATAGCAATTTCCTGATGGAAGATAGTCCTCTACCTCACCACCTGCAGGAATAGTTTCAAGTAACTTGCTGCTGTTGTCAGCTGTTGTGGTTTAACTCAGCCAGCAGCCAAGCCCCACACAGCTGCTCATTCACTCCCACACCAGCAGGACTGGGGAGAGAATCAGAAGGGAAAAAACTGGAGAACTTGTGGGTTGAGATGAAGAAAGTTTAATAGAGAAAGCAAAAGAGACAGAAGCAAAGCACAAGAATGAATTAATTCACTGTTTCCTGTGGGAAGGCAGATGTTCAGCCAACTCCAGGAGAGCCCCATCAGGTATAACAGTGACTTGGGATGACAAAAACCACCACTCCAAGTGCCCCTCGCTTTCTCCTTTCCCCCCCCACTTCATACACTGAGCGTGATACCAGATGGTCTGGAGTCACCCTTTGGTCAGTTGGAGCCACATGTCCTGGCTGTGTCTCCTCCCAACCTCCCACATACCCTCCGTCTCCTCACCAGCATGGCAGTATCAAAGAAGAAAGAACCTGCCTTGGCTTCCAGTGCCATCAGTCTGGCACCTTTTCTGAGCTCCAAATTCTCCTGAAAATATAAATGGAGATGGTGAGGAAAAGAGCTAAAAGCAAAACTGGTGTCTTTTTTTTGCATCAAAATTATAAAATTATATCATTTTTAGTAAGAACTTTCATTATTTTGAAGATTAATTTCACCTATGAGCAACAAGTACATTGCTACTAATGGATTTTTTTTCAATCAGTTAAGAAAATAAACTAGCAGAGAAAATCTAGGATAACATAAACCCATTTAACTAAACTATAGCATTCCATATTAAGTTTGTTGTGCTTTTTTTTTTCCTGTGCTTAGGATGCTTCCAGCCAAAGATCTGGCAATTTATAAATAAACAGATCAAGGTATTGCCAATATCTTTCTCTTTTCCAAGAGTGGATATAGAAACAACAGCCTAAAAGGGAACAAGCACAGAATGATCTCTACAGCTGCTGCAAGGACTGCCTACTCAAATTTGGAATTATGGGATTTTAATGCATCATCTGACCTTCCAAAAAGTGTAAGCTCATACTTACGATCTCCTTCAGAGAAGAAACTAGAATTGTCTGCATTTGTTCCCTAGTGTTTGACATCCTGAAAGTGAAGATTTAAAATAATTCACATGGAAATTGCATCTAGGGATGGTATTACATTTTTTCACACAACCCATTTCTTCTCTCTTTAACGTCTCATCCAAAAATAATGGTGCTAAATGCCACTAAGGAGGAAAAACTTTACCTAGACAAATTGCTTGACTGCTAAAAATGCACTCTACCTGCACACCATCTCTGTTCATTTAACATGAACTGAAACTGACATGAATAAGGGAAAAACACGCTTTTCCTTCCCTCCTTCTTCCCATCAGAAACCAGGAGGGTGAAAACAGCTAAAGGCAAAATTCTTTATTGCATAGGGTTGGTTATTTGGTGCTTCTTGAGAGATTTATTACTGAATAGACTCACCTTGCTAAGTTTTCTCTTATAAGGAAGGATTATTTGTACAGGCCACTTGCAATGTGAATTCCACCACTGGAAGTGCTTACTCATGTGGATATAAAGCTGTAGAAAAAGAAACATAAACAAAACCTGGAAGTCCATGGAATTTCCTTGTACTTAATGTTCAGAAAACATAGTTGTGGCCTATCAGGCAATGCAACTTTATTAAATTGCATTGATTGGGAAAAAAAGAGAATTGAAAAACCATGAGTGAACAGCAAAAGCAGTTTCCTGTGGGAGTTGAAAGGAAGGACATGCTCAGTCTGATGATATTCTGATGTTAAAGACTAAGTACCAATTTTATTTCAGCTGCTCCATAATTTTTCTTACACAGTTCTACTGCAAATCTTTTTTTTTTTTTTTTTTTTTTTTTTTTTTTTTTTTTTTTTTTACATCTCCTAAGCTGCTATGAGCTCAATAGAATTCTTAGAGGGATTCTGACTCCTTTTTCCTTCCCATGAAAAAGGATGCTCCTCTGAAAAGAAGTAGGCAGGATGTTTCCTTCCCACCACCCTTGTTCCTGTCCTTGTCTATTTAATTCAAATTTGATTTATTTAAGGGGTTTTGGAGCTGCTTAAATAAAATTAAATTAAAATGACATTCCAAAAAAAATCTAAATTCAAAATAAGAACAACTCATCTTCTCCTCCTCCAAAAAATACAAAATGCCAGTTTTTGCCTTGAGCTCAGTCCTTTCACTGTCTCTGCATGTGCCTGGGAGGCAATCCACTCCAGACCGACCTTCAAACATCTCTGCGGCTTTGGGTTGGGAGATTTTTCAGGCCATGAATACCCTTTCCCTAAGAACCATGCTACTCTGGAGAGCAAAGGGAGAGTTTTGGCATGTGAGCATCCTCTCCTGAGCATCTCTGCTACTGACTTGGGAATGGAAACATTTCCGGCATCCAGAAAAATTAACACCTTGAGTGGCTTCCCTCTCTGAGCAGGTAACTCTTTTTTGAAGAATTCTCACATCCATTTGAACAGCCCTAGTTCTATTTCATACAAGGCAACATCTGCCTCCAGGTCACTACACCAATATTGACTTTTCATTAATTTTTGAATAGAAAGTGGAAGAAATTTTACCCAACAACCAAACCAATCAACATTTACATAGACTTCTGTCCCTCTTTAAGAGCCTTTTGCAATTTTTATGGGATTTTTGTCCTAGCTCCTCACATTTCTGTTAGTACTATTATTGCTAAAGTAAAGGAAACAATAGCAATCATAGTAATTGTAATAATAATAAAAGTAATAATAATTAATAAAAAATTACAATGTCTTACATCTTTCAGTCTATAAAACCAGGTTTCAGCCTTCTCTTTTTATCTTCATTCATCTTCTATTCTGGTTTTCCTGCTATCTTCTTCCTCTTTCATGAATCTACTATCCCATTCATTCCCTTTTCTAGCAATTTTTGCCTCATTCTACTCCGGCCTTATAACTCGCACACCGGCCATCTACTTGCTGTTCCTGATCTTTGTTTCTCACACTAAATGGAACAACTTTTTGGTTCTTCTGGAACCTTCTAAAGACCACTGCTTATCTCACAAGCAAAGAGGAATAAAAACTTTGATGATAACATAGCCTGAGTTAATATCTTCCTGGATCTGTTGGTTTCCAGCAGACTTTCCCAACTGTATATATGTGTTTATTTCAATAAAACCATTAATCACATACTTATAATTCTTTGTTGCTCAGAACCACTACCCAGCTGAATACATAGAAAGAGCACTGAACCATGCAGGAGTATGGAAAAAGAAAAGGAAAAGCAAAATTCCTATAATTATACTAAAATACTATAAAGCATTTCAATGCACACAGAACTATGTATTGTTCCTAGATTTATTGGAGCTTGGTTGGACTTCGGGTAGAAGATATTGAACCAAATGACACAGCTGTATTTTAAAGTATATTAAAAATAATTTAAATAATGTTAAAATATATAAAAAAAGAAGAACCTGTTTCTTTCAGAATACAATAGGTTTAATTCAATATTTGGTTGAACTGATGGTGTCTGAAGGTTAATGTCTGATGTTTCCTTCTCACACAGGTGTGACTCTTACAAAATGTCTGAAGCTGTCATGACAAAAATAACAAAGGTTGAAGTCACTTCCCTATTGTTTTGTTAAAGTCTGTGATTATTTTTTTATCTGCTGCATTGCATGAGGCCTGTGTAGGCAAAACTGTTTTGAAGGTGGGTCAGCCTAGAATGCAGTCTGTGTTAGGTGCTCCTCGGTCTCCTCTCATTCACTTTGTATGAATTGCCAAGAAGATAGAGAGCCTATTTATCTAATGTCCTCAGGAAAAACCCTCTTCATAAATATCAGCTGTAGAAAGGCCTTGTCAGATCGAAAACCATGTTCCCAACAGAAATCAATGAAATGTGTTTATTTCCAACAAAACCAAACATTTTTTGAAAATTCACACTTTCCAGTGAACAGTTGTTTCCCTGGAAAATTCCTGACCAGCAGCAGCATATGGAAAGACAAGGTCATCATGACTCAGTGTTGTCATCTTCCTTCCTTGGAGGATTAATATGGATCAGTAATAACGGCAGCAGCCAGAGCAATTAATAATTGAAAAGGTGCTAATGAGCCCATTGATGAAGTCAGCAGAGTCAGAAATTTCTTACTCGTTTCTTACTCATAGTATTTTTGCCTCTTTTTGATCCTTTTTACACCATGTGCTGAGCAAAGAATGGAGTTTGTCTCCTTATAAGGCCTGACCAACCTTTATAAATAGAATTCTCTTTGATGATACTATGACTGCAAGTAGATTCCTGGTCATTAAAATCCTGCCTGTGTTTTCCCAGTTGTCCTGCAATCCATGCTTGTTTTTTGAAATTCCATGTAGTCCATTAATTTAGGGACCTGAGATTACCTTTGTTCTGTATATTATTTAATCTGTCAAATATGCAGGCTATCAAAGAGGGGTGGAGGACTACATGTTCCCTGTACATGTCTGTCTTCACCCTTCAGGATGAGCAATCCTACCTGGTTAGGCCCTTTACAGTACTTGCAGGGCCTCTAGTAAGATCCACCAGAAAGAGAGGAAAATCTTAATCTCCAGGTTCATGTGCCATCTTTGATGTAAAATCAGCTTGAGCTGTAATCCAGGAAATCCTTGCTAGATGCTCAGGCTGATGCTCTTAATGGTTTTGCTCTGCTGCAGGCTCTGGGCTGGATGGTGTTTTAATGAAATGATTGTGCTGCAGAGGGGAGCTCCTGCCTCTCAGATCAACTCTGTAGGGAACAGAAAACACCTGCCCTCAGAGTCACCTCTTGTTGGTTAAGTGCAGGATAAGGAATGATAGGGCAAAGGAGAAGCAAGAACAAGTGTAAGTAGCCTCATTTTCCCAGCTGCCTCATCTCTTTCCTTTGCAAAATAATTTCAAAATTACATTTTTGCCACATAAAATGTCTTTGGGGCTTTATCAGAGATACTTTAAATTAGAAATTGCATTTTTTTTTTTTTGTTTTTCACAACTCTATATTTCATTTATGGCACCTGCAAAATGCCACCTGTGCTTGACAGGGATTATTCTGAATGCAACACACAGACCAAATGGAACATCTAGAGCCCTGAAAAATGTCCTAAATGTATGCCACAACCACGAAGTTAAGAAAGGGATACACAGCCTGCAAATCTAAGATTTCCCCCTAAAATTACACAGTGGCCATTAGTAGCCACATGCCTACTGGAGGAACTTCTGAAGTGCACTGGGCTCCTGTGGAAAGGAGGAGGGAAGAGAAAGAGAAGGAGGATCAAGCTGCAGTTTGCAGGGCTGCAAGCAGAAATTTCTGTTTCCAGGAGGAAGAAACTAATTTTTGAAGATAAGAAATAGTACAGAATAATGTCTCTCTGCTCTCAGGAACACTGGAACAGAGTAGTAAATGCTCTGTCCTACCCATGAGGGCAAATGCAGCATGTGGGAGGCAGCTGGGAAGGACAGTGTGTGGTTGATATCATGCCATCCAGCTCCAAGTGACCCACTTAATGGCTGCATATTCCCAGCAAACATAACTAATGCAGATGAGGCAGATGATATACACATGCTCATACTAAGGAAGAAAAGAACTTCAATTTTACTGTTCCAGTGCAATAATCCCATTAAACAAAAGTTGCACACCAACAGGATGAAAAATCAAAGCAAGGAGCAATTCTAGGTGTGGCTGAAAGATGCTGGGCTGTTCAGGTTGGGATCCATGCAGGAGTGCTTCCAAGGACCAGTGCAAAGACGTGTAGCTCTCTCCTTGGCTGATGCATGCCCTGCTTGCTGCTTAATCCTGGGAGATTTTTAATTCTTTCCCAGTGGCTATGCAGGACTTTCAATACATGCTTTCTTCGACAGATTTCCTGTGCAGACTCTTATCCAAACACTTCAGCCAGTCTTGACAATATCCATGTAAGTCCAAAGCAACAAGTGAGTATTTTACAGACTATAAACTAGCTTCACTATTTTTGTTGCTGAGTAAAGCATGAAGAAGATTAGGCCTTCAATCTCCTATCACTGCATCTGCATCAATTTTTTTCCATAACACTCTGACAGCAAAAAAGCCAAAAAAAAACCCCCAGAACAAAAACAACGAACAAAAACCCCAAAACCCACAGTGGTAAGTAAACTGGTGAGAGTAAAGAGCATATTTATGCACACAGACAGTGTAAGTAGTTAATTAGCTGAAGCAAATGAATTAAAATTCAGGAGGCCACACATTCTTACTTCTTTTGAAGCTGTTCTTTCATTTTAACTATGTTGAAAGTGCTTTTATTAGGGTGCCAAAATTCAAACAGAAAATAGTTATTGTCTTAATAGTTTGAAAAACATATCTTTCTTTATAGAACTCTCAGGTCCACGTACTGCACTTTCTGTACCTGCTTCCCCAGCCACCACCTAGGACATGTTTTCAGTTCCTTGGTAGGAGTATAGAAACAAATAGGCGTAGTGCTAGTGAGACCTTAGATAACAATTATAAGTCACAGTTATTGATTACAGGAACCAAAGGCTAAAACTGGAGCCAGAAGCCAGGGGCAGAGACTCCCCTGAGTTGCAGTACAGCACTAAGGGAAGCCAAGGAGGGAGACTTGAGCTGCCTGCAGGCCACACACACCAGAATGAAGAGTAACACAAGAGCACAGCTGAGTTCAGAGGGCAGCTCAGCAATACTGCCCGTTTTGGCACAGGACAAGAAGTCAGTAGGACTGGGATTAGACTGATTGGAATGAGGGCAGCAGGAACAGAAGCATGGCTGGAATACTCAGCATCTAATGAGATCCTACGAGACTGAAATGCATTCAGGTGGCTGGCTGCTGCCGACTGCCTCATGGGATTTGGGAGGAATAGCTGTAGATGGAGATATTTTTGGAGTAAGCAATCAATTTAATGAAGCAGGATTCCTCCAGTTCATTGACTGTCAAGGGCATATATTTGCAAAGCAGTATTTCATCAACTCATATTTTACCATTTAAAAATCTGGAGCTTTGAGCATGCTAGACATTCATAAATATTTGGAGCACTGCTTGCCTATGAATTTATATCCCATTTACAAATTACTTAATTATTATTCCTATTCCTCTAATACAAGTATTTCCACTTTAATGCTATAAAATGATGTGTGATGTGTAAGGTATTTTAAATACCATAACACTCTAATGAATATATTAATGTCTGAATATCTAATAGGAAACAATGTTTAAAAAAATGCTTTACTGATAGACTGCATAATAAAATGCAGTAGTTCATAGCAGTAAATATTTAGATTAGTATTTTATGGTACATAATATATTGATGTGTGAAATGCCACTACTTGAGTAGCTACGGATAATTTAAAATCAATATGTTGCCCTAAATGTAAAACTGGTTTGCTAGTGAAATCACAAGAGCCCCAAGGTACAATTTACTTTGTGAACAGACAAATCTTTCCTAGAATTCTGGAATTTACTGAAGATTTGTCATAAAACTTAATTGTATACTGTTGAATTTACACAGGACACCTGATTTTTACAGAACAAATGTAATTATACTTGTCCATTCTTGAATAAAAGGTGGGAATATTTTTAACTATGTCTGTATTTCCAGTGATGGCTAATGATTATAAATTATTTATGTTGTAATCATACTATTTTTCATTTTGCACTAGCAGTGAATTAATGACTGGATGATCAGCTATTAAGAAGAAATTGGAGAATATGGCCTTTGACATATGGGGAAAATTTTTTTCAGAATCCCTTAAGGGATTTTGCAGAAAGGCTCTTTTCACCACGTCTTCTGAGTTACTTGTTATTTTATCTACCATTTATTATTCCTTTTGAGCTGAAAAAAAAAAGCTATTTCACAGTGATGTTTTTTCAAGAAGTTGTTTATGTAACAGATGCAGTTTTGGATTAACAAGTCTGTTTTCTGTCTTTTCTCTCTGCATAGCTTCACTGTTGCATCAGATTGCCTCTTTACCTGTACAGTGTGTCATTTGGATGAATTCCCCAGGCTTAAATGCTGCTTCATAACCAGGTATTTCTAGCTCAATGCAGATTTGTTCACCCAAGGGACACACACACAGAGCAGTTCTAGGCTATCATCTAGACCTTTCAGGAATCTTGACCATCTTTCTTGACCTTCTGGCATCAGCAGTAATACTAAGATATGTTGCTTCTTGGAGCAGCAAATTAGTGAGAAAAGGAATCTTGATAATGAAGGACAAACACCACATCTGCACCAAAACAACAAAGTTGTGCTAAGGGAAAGGAGAAACACATCATATTATATTTGTACATCTGCCCACACCTGGAATTTTGCAACCACCATAATAAAGTAGAGAAATTCTGGAGCACCTGAGGAAAAGGGACTCAGGGAGCCAGGTGAAATTGAGCAGAGATGTTATGCTTACAGGTCTAAACACAAGCCAAACAACCTACTGACTGTATGTATACCTTCTGCATTTCAGGCCCAGACACCACTATGGAAAACAGGAAAGAAAAACCAATCTTGCAAAATAAATATCCTGGGCAATTTATGTTCCAGGTATTCTAGGGCACTCAACTTTGGCTGTACAAGCTGCCCAGACTGCTTCTAAAGTTCAGCTTTCTGTCCTTCACTTTAGGTGTTGAAAACAGTGCTAGAGAACGTATGTGAATTCATTAAATGCACACACTTTTATTTGAGATCATCCTCTAGACCTTGTATTGTCAACAGACAGAAAGAGGCATTTCTAGAGCATAAGTCCTCCCACCTTCCAACAATTAAAACAGCCCGGGTGAATTATACTGCACGAAGGCTTATCTTTCTCCATTACTAATGCAACACAGGAAAGTGGAGATATTGAAGTTGAGAACACCTGAAGTCAGGTGTTCATTATTTCCACTTTATTTTTAAAGGTTTTGGTTACTTCACTCACCAAACTTCCTCTCCTTTGCTTTTCTCTCATACTTTGCAACTTCCCTTTATTTTTCTGTCTAGTTTCTGCCCTGCAACATTTTTCAGCTGATGTGGCAATACCACAGAGTTCTTAAGAACCCCAAGTCTGCTTATTGCAGTGGGAGGCAGAGAAAGATGAAAAGCAAAAGCAACAAAATAAAGCAACAAAACAGAATGACAAGCAAAAAAGTCAAAGCAGTTTTAGCAGTACCATCAACTTTTAAATACTGGTATATTTTATAAGAAAACAGCCTAAGTTAGGCTACCGATATGATTTGAAATGCATAGAGATTATAAGGCCAAATGATGCAGGAGCAGTCTGCTCTCCTCCAGAACACTGGAATGCCATATTTATAACTGGGACTCAGTGTGGCTTTCTAGAAAGAGACTTAATAAACAACAGAGAATATAGCCAACTTCCTGATCCAATGAAATGCTTTCTTTCCCCATGCAAATCTGTCATGCAAACCATAGCGAACAATTTTGATTTGCCTCCTTCATGGACATTTTGGAATTAATCAGATGACATGTGAGCACTGTGTATGTTAGGAATGCTGTGCTGATGTTCTGGTGGTTTTAACTAATGGTACTACATTGCACTTTTCATAATGGAAACTTTAGCTGAAGGTTTTTTTGCAGCTTTTCCATCTCACATCCTTGAACATCAAATGTCAACAAGGCTTTTATGTAAATACCGTAGAATCACAGAATAGTCATCTAGTCTAAACTCCTGCTCAAAGCAGGAACAGCTAGACCAGGTTGCTGAAGGCTGTACCCAATTGGGGTTTGAATATCTCCAAGGATTCAAACTGGTGTCCTGTGCCATTCATTCTCAGAGTGAATAAGTTTTCTTATATGTTTAAATGAAATTTACTATATTTCAATTTGTGTCTGCTGCCCATTGTCTTTTCACTGGGGACCACTGAGAAGAGTCTGGTTCTGTCTTCCTGGTCACCGCCAGACAGGTGTTCATAAATATTGATAAAATTGCCCTTAGCCTTCCCTTCTCAAGACTAAACAGTCTCAGCTCTCTCAGCCTTTTCTCATAGGAGAGATGCCCCAGTCTCCTAATCAGGACAGCTCTTTTCCAGAGCTGGTATGTATATCCATGTCTTGCTGAAGAGCCCAGGACAGGACTCAGCACTACAGATACATTCCACCAGGGCAGACCAGAGGGGAAGGAACACCTCCCTAGACCTGAGGAAACCCAGGAGGCTGTTGGGTCCAAACTTTCACCCTGTCTTCAGGGACCTGGAAGTCCTGAAGGCAAATCTTATCTGTGCAAATTGAGGCAAAGGTGGCATTGTGCATCTTGGCCATTTTTGTGTCATTTGTTTGTCCTATTCAACACAGGGCCCTTCCTGCTGAGACACTTGTAGAAGCCCTTCTGGTGGCCTTTCATGTCCCTTAACAGATTCAAGTCCCAGTAGCCTTTGCCTTTTCTAATGCTATTCTTGCATGCTCAGACAGCATTTCTATATTCCTCACAGGTTACCTATCCCTACTCCCACCTCTTGTGATGCTTCCTTTATATGACAGTGTTTTTCCAGGAGCTCATTGTCCATGAAGACCTCCTGCTACCTTTGTTTGGCTTTCTGCAAATCAGGATGGACTGCTCTTAAGCTTCGAGGAGGGAGTCCATGAAAAATTAGTAAACTCACCTGGACCTCTCTTCTCTGCAGGCCCATCTCCTGTGGGATTCATCTAAGTAGGTCCCTGAGCAGGCCTTTGACTACAAAAAGTGTGAGAGCTTCCCTTATAATGTTGTTATCTTAGCACTTTCTTATTTGGGTGCATATGCTCGAGGTCCCCTTCAGTCCTGCACTGCTGGTTTCACAGTCTCTCTTGTTCACCCTACAACTTTTACTTCTCAGCCCAGTCCACCCCTTCCTCACTTGACTATGGTTGTCCTTTCCCTCTCCCATCTTTCCCATTTTCAAAATATCTTTACCACATTGGCCAGCCTGTTGACAAAAATGTTTTTGGTCTGCCTACCATGGTGGGATCCCAGCTCTTCCCCAATGATCTTCGATCCTCACAAAGGACCCAGGTTCATTAAAAAAAAATTAAAAAAAAAATTAAAAAAATCCCTGTTCATTGATATGAGCTGCACAACCACTTGTTGATCCAGAGGATTCATTCACTCCACAATAAGCCTTTCCCCCTCACCAGCAAGATCAAGAACAAACCCATTTGGCCTCCATGCTCTCACCCACAGTCATGTAGACACACTCCATACACTTTATGTCTTCCCTCATAGCAGCTCAGGGGTAATACTCTGAGGACAAGGCAAGTCACATCAGTGTCTCCACAATGTCCCAGATTAAGTCCCCAGCAAGTAGCAAACCTTCCACCCAGTTCAGGTGGGTAGATGGGGTCCTTGAGCAGTATCAATATCCAGCAGAATCTTCCGATCAAAAGCATGCTTTGGCTATTGCAGTAAACAGGATTTAAACATCTGAGAACCCCATTGGTACAACCTCTTCCAGACACCCTCTGGGACAGAACTGGTGTCAGCCCCTGACAGACTCTCCTAAGAATCTGTATGAAAGATACTGCAGCCATTGACCCAAACTCGAAGATGTACAGTGGAATATCCTTACCTTTCCTCTTGACTCCTCTGAGCTCTAGCCCCAAGTCAAAGCTACAGAGGAAGCAATACAGCAGCAAAGAGAGAAAATGAGCCTTACACAAAAGTTTTATATGTGCACCATTTCTCACAAATTTACTTAATAAAGCTTGTTCATGACCCTACATTGACATGCTTCAGGCAGCTTTTGCCATGCAGTTGATCAGCCTTTGAATGTCATCTCCTTGAAGATCTGTGTTTTGAGTCATAATTTTGAGGCACCCTTAATTTTTTTGCTGACTGGAGTAGGTGCAATTCTTTCCACTTGTATTCTGTACTGCTATGTGATGCCAAAGCACCTGCCTTCAGAAGAAAAAAAAAGTTTTGCTCATGTTGCTGAAGAAAACAAAGATTTAGAAAAATGCATTGAGAAAAGCAAGTAGTGTCTGTGTCTGTGCTCATTGAAGGTTCGTCAAGTTCTGAGAAATCAGGCCGCAAGAGGGGAAGGAAGTAGCTCTCCTGTGCCAGGTCATATTCTGACTAGAGCTGCTGAGAATTTTTATTTTAAATGTCAAGGTCATAGATTAAATTTGTAATTGTCAACTCACTGAAAAGAAACTGCTTGTCCAAAACAGGTTAGTCTTAGCAAATGTTTAAACTTGAGGTGTGTATGGGACAGAAGTGCTAAAATTGTCAACGTCTCATTTTAATATTTTTAAATTATAAAATGTAAGATTTGGCTTTATTATGATTTTTAATTGCTAACATTGGAATTAATGCTAATAAAGAGACAGTGAAATAGTAAGAATAAAACTAAACAATTGAAGATCACCTGAATGGAATGTTTGTAATTGCTCCATCTGTGATTTTTTTAAGAGGGGAAAAAGCAGGGAGGGAATTCTGCCCGCAAGAAGGGGTTATTGTTTTTTCCCCCTTATTTGGGATGCTATTTTTTTTCTTATGGCTCCAAACCATTTCCTGTCTCACAGTGAGGCTGAATATATATCCAGGAGTGCTACCGTGGGCACTTTAACAACAACAGAGTTCTGGCATGGCTAGCATACTCTCTTACTGTGAAAAAGCCAAACTAAATCAAACCCGACTTCAAACCATTAAACCTGAAGAAGAACCAGAGTAGTTTAAGGGAGGGAGCTTCCTCCTTTTATATATAAGGTATTGGACATCCTTTACGCAATATATTACTTCCATCCTTATGAGACCAAAGCAAAGCCCTTGACTATAAATGATCCATTTTCACGGCATTTATTTTATCAAATGAAGTGATCAACAAGACTAGAAACAAGAACCCCTCTGGACATAGTTTTACTGTTAGTGTTAGAAACACTAGTGTTAGATACTGTCTTAGTGGTAGATACATCACACCAATCAAAGGCACTACAAGAGATACAGCTTCTTTTCCTCTTATTACTTAACTAATTTACATATACTATAAAAAGATTTTTTCTAATGTAACTATTTGATAATTCATGAGTTTTCACATATAGCTTCTTTAAAAAGTCCACTCTACCGTGACATTTCAGTTAGCACTGTTGATTTTTTCCCAATAAAATTATTTCACAGTAAGTACAATATTAAAAAACCCCCAAACCTACACACCATATCCCTATTTTCTCTATCTCTCTTCTATGTTTGAGGGGTTTTTTTTTTGTTTTTTGTTTTTTTTTTTTTCTTTCTGTTAGTTTTCATTTCTACCTTCTGTATCTGGTTGCAATCCCTCTAATGTAAGGAAGAGTCATGATTTAGTCTCTGGACAGCAAAAACTGAAAAATGAAATGTTAAAGGTTTATTGTATCAAAAAGTGTATCAAAAAGTCTTATTTCAGCATTTCACTTTTTTTCAAACCATGTAATTTTTCTTTGTCTTTTATTACAGTGTGTCAAAGGTTACACACATTGTATTTCTTTAGTTTGCTGCTACCCCTGTGTTCCCTGAGGGAAAATTTGCACTCATTTCACAAAGGCAGAAGTTCAAACCAGAAACCTACGAGCGCTGTTCACTCAGCTCTGCAGGAGGATTTGCATGATTTGCCATGTGTTAGTTCAGCAGAACTTTCTATGCTGCCTGTGGCACTGTTTCTAAACTATGACTTGCTTTCTGGGATGATGTGTTTTCCTTTATAAAACAAGTTGCTCCTCTAAAAGTAAACAATACATGGAAAAACTAACCAGGTCTGTGCTGTGTCATTCATTGTCTAGCCATGTAATTTGGAATAATCATCCAGTAAGAGCTGAAAGAATTGTTTTTAGTCACAAGAAAGCAATCTAGTCTTTTTAAAGGCATACTCTGGATTCTCTGTTTTTACTGTGTACTGATAAACCTGGTAGTTCTGCACGGGGTTTCACTGCTGTTTGAAATTGTACTGAGGAAAAGGCATCTCTCTGTGACACTTGGAGTTTTTGCTCTGTGAATAGTTCAGTGAGTGTTCTCATTTCCAGTGACTGATGATAACTTCCATGGTGATTGTAGTTCAGCCAGCTACCAGAGACACAAGTAGACAAGGGGCGCTCATATCATCCATTGCTGTAACTCAGTGCTCACATCTGCCAACAGTTTTCAGGAGAGTGTAACCTTGGGCAATTGGTCCTTTGGAAAACAGTTAGAGCAAGCTGTTCTGATATCAACCACGATCAGGAGAGAATGTTTAGTCATAGCTTTTCATACATTGCAGGTTTGCAGTGCTGAGCAGGACATGAATTCTGTGAAACTGAGCAGGACATGAATCCTGCAAAACGGAGCCTTTGTTAGGTGCCAAACCTGTGCCTAGTAGTCTGAAGGGGTGTCTAGGTGTTCAGGTAATCACAGCCAGGTTCATACTAAGGACCTTTGGCATTTTTCTAGTAGTACAAAAGAGAATGAAAGCAGCTTTGATGCCCAATGAATCACCTGCCACAGTGAAGTTCTTGATCGGAAGTAAGCATACTAAGCTTCATGACCAACACATTTTTCTAAGCTAAGGCACTGCTGCTTTAGCTTAGCTGTAGCCTGAATGCAGCACAAGCACACTGGATGCTGTGCTTAGCAAGATTGAGCCTGGATCTCAGTGCCAAACTCATCTGTTGCAACAGGCTGTTACAGAAATACTGGTTTAGCCTCCTGCAATAGCATCAGTGCTTGACCTTCTTCAGGGCCCTCCACATACAAACCCAGAGTTGTGCTCTGTCCCTGGGTGCCCTCCAGGCTTCTGGAGACAGCCTCTGCTTGAGCTCCCCTCCACAGGCAACAACTGAGTCAGTGATGCAAGCTCTGGGGGGCAGGATGCAGAAGGGTGTGTTTAAAAAGTGTATGATAAGTCACTGATAAGTGTTGGGCATTGAGGGAGAGGTCAGATTCCCTGGTACTGTATAGCTCCACGTGTAAGACACTCAACTAGCATGTGAGGGACCTGATTCAAACTCTTCTGCTGATTTGGAGCAGCAATTTGACCTCAAGTCACTGTGCCCAGAAGACATATCCCAGCTTCTATGCCATAGGGCAGTTCTAGTGTCTCTTATCTTATCTTTGTCCCGGTTGGGAGAAAACGTGTCCCTGTGCACTCAGTGACCATACCTGAATGTTTCTTACACACATGTTCTGAGTCTTCTAAAAAAGCTTCAAGATGAAATATTAAAAAATCCACACTTACAAGGAAAATATATCTATCTCAATATCTAAGGTATTCTCAGGTGATTTTATTCCCATTATTCAAAAAATGGTGTTAGTTTGATGCTCTGTGCAATTCCAAGGCAGTACTTCAACTATGCAGACAGTCCGAAACTAAAAGTTACAGAGCATGCTCATGGGAAACACACAAAAAATAAAGAAAAATATATCAGTCATTAAAACTCAAGTTTAACTGAAGTTTCTTTATGTAATTTTCATGACAGTACAAATGTCAGGATAAGTTGAACAATTTGACAGCAAACAACTCAAACTACAAAGCTTGCACATACATACAATTTAGGTAAGAAGTAAGTTTGTCTTTTCCTCTTTCCACACATCTATGATGGCAGGAGCCATGTGGAAGCAGGACCTGTGTCCTTGTATCCTGTCACTTGTCCCTTTCTAGCTGTTCACAGAAACTGCTTCTTATTGAAAAATGTTTCCATAACTGTTGTTCTTCAAAAACTGCTAAAAAGCCCTTGGTCTTTAACTGTGGCTGTTGACTACCTTACTTGCTCTACTCCACTCTGCTGGCTTCTGCATGTCTCATCTCTTCTGCACCCCTTCACAGGGGTCATTGGGTGTCACCTCAGGGCTCTGCACATCACAAGGTGGTAGATCTCAGAAAGACAAGCAAGGCGAGCCACTGCCTTGTGAATCACTTGTTTACAGTTGATTGCCACTTTAGCTGATTGAATAAAGGGAATGCCTGCAATGGCATATAATTGTTGTAGTAAAAATAGCAATCGACTGCTCATTTTTACCAAATGCCTTCTGTACATCTCTGCCTTTTTCATATTCCCAAGCACCAGACACCTCAGAAAAACAAGACATTAGTATCCAGTACAATTTTAAAAGGGTTGCAAGTGGGGGTACAGGTATTTTAATTTTAGAATCATGTGGCATCTCCATCTCTGTTTCTCCCTAATTCCTATCACTTGGACTGCACTGTCCACCCTTGTCCTGGATCCTTCTTTTTCCTCCTTACAGCTTTGTGGTTTCAAACTATTTAAAATTGCATGATATAAAGAAGCCCACCTTCAAAAATTCAGTGTGCTGGGGAATAGGAGGGCATCCTTAAGTTCTCTCCATAAACTTCTGCCTTGCAGATGGGATTTATTTGCCAAAAAGACATCTGCTTTTGGGGGCCGAGGTTTTACTGCCAAACACTGGAACAAAGCTGGTGTGGCACCATACGGAATAGAATCCTTTATAGTTTCCTTGTTCTTAATATAGAATGTGGTGCAGATACTTGGCAGATCCACCACTTTTTCTTCTTCTTTTGCTTTCTGTTGTTGTCATTTCCATTATTTAAATAGATACATTTAGGCTGTAGATTGCTTAGACAAGTAGATGGAAGAATTTGGTAAATTCCAAAGAATACACATTAAGTATTTTGCAATATATCCTCAGCAAACAGCTCTTATGCCATCACACCATGTGTCTGACCATCCCACCTAATTATATTTGGAATCATTGGCTCATTCCAGCCAAGGGGAGCTAGAAGTCTCAAAGATATTTACATTTCCATAAGCTTAGTGTAGATCACAGATGTCTTCTCCAAGTGTGCACCATGCTATTACTCAAGACCATGAGCATGGAAGAGAAGCCCTAGAAAGGAATGTTTTAGGAACGGCTTTGTTGGGAGCTCGAAGTCAGGCATGACAGGCACTTGCGGGTAACCAAGCCTCTGGCAGACAAGTACGGCAAGCCAAAATGGGAGGGTTGAAGCTGTTGCTGCCTCTGGCTGCTCACCCCAGCCAAGGCAGAAATGGTCGAAACTCTGATGAAACACCACGGTGCTCAGCTTGGTCTTTCAAGGTAAGCTAGTACTGACCGTGGTTTTGTGGTACCCGTGGCCCGTGTGAATAGAGTTTACCTGCCCGAGCAACTTCTATTTACGCTCAGGTGCCCTCAGAAACTCCCGAGTTCGGGCTTAAGGCAGCACCGAAGCAGTCGGGGTAACATCACACCGCGGCTGGCGGGCGGGTCGGCCCTCGCCCCGCTCCCACCGGGGTCGCACCTGGCGGGGTGGCCGGCGCGCCGTGGGGCGCGTTCCGCTGGGCCG
>VXBB01003031.1:351852-385603 GCA_013399915.1 Illadopsis cleaveri | reverse complement strand
GGGGAGGAGCGGGTGAGTGTCCGGCCGGGCGCGGGGAGGGCGCGGGAGGGGCTCGGTGCCGGTCCGGCGCGGGGGCCCGCGCGGGGTGTGCGCACATGGCGGAGCGGGGAGCGGCGAATGGCAGCGCGCCGTGGCCTTGTGCCGCCTCCCGCGCCTTGTTCCCGCTCCCGTGCGGAGCCGCGGCGCGGGTGTGTTGTGTCGTGCTGCTGGCAGGGGGACCCAGAGATTCAGCCAGGGGACGGGCAGCTCCCGTGTCCTGCCTCAGGGCAAAGTGGTGGCCGGGAGTTCAACATGTCGCTTCTCCGGGCGCCTGTTAGCTGGTATCACCCAAATTAGTGTCCCCAGGGGAGGCTGAGAAACTCCCTGGAAGATTTAGTACCTATAAGTGGAAGTATTATCTTGTGTTCAGCATTCATCTAGATCTATGTACATATAAAACATACTCTGTCTGTTCCATATTGAATGTTTAGGGGCCTTACACTGCCAATACTTGTAAAGCTTTCGATATTGAATTAAAAAACGTACCTCATTTGCTTGCAGAAGAAAACACAAACTTTTTTTGAAGCAACTGGTATAGTTATAATACAGCAGCACCTTCCACAATTAGTCTCCAAGCTCACTGCAGTTAGGTATATGCTTGAAGCCCTGTTGAGATACACTTAACATTTAATGTTCTAACTCATTTGTGGAGGTAAGAGAAGTGTCTGCATGGTGTCTGCAAGGTATGACAAATACTCTCCTCTGCTTGGCCCCTCTTGGGATTTTAACATCTGCTGGTAGATCCTGCATTAATCAGGCAGGAGATAGTGCCTGATAATTTTAATTACAGTCATGAAATGAAACTTGAGAGAAGAGTTAAGGCCTAAGGCTGTGAACTGCTGAAGGTAGTTCTTGACAAAAATGTTAGTAGCTTTTTAGCAGCCTTCCTGCTGTGCCCATTTTACAATGGTACTCTTTAAAGACTGAAAGAAGCACTGTACTTTGAAGCAGGCTGAGTGGTTTCTAGTCTCCTGTAAATCCAGAAATTATATTAATCCTTAGGGGAAGATAGCATTTAAAATGTACATATAGGGAAATTTAAGTGGCTTGGATGCTTCTGTACCAGAGAAACATTGAGGCCTCTTGGGTTTTGAGTACCTGAAACATTGATACAAGTGCTTAGAACAGGCCACTGACACCTGAGCTTGTGTGTATGTCCCGCTTAGTCCTGTGAGAATGATACATGTTAGCAGTTTTATTGCCCCCCACTTTTTCTGTGGTTTGTGACAAGTCTTGGATATCATGTGCTCATGATATCGTTGGTTTCTGAGGACAGGGTATTGTAGGATGTTGGTCCTGTGCACAGGTGGTAGATGGGTGTTTTTCAGAGCTCCTGGTTGTTCTCTGACTTTGACAAGACTAGGAGTGAGTGTTGGAAGCACGCAGAATAACCATGCTGCATCCGTGCTGCCAGCCCAATGTTGCAAGAAGTGCCAAAAGTGCCAGATCTGCTGCAGCACCGTCTGTTTACATATACACAGTAATGCCGCCACCATCCTTGTGCATCATCTAGTCCCTGCCTCACTCAGAAACTGTTTCTGTCAGCAGGTGGGGGACTTGTTATGGTGACCTGCTTACTGAGCACCCTGGAAAGGGATGGTGTGGTTTTTTTCTTAGCTTTGAGCATGTGTGCACAAGCGAAACTGAAACTAAGGTGCTGTGGCCATGGTGTTATGAACATTTGTTAACAGTTTTCACAACGCTGAGTGAGACCTGGATCTTCCAGGCCGTGTCCTCTAATACAGAACTCTGTATCTGTGAGGAAACTTTGACTTATCCTGTACATTTGATAAAAACCTGTTTATTCACTGGGCTCCTAAAAGTTAAAGCAAATGTAACATGAAGAGCTCGACTCTTCATGGGAGAAATTTTACTCCTTCAGGGAGTAAAATAGCTTGAGGATATTAATTTCAATTGTGAAAAACCTTAGAGGGAGAATAAGACAAGACTCTTCTATTCTGAAGTTTAGTTTTCTATTCTGAATTTTGGTTCAATCCTTTGGTGGAAGCCAGTTTATTCCACTAAAACAACCGGTATAATGAACATGTTTCTGGTACCTTCACCTTTTTGCTAATGTAGTTGTAACGCAGTTCATCTTCAGGTTCTTGTGAAACAGCTGCAAACATGGCATATCTCTAAGGATCTGAATCTAAAGGAAACTGGAGGAATTGGACAAGTTACAGAAAATGGAAATGCAGGTGTTTGTTTTTCTTCATCCATATATGCATTCAGTGGAACTTCAGCTCTATGATTTTCCATGAGCTGGTAGTGCTTTGGTATTTGTGAGGTACTAATAGCCATTTACACAGAAGACAGAACTTTGCAGATAGAAATGAGACTTTTTAATGCTGGTTTTATTTTAGTACAGCTGAGGAGTCTTCTCAACTGGTCTGGGCAACTACATTCCATCAAGTTTCTCCTTAGGGAAGTGGCTAGTAAATAATAGAGTGGAACTTCAAAGTATGTGTTTAATCTGAGGAAGGGTTGTGATGATGGGTTTAATGCTTACAGGTCAGTTTTCATTTGTAAACTACTTAGTGTTCAAAAGTGATTATAATTAAAGCTAATTCAATCTCACTGATTCTCATTCAGATCAGAGGTTAGTGCATTTCCTCATCACCCAACACTGTTCATCTGGAGAGCAGGTCTGGTGTCATAATGTATTTGTCTAGAAAACCAGACATGCCTGGAAGGCATCACACAAGTTGCTTGGGGATTCATTCGATGACCTTCTGAAAAATTAAGCTATTTAGAAGCAACATATGAGGGCTTTGAGGACTTTCTGCACAAAATGATTCTATTATTTTCTGAATCAGCAAAGTCAATGCAGAAGGAAAAATCCTAATTACTGATGTTGCCTTGTGTATTTAGTTACAACTTTTGACCTTAAGTTTTCAGGAAGACTTAATATATTGCAGATTAAAGCTTCAGTTGCATGAAAAAAAAAGTTTACTAATTTGCCTTTGTTACTCTAGAATTACTTAAAGTTAGAAATAATTTAAGATATGAAGTAACTTATATTTTTCTGAAACATTAATCTTCTAAATGAATTTGCATCATCTGCTTAATGAAGGCGTTATCTGCATCTTAACTACTTGTCAGAGGTTAAATTGCAGGTCTTTCCTAGATGGAAAGCTGTTTAGATTTCAGTACTGGAAAATACAGATACATTTGGGAGCTGTGTGCTTAAATGTACATCTGCACAGACATGACTTGCAATAGTGATGTCTCAGTTTAAATCTTAACTTGCCATAATGAATAGACGGTTTGCACATCAACTGTTTCACCTGGTCCTTGAGGACTGTAGAACAAAGTACTACCAGTTTCTCCTTGGTAAGTTTTTATGTTCAAATGGTGAAAGCAAATTTTAGATACAAAAACTGTGGGTTTTGGATGTACCTGTAGCTTTGAAGCATTTATTGACGATTTTACATTTATTCTTTAAAAAACTACCATTACCACCACCAAAATAAGAAACAAACAATAAAGAAAACTGCACCCAAAACATGAGAGAGATACTAGAATTAGCCAGGTCTTGGAGATTCTTGTTAAGAGATTTGATGAAGTGGATGCCTGGAATCTGGAATGGACAAACCTCATGACTTCTAAGGCCCAGGTTAGAAACATAAATGCTTGTTATCTTTTCTGACCATCTGCACTACGATTGGTTCAATCCACTACTTTATTTAGGTATTGTTTAATATGCAGTATTTTAAAGGAAGGAGAAACAGTTCTTTCAGATTTCTTGTGGGATGACTTGCCTATGAGGGAAGGTTTTGGTTTAGTTCAGGCCCTAGTTAAAGACCTGATAAGCATAGAAAAGTCAAGTTGGGGAACACGGAGGGTAGAGGAAAAAAATTGTTCATAATAAAACCAAGTTTTAATCAGTTCTTTTTGAACTTCTTGTTAATGTACGTATTTTTGTGTCATTTCTTGTTGCTCTCCTCTCAAATACTGTTAATATAAAGTGTGAACTGCTTCTGTTGTTCAGGTAATCATGTTGCTGGGTTCTTAACTGAGCTAGTTCCTCTCTTCAGTGTTGAGCAATGAGTGCAGTATTTTCATTAAGGATGCATTACCAAAGTGCACAATGATCGTATTTTGTGTTGTGTGTTTTAGTCACTATGCATTCGTTTCAGATCTTGCCATTTCTGCATGTTGAGTAGAAGTTTTTGGTGGGCTGCATGCCATTATATATGTCTTTACATAGCAGGGTTTTGACCTCTAAAGTAGTTGGAATTGCATATTTTTATTTGTTATTTAGATTTCAATATTATTTATTTTTCCTCATCTGGGTCACCCTTTTAAGCAGTTGTTAATTTGTGATACTGCAGTTCTGGAAATTACTCATCTTTGAATGTTTAAGTGTGAGCTGCTATAGTGTTTTATGCCGTTTCATGTGTGTGCAAAGTGGCTTTATCAGAAACATGCTTGCTCTGTTTGAGCTGGTGAAATCTTCGTAACACAGCCTCTTGATTATTTTACCACCATCATCAATGTTTTGAGGTATCACATATTTATTGGTGTGAAAGGCAAGATTGAGTGAAATTCACAAGGGAGTATTTCTGAAGATAACTTTGTAAACAGTGCTCAAGTTCCATAGTTCAAGTTCTCTATAGCCCTACAACATGTTTATAATTGCTTTTTAAACTGCACCTGTATTCATTTGGAAGTGACTGGCTGAACCATAACCATGGGCATTCATCTCTTGGGTCTTTACTGCCAGTTGTAACATCTCATCCCAACAGCCTCCCAAATGGGTTAAAGTTGTGGTCGTGTTCTTTTTTTTAGTGTTCGCTAACTAGGTAGTTGAAAACTGGGTATTTTAAAGTTGGTAGTTTAGTAGTGACCTGGCTTCCATGGAAAAAATACTGAATGGAAGCTAACAAAGAAGTTGCTAAATACATTTTAGGAATTTCAGTGGCTTCTTGGTTAGTGAATGAATTTAAAATTGCTTTCATCAGATGTTCTAGCAGAAAGTGCACTTCTGAAACCTCTACATATTTTTCAGTGTTTTTTAACTTTCTTTTCACATAAGGATGCTTATGTAAAGATGTTTTTGAAGTCTAATTGGATAAAAACGTTAATGCTGCAGCGTGTGAGTTTTGCAGATAGCAACATAATTGCTGATATGGTTGTGTTTGATTATGTGGCCATATAGGCAGCCAGTTAATGCTCTCTTTCCCATTGCATGATGTTGTGGCATGCAAAAGTTTTTTGGTTGTTTTTCTTTTTTTAAGCTGTTAGAGTGCATCCTGCTACCTGAAGAACTTCATTAAAACAATTTTTTTTATTACTTTGCCACTTTTTAACAAACTGTATACCTGTACCAACAGGAACTGTATTGAGAAATACTGTCTTAGGAAATTTCAAAAATTTCTTTATACATAAAGACTTTGATTTCAGCCCTCTAGGATGACTGCTGTTTTTCCTGTTATCCATGATGGAAAGTAAATCCATAAAAAGCTATACTGAATAGTTTGTTTTAGAAAAAAATTAAGATCCTTGTTAATTTTTGCCAAGTTTGGATTTAAACTTGTTACTTTTCTAAAAATGAAAGATTGTTTTAAGTAGAAATTATTAGATTTTCTGCTACAGAATCTTGGCATTCAGAACAAAGGCAACACTGG
The DNA here is from genome assembly GCA_013399915.1 of Illadopsis cleaveri. Lineage (NCBI taxonomy): Eukaryota > Metazoa > Chordata > Aves > Passeriformes > Timaliidae > Illadopsis > Illadopsis cleaveri. The sequence goes on along the minus strand of VXBB01003031.1, from coordinate 379,934 downwards.
GTGCTAATTACCCTATTTTTAGAACATGATCAGGGAGCTCAGGTCAGTAGCATAGACAAGCATGTAAATATAATTTAATCCTGATTTTAATTTGAAATTTTGTAGTTCATTTTCTTCTTGGTATGGAGGCTCTTTTCTGCTGGAAGAATAAACAGGCACTATCTAAAATGCAGTAAAAATACTACAGAGAGAGGAGTTTAGTATTTGTTGATTGAATCCTCATTTCCTGATTGAAAAATTAGTTCAGGGGAAAGCTTGGAATGGGTTTCCATGTGAATGTAAACAAATCCTGCAGTTACTAATAGCTGAGTAATAATATTACTTGTATATATTATCCCTCTGTTTTGTTTTGCAGAATTTGACTTTTTCCCATCAACTGGCATTCTCATACAATTTGCACTTTTAAGTTGAGATGTGGAAAATGTTTTCATGCTGTAACACGTATACATGTGTTGTGCAGAGGCCTGCAAGCACTAGTGAAATAGTTGAGTTGGCAAATGGCTTCAGTTGATGCCTTTACCTCAGGAGTTATTAGGGAGTGCAAAAAAATACCACTTGAAGGGGAGAGAGCAGTTTCAGTTGTGTTGTGTTACGTGGTTCAGCATTACCATGTTTTAGTGTTATTTTTTCTCTACAGCCAGATTCTGAATTTTGCTGTATTACCATAAGTGAGATAAAGCAGTACAGTTTCAGAGTAACTTCAAACTTGCCTAACCCTTTTCATGAGTTGTTATAGAAGGTACTTGCCTGTGACAGCCTCTGTCTCTTGACCCTGTTGTTACTCGTGTAACTGAAGGTCTAACACTGTACAAAGAAATGCTTTCAACATTTTTTAACTTCACTGTCATTTAGACTTTGGTGAAAGGAAGGGGGTGTGGGATTATGCGTAGCTAAGGAAGAACTACAATAAGCTTTTCCAGCAGGGTTTACTTTCTCTGACTTGAAGATCATTCAGAAGAGAAACTGGGTGTTCCCTTTATGAAAGGGATGTATCTCTCATGTGGTGGTATGAGTGCTTCCCATCTTGGGTATTTAAGCTCGTGTGTAGCTAGAAGTTCTGAGTGTGTTTCGTGAAATGCTGCTTCTTTTCCAAATTTCTTACCGTTTTCTGCTTTGTCAGGACACCTTACTTCAGCCTCTGCTAAAGATTCCCATATATTGCCAGGCCAGTTGGCATTTCTGCTGTTAACTGTGCATGTCCTTCGCACATAGTGGATGAGTTGGTAGCGCTGTAAGTTGTGTCAAAATGGAGGGATTTGAGTTACTGCAAGGGTCCAGTGTCACCTTGTTGCTGTATTGAGGCACCTGGATTCCTTGCTTCCACTGACCATCAGCTCCTTAATCTCTTTATGCTGAACTTAATAATAGCTTTTATATTAGTATTGTGTTTTTTATTATATCATGCTCCTGTTTTCTGTGCTTGTATTTGGGCAGACAGTTTTAATTATCTATTCTAGATTTGAAAATTGAAATAAATTTTGTCGATTTTTGTTCCTACATTAACAGAAATATTTTGTTAAAAGAATAACTTTGAGGCACTAATAAAGGAATTGTCTCTGGAGAGTTTAGTGTCTGATAATGTCTTTCATCACACAGATGTGGTATCTTGATGTTCTAGTACTGCACTACTTTGCTCATTTGATTGAGATTGACTTTTTTTATTTTGCACTTTCAGCTTTGGTAAGAAGGCATATTTTTCCCCTAAGATGAATGACATAAACTTTATAATCTGCCATCTTAATCATAGAAACATGGAATTGTTTAGGTTGAAAAGGGACTCTCCTCTAAGAGTGAGCCCAGCTGTTAACCCAGCACTGCTGTGTTCACTGCTTAACTGTGTCCCCAAGAAACACATCAACACATCTTTTGAGTGTTTCTAGGGATGGTGATTGCAGCACTTCCCTAGGCTGCTTGTTTCAATGCCTGACAAACTGTGCAGTGAAGAAAGTTTTCCTAATATCCAATCTAAACATGCTCTGGCATAACTTGAGGCCATTTCCTCTCATCCTGTCGCTTGTTAACCAGGAAAAGAGACCACTCCCCACCCGGCTACAGCCTCCTTTTAGATTGGGATAGGGAGTGATGGGGCCTCCCCTCAGGATAATAACAAATGCAATATCCCCGTGTTTCATGACCAGTTTTCATGCTAGTGGTAATGGATACATGAATTTGATCTCACCAAGTATAAAGGAAACACTCACTCTTCTGCTTTATTCCCTTTTAAAATGGCATTTTTAACCCAATGCATTATTCAATTGCTTCTTTTTGAAGAAGAGCTGAATGTTCTTCTAGTTACTGCTGAACTGTATGAGACTTTTCTCTCATAACAATTTTCCTACCCAGTCATTTGCTACCATTTCTTCTACTAACAGTTTTGGAATGAGTGATGCGTTTTTTGGGTTGTAGTACCAAGACATTTGAAGTGTGAAACTCTGTAACTATGTACTGTGCACTTTTTAAACAGTTCACTCAGTTCTCACAGAATTGTTTAGGTTGGAAAAGACCTTTAAGATCACTATGCAGAGCCTCTGAGCTCTTTAAAGTTAGAAACCTCTGTTAGAGGTTTTGAGCAAACTACTCCACACAATTATTTTGAACATCTGCAGTCAAAGAGTGTTTTCTAATGGATATTTACACTATTTTAATTTTTGTTTTCTGTATTTAGTAATGATTATGTTAGGAGAAATCTTACAAGTTATCCTGGAATTCTAGGCAAGAACATCAGTTAGAAGTAACTTCTAATGAATATATTGCTCTTGAGTTTCCCAGTCTTTAGTGAGAGTTGAACTTGGCTGGTATGATGTCATTTGTTTGGCACCTTTGGTTTCTGCACACATTGCAAATAGTTTACCAGACTTAATCCTGATGATTTTTTTTACTACAACTAGCTGTCCTCCAGCTGGACCTTTTTGTTTCACTGACATATTACTTAGTTCACCACTTAGTTTGTTACCTTATGTTGCAGCTCCTGAATCCCACATAGGGCTCATTTGTTTTAGGTATTTTCTGTTAATGTAATGCTTTCAGTTGCCCAAGGCTTGCCAGGGACAGGAGGAGGCTGATACGCTATTCTGTGGACAAGTTGACTTGTATTTGTAGTGCTCTCAGTTACTGACTTCTGAGGAAATCAGTTTGGGCAAAAGAATAGTTTCTTTTAAAAATGTGACTTAATAAGGCTTGGCTGTAGTTGGGGTCTGATAGCCTCAGAAAGCCCATTTGTGACTCTTTAACAACTTGAAAATTTTCTTTTAATTGTTATTCCAAGGTAATTGTGTGAGCAGTTTGTCTAGAGAAGGGGAAGAGGTGTTTCCTGAAGGGGAAGGTATGGATACTGTTTGTGGCATGGTATGCTCAGAGATGCTGAACAGCTGAGATGTGTTAGCCTGCCAGCCTCGGGGCTTGTGCAGAAATGCTGTTACTTTGCTGGAGAAGCCGTGTCTCAGGAATCTCTTGCTGCTTCAGCAGACTTGCAGTTCACCTCGTTGTGACCTGTGTTCCTGAGGGCGAGCGGATGTCCGGGTAATCTAATCGTGGTGTGCTTACTTGGGACACATAAAGCTGAGCTGGAAAAGAAAAGGCTTCTCACCAAAGCCTGCACCCTAGCTGTAACGTGGCTAGTGCCTCTGTGCAAATTCACATCAGTTTCTGTGTGGATAAAGGAAATATTAGGAAGTGTTGAACACTTAGAGTTTGTATTTCTATCTTCACTTATCACTTCACAAAATCACTTAGCGAAGATGTGATAACCTTTGAAAAGTGAAAGTTCACTAATGACTAGCTTGAGGATGAACACATGAACATTCTGCATGTATCAAACTCCATTTCTTGAAAAACATGACAGTTTGACAAGATCAAGTGTCCTTTAAGCCTATCGAAAATGGCAAATTGTCACAACATTTTTGATAAATTAAATTTTAGGTGGGTTTTGCTAATTTTTGGTAATTCTGCAGGATGCACTCAAAACTGTGGGTAAACTAGTGCTAGATTAAGTCTTCTAACCTTTCCATCTTGATGAAGAACATACTTTCTTGTGATGGCAGGCAGGCCTAAGGTACCTGTATGAAAAAGGTTTTAAATTTGAACCTTTAGGAAACTTGCACTGTAGCTTGCTTTTCTGTACTTTTGCTTTCTTTTTGTAGCATGAACTTCCTACACATTCTTTCAAGCCCTGAAGAGATAACTGTTGCTTTTCTTCTGCATATTTTTACAATGAACAGCAAAACATTGTAAGTGAAGCATGTGGGCACCTCTGTATTTGACCATAATGCAGTCTACTGCATTCAAACAGTGGCTGTAGCTATTCAAGTAACAGGAAAATAAAATATTTTACTAGTAAGGTTTTTTGCATGCTGGCTTTACACAGGGATGTTGACTACTCTTTATTCATGCTCATAAGCCTCTTCATGCAGTCAGGAGGCCTAGATTCCAAGCAGTGTCTTAGTCCAGAACAATCACCTAGACTCTGAGGGTTGAAGCAATACATCAGATGTATCCAGGTTTGTTATAATCGTGCATTGACAACTGGTGAACTGGTATCTCCCTGGCATTACTTCAGGGAGTGGTGCTAGTGGTTTTGTTGCTCACATGCCAAGGTGCAGCTGCTGTTTATGAACATAAATGCACCTATGAATGAGCTGGGAAAGACAGCTGTGTCTTAAGGAAAGTGGACTGATACAAGCTCTATATTTAAGTATTTAGTGTTTGGGAGATACTGCAAAATAAATACTGCAGTGATGTATTCTAATGTTACTGATTGTGGTATATAGTGTGTTTGAAACTCTGAAGACTAGACCAGGACCTTGAACTGGGCATTGCGCAGAGACAGTGGAGGTTGTTTGCTCTTAAGGGGAATGCATTTTCTTGGTGCTTTTCTGCAGTTTTTGTTTCTGTTTGGGGTTTTTTTAGCCAGTAGAAATGTGTTTGCAGAGAAGCTTATGGTTGTTTTAGTAAATGACAGTAAACAAAATGTGATGCAACTACATCTCTTCCATGCTAGTGGGTTGCACAGATTAGCCTAAATGTCTGCCAGCATAGTTTTCTTGGCAGTGTCTTGTAGTCTCCTTACTCAAGAACAGTTGTCTAGAGCTGGCAGATAATTGTCATGACAGACACTAGTATCTCCTCAGTTTGCAGAAGAACTCTTCCAACTGTGTACATTCTGATACTGAGTTGTGTAAAAAGTGGTGGGAGGATTAAAGGATGGGACATGAAAAAGACTGCTGCAAGGAGAATAGGAAAAATTGGATGAGAGAGAGAAACACTAGCGGGAGGTTTGGAAGTTGACAGCTGCTTGATACAGTCTATTTTAATTTCAGAAAAATCTTTGAAGAATGTTATTCAAAGTCTTTGAGTAAACTGGGCCATAATTTGAAAACATACAGTGCTTGCATGGATTGTTAAAGAGTCAGAAAGCAGAGGGTGATAAGTGCCCATTGCAGTGAGAAGAGAGGCAGATGCTGGAGTCCCACAGGGTGCTGTAGCAAGATGAATGCCTTCAACATGGTCAGACGTGATCTTGGAAAGAGGATGAACAGCGAAAGGATGGATGAAAGTTTGTGTTGACAACTCTGTTGTTCAGAGTTGAAAACAAGGGCCCATTGAGGAATTCAGTAAGACAAGACAGCTCGTGAAATTTCCTCTGCTACACAGTTTGCCTAGTGTAGAAAAATCTTAGATCTGATCTCTGAGCTGACTATTACAACTCTGAAACTTGAGTGATATCATCAGCTTTACCTTCGTGGTTTTGGGGAAAAGGAGGAGTAGCTTCTGAAATAAAAATTTGTTAGGACATTGTCAAATGCCTGCACTTCTGAGCCAGTGTGTTTTTTCTGAATGTAATTGAAAGCTAGAAGTGTTTCTGGGGGAATCCTTACCATGTCATTGCTTTTTTCCAAGGTATTGGCTAATGGCCCTTGTTGGAGATGGACTGGATGCTTCTTAAATGTTTTAGGCATTACTTGTTCATAGCCAATCTTCATTTAGGAAAAAAATGTTTAAATGAACTGGAAGTTGGTGTCATTCAGAAAACCTCTAAGGTGTTTCAGTTGCTGTTTCATCTAGCCCACTGACTTGGAGAGACCACAGGGGTTGTGCTGCCACTGGTCACACCTTTGTTGAAAGAAATACCTTTTGTTTTATGGAAATTCAAGCTTTTTTTGGTAGGGAGAACAGAGAAAGGAAATGCTGATCTCTGCAAGGAGCATCACTGTGTTGCATTTGCAGAAAAATGTATGAAAGGCAGGTGAGCTGTGCATCTTATGTTCTTTTGCACAGCAATACTATCAGTCTCCTTAAAATGGTCCTGCATTAAAAGCAAGTTAAGAGGAAGTGTGTAAGGAAAAGGTTGTATATTTTTCATGGATACAACGTGGTGTACATTAGAAATAATGCTAATTGTTGCATTGCTCAAGTGAAACAGGGACCTGTATGTAAAAGTTGTAATTGTAGTATACTTTCAGTTTCTGTTGGTCTTCAGTCCATGCTATGTTTGGGAATGATATTCAAAGGAGAGTCTCTGGAATTGTTACAGGGAATTGTTACATGTGTAAAATTGAAATTACAAGACAAGCAAATGTGATCTGAATAAAATGAGTCAAGAATATTGCTGTAATTCTTCTTACTGAATTGTTATCTGTTCTTTGGTTTCCATTAGGCTGCAATTCTATTTATTAGCAAATACTGTATTTATTTTTCTGAAATAAATGGACAAATACTTGGTTCTCTAGTTTTTCTGCATATAAGGAAATTGAATATTTTGATTACATTCTAGAGCTTTATTTGACACTATGAAATTGTGGTCCTAAATGAGGATATCAGGTCCTTTCTTTTAATGTAATTGTTGGGAAGTAGTTATGACACCAGAAAAAAACATTTCTATTATATTTACATAACATGTAGGTGTTTAATTCTGAAGTTTAGATTCTAACATGTTTCTTCATATTGACTGTTAATGTCCTGATCTTACTGGGATTGTGTTTTTGTATTACACTTTGGACAGATCAAATACAGTTTTCACTTTTTCTGGAACACATCCATCCAACACTTTGCTGAAATTCCCATTTGAATGCATTGTAAGGAGTTGAAATTCCTGAAAGAAACTTGAATTTGTTTAGCTTATAGGGCAACAGGTAAAATGGAGACTCTAAAGCATTGACTTCCTTGCTTTCTGGGCCAGTGAATTATTCCTGGTAGTTGGAGCCTCCTGAATTACTGGCACATGGTAGTAACAGGACAGTGTTTTCCTGTGGATGGTATTGTCTTAGACTTCAAGTTACCTAAAACATCTTTTTGGAGACGGGACTCCTAAGTACTGTTTTGCAGGTAGAAAATGTTACTCATTTTGTAATGTTTGAGAACATAGATTCTTCATAGTATTTGCAATAGTCCCAGCATTAAATCTAGTTACTGTGAATGGAATATGTGTATGATTGTACTGAGATATTTAAGAAATTTGTGATCATTCAGGACATGGGAGTTATTCATGTTAAATAGCCTGGCACCTGCCATCAATTCTTTTGTAAAATGTTGCAATTTTGTGGATATTCTGAGGAACTACTTGGACTGGTTTTGTAAAGTTGAGAAAAGTAAAACCACAAAAAGGCATCTTCATTCTTGAATTGATTTAGCTGTAAGTATGCTCTGTCTGCAGTCACATGCTGGAAATGAGTTAGCAGTTACCAGCACCCTTTTTGCTTCAGTTTTTCTCAGGTTATATTCCAATTTTATATTTAGGACTAATTTTCAGTCAGTGGTACTAGTACAGTCCTAAGATCCAAAACTCAGCATGGTGTTTTTCTGGTACTTGGTAGTTCAATTTATGTGAGTAGATCTAGAGGTTCTAAACCAGAACAAAGTTTTTCAACATTTCTGTATGTTCTAGACTGAGAGCTCAAAATGTGCAAGGGAGATGTGCCACTCTTCAGACTGTAGTATGTATTTATCATGTTTCATAAAGCTGACATGGTTTGTGTTTCTTTTAGTATTATGGCAAGTGATCATAGAGTTTGTAACTGAAATCTAGTGCTGCTGTTCTTATGTGTTGTTTTGTTTTTTTTTTTTCTCTCTCTAGTGTTTGAATCTAGCAGAATGGCAGACATAGACAAGTAAGTAAAATCTGTATGTTACTGAGGCTCTGAGTGTGTCTTGTGCTGTGCTTGACATGTCTGGGCTCTCCAGATACTGGAGAGGCAGGGTCTGGATGCTGACCTTGAGCACCGTGGCAAGACCTGAGGTTTATAGCATGTGGAAGAAAAGCTTATGTTGCTCATGATAAATGGGTTTGTGATCTTAATTGTAAGGAAATACAAAAGTGGAAGGAGGCACGAGTCAACTTCCTATGTTAGTTGGAATTCTGGAGGGGAAAACCAGATAGTATTGCCCATTCCTATTGTTTCACTATAGGTTTTTTTCTATACTTCAAGTGTTCTTATTTTGTGGCATTTGAAGTATAGTTTAGGTGATCCTACCCACAGTTCTCAAGGCCTGCACATCTTAAGGAAGATATGTGGACCAGAAGGAGGCTTTGACTGGTTCATAAGAACAGGAGATGAAGGAATTCATTTTACAAAAGGAAACTTTGTAATTCTGGAAAGTTGCTGATTCTTTAAACAGTTCCGGGTTTGTCAAACATGAAACTGCTGTGAAGACAAATTTGGCTTTGTTTGGCTATTAAGACTTGCCTGTGGTAGATCAAAAGATGCAACAGTTTGTTTCTACCCACATAATCTCTAGTTTGAGCTAAACTCTTTGTAGTATTTTATAAAATTAACTTATTGATGCTATTTTTGAATATTTCTAATAGCAAAGAACAGTCTGAACTTGATCAGCAGGATATGGAAGATGTTGAAGAAGTAGAAGAAGAAGAAACTGGTGAAGATGGCAACAGCAAAGGTAATGTTGAAACCAAGAGTTTCTAAGCCTCTAAGCATATGTGCTTTCTAGTTAGTGTGTTAAAAATATTTTACTTAAAAATATAATAGGAAATGGTAAAACAATTTCAGATGTACAATTGTATTTAAGTTCTGAAGCAAAGACTTTTTTTTGCAAATTGTGTGATTTTTATTAGTTGTCTGCAATTACTCTTTTTAGTCATGGTTAATGCCAGGTTCAGGCAGTGCTGGCCACCTGTATAATTGGAAAAGACAGGATTATTGTGGATACGTGACTGGATTATTTCAAAACTGCAAGCAGTGAAAAACTTCGCAAATGTAAAACTTCGGGTATAAAAAATTATTGTGCATGTATATGTGTGTGTGTCTCTTTTTGATTAGTTTAGTAATTTGCTGCTGAGTTGATGGTGAACAGAAGAAATCATACTTAGTGTTACCACTCTTAAAATTAATAAATCCTTTTTTATTCCCCCCTCAACAGAAAACATAAGCACATATCAAAATACTTTTTTTGTCCATGCTGAGCAGGCTTACTTATGCTTTATATTTAAAGTGTGGGAGCACAGATGGAATCTAAAGAGCAATTAGCCAAAAGAGAAATAACTAATAGTCTCTGCATGTTACGTGTTTGCTTGAACAGAATAATAACAATAAAGTAGAACATTTTGCTGAAGATGTTATGCTTTGCTAATCTATTGGAAGAAGTGTTTTCAAAACTGGATTGCAAAATGTGGGGGAACACATTGATTAGCTGAAGTAATTAAATGGCATACAGTAATTAAATTGCATATAGTAACTAAATGGCAGGTATTCAAGTGTCCCACGAGAACCTAGAGATGAATAATATGTATTTTTGGTGATTTCCCAGCTATTATATGTGAGAATCAGAGGGGAAAATATACTCTAGGAATCCTGGAGGGAAATTGGATTTTATAAATCAGAAGCATGTTTTGGTAGTAGGGAAACTTGACAGAGTTTTAAACAGTTCTTCTGCATCTGTAATTCTTGCTTGTCTAATTTTCCTTTTTTTTTTAATGCACAATTCTTTCTTTCAAGATTGGTCCAAAAGATGCACTTTGTGCTTACATAATTTTCATTTTTAATTTAGCTCGGCAGTTGACTGTGCAGATGATGCAAAATCCCCAGATTCTTGCAGCCCTTCAGGAAAGACTTGATGGTCTAGTAGGAACATCTGCAGGATATGTAGAAAGGTACAACATTTGTTTAGTATGAGCAGAGTGTTAAAATGGTTCTTTTGTTTTCTGAACAGTGTTGTCTATGGCATTTGTGGTGGTAAGCCACTGTGCTGCTCAGAGAGCAGAAAAACTAATATAGTCTGTCTGTAGTGCATCTCAGAATTGAAGAGTTTTTATTTGAGGTTTCATGAAGAAAAGAATGCTAATATTTACAGTGGCTGATGTTCTCCTCTGCATTTACAGTGTGGCAAGCTTCTTAGGATACCTTCCTGCTCCTTGGAATCTCTTTTGTAACTTTGCCTTGGTCATGAAATATCAGTTATTTAAACTATAGACAGATACTTGGAGGCCCAGTGTCTCTAATACAGTCATTTTATGCTTAGACTGTAACCATTTGCTGATACCGGAATGTTATTAGCAGAACTTCATATGGCTTTCTCATGTATCAAAACTTGCTATAAATTCTTGCCAAAACTTTCCTTAGTTGATCTGGGCTTATGAGGCATGCTGTAATTGCTTTCCTTTTACACATTTGTAATGCAGTGGCTCATTTAGCAAACCAGTTCTGGCTCACTTTGGGTCAGACAGTGTGTTTGAAGACAGTGCTACCAGTTGCTGCGCTCAGTGAACCAAAGCGGCAAATTTTGTAGATGAAATTTCTTAGCAAAGAATAGCTCAGCTGTTTAGAACTTTTTCATAAAACCAAGCAAATAAATGGTGAGACCTTTCCTAGTTGTATTCAATACTACGATTTTACTTTGTTACTCATTGATAATGTAGAATTTGTTTTTAAAATGAAGATTTATTACACAAGTTTCTCTCATGATTTACCCAGGTGTTTAGAATACTCTGGTTCTAAATGTGGTTGAGCCTCAGGTTAAGAGCTCATGTTAGGGATTTGAATCTCATTGGTGAAATTGGTTGCAGCTTTTATTTAAACTTTCTGAGGCCTAAAATAGAGTGTAAAATCTGTTGTGGTACAAGTTGGTTAACTTCCAAGGGGTCTGGTTAAGGAGAGATCAATATGTGCTTAAAATGCAGTGTTAGTAACAGTTCTGTCACTGAATTTTTCAGCTTGCCTAAAGTTGTGAAAAGACGAGTGAACGCTCTCAAGAACCTTCAAGTTCAGTGCGCACAGATAGAAGCAAAATTCTATGAGGAAGTTCATGAGCTGGAAAGAAAGTATGCTGCTCTCTATCAGCCCTTATTTGACAAGGTATTTTAATGCTACTCTGATTTGTATTTTAGAGCTTCATCTAAAATACAAGGGAATGTAAAAACCAGAAAACTTATTCATGTTCCGAATTACTTTGGTCTTATATGTGCACCTTCAATTCAATTGATACAATTTTGTCATCCAAGTGAATATCAACTAAAATTAAGAGAGCAAAAAGTTAAGTCTGTTCCATAGTTGTCAAAATGACTTCAGTATATCAGACCTCATTTAATTGAGCAGATGTCAGATGATACCGTAACTTTTCTGGGACTTTGGTGTTTATTTTAGTGTGTTGAGAACCTCCTAACTGCTGAATCTGTCTTCTAGAGCCAGAAGAAAAGGTTTTGATAAGTAGTTAATGTATTACTAGCTGTGTAATTTAGGATTAGGAATTTATTGGTTAGGGCATTGCTGATTGCAATGACTAGGAAATTTAAAAATATTCTTGGTTTAATCTTCCAGCGAAGTGAAATCATCAATGCCATTTATGAACCTACAGAAGAAGAATGTGAATGGAAAGCAGATGCTGATGAAGAAATTTCAGTGAGTATCTTAATTGGTTCTCATTAATATCTCAAGCTTTAGCATGAAACAAGATTCAATTAAGCTGAAGTTTTATAAAAAAACAGGTTTGTAATGATTACTTGCTAGTAATAATGATGCTAATTCTTAATGGTTGCTTAAAGCTTCCGCATGACACTTGATCATACTAGTATCCACAAAGAACTGATGAACCTTATGGGCACTCTTAAAATTAAGGAAACCCAATATTTTTATTTTCTCAAGGAGGAAATGAAAGAGAAAGCTAAGCTTGAAGAAGAAAAAAAAGATGAAGAAAAAGAGGACCCTAAAGGAATTCCTGAGTTTTGGCTGACAGTATTCAAGAATGTGGACTTGCTCAGTGATATGGTTCAGGTGGGTGGTGGTGTGGCCTTATTTGAAGTTGCGTTGGTAATTAATCCAAGCAACTTTAAGAAAGCAGTGGAAATACTATGATGCTTGGTATGTCTGTTGGGGAGCAATAATGGGATCCTCACTTGGATGCTGTCTCTGGTAACTTTTGAAGTGAGAGTACAGAGCACTGAAATACTTCCCTGCTATTTTATTTTTTGAACCTATTCTAGGATACCAGTAAATTCTTGGTGCTTGTAGAAGTGTGTGTGAAAAGTGTATTAGACATTACTAAAAGCTGTACGTGGTGTTTGCATTGGTTTTGGTTGTGTACTGTATTGGGGACTCTGTACACAGCCATTGTTGCCATCTGCTGGTCATGTTCATGGAAATATTTCAGTGTTGTAACAAGGTTTTTTTTCTAAGGAAAACTTGTTCTAAACATCTTTTATCTCTGCGAGGCCTTAAATCTGTGTATAATTGAATGTTATAAAAATTAAATACACTGTGTTTTCTCTACAGGAACATGATGAACCTATCCTGAAATACTTAAAAGATATAAAAGTGAAATTTTCAGAAGTTGGACAGCCTATGGTTAGTTTGACTTTTAATAAACAGGATTACTTTTGTGTTATCTTAAGAATTATTTGTATTTTAGCAACATGGTCTGTGATAGCCAATTGTCTTTGGATGTCATGAGAAAATACACAGCTGCTGCTTCTGAGAGAGTAGTACAAGGTCTAGTGCTAGTCTTGCACCATCCTGCGAATGAACGTATGCTAAATTTAACTGTCAGCTTCTGGTGAGATTGGCCTTAATATCTGATAACTTAAGTTTCACCATTGCATTTCGATACCTTTGGGTACTTTTCGTGTAACTGCTGTAATTTCATATATTTCCCTGGCAGAAATCAGACAGTTTTCAAAGTTCTAATATTTTTAAATTTAGAAATTCTTCCTATACATTAGTAGTGGGAAAGCTGTGTGCTGGGAGATATGATTTGGAGATTTATTGTACAGCTTGAGTAGCAAATTCTAGAGTAAGATATGGGTGTATTGGAAAAAGGTGTATTCTGTTGCATGTGCATTGTTTGGATTTAGGTGTTAAGAAGTTGAAGGTGTTTGTAAATAACTAAATTTAATGTTCTGCAATTCCTTTTAAGAGTTTCACATTAGAATTTCATTTTGAACCAAACGACTACTTCACAAATGAAGTGTTGACAAAGACGTATAGAATGAGGTCAGAGCCAGATGATTCTGATCCCTTTTCCTTTGATGGACCAGAAATCATGGGTTGTACAGGGTAAGTGCTAATAGATGGCTTGAAGGCAATATAACAGTTTTTTCCTTAGCATTATCAAGCTGTAGAGTTTTACAGCATCTTGGGGAGGTGCTGGAAAAGTTACTTCCCATAGTAACTTGTGAACAACTAGGTTTGACATGAGTTTTTTAGTTGTTATCAATAACTTCAATACAGTATAGAAAAACATACGAGTTGTGTGGCATAATTTATAAGCATATGTATTACATAGGCATATAAATTAAAAATGTACTCAGTATTTATTTAGAAGTACTGTTCTGCAGTCAGTAAAGGCAAATTGAAAGGTGGATGGTGGTGTCTTTTAGTAGGCCTGGATAGCTCTTGTTAGAATTTGTTTGATTGCCTCCTTTAATCTTTTTGTATTTATGACATGCAGCATTTTGGGGAGTTTATTCCAGATTTACTTTTTATATTGCAGTTGTCCATTTTGTTTTATAAGTGTTGAATATTTGCTTTTGAATGTCTGTGTGAGAAATGGAGAATAGTTGTCATCATTCCAGGTTACTCCATTTGAAAAAGCTGTCACACTCCTTTCTTAGTGAAATCTTCTGTTTTAAATTAGTTAAGTAATTTTTTCTCTACTTGTCCCTTTTTTTGTGAACAGAGGGATGAGAGAAAACTGTGTTGTATGTATTTATTCTTATAAGTACACTTGGTCCCCTACGTTCAGTAGCTTTTGTGTTCAAGTCTCCAATGTTATGACTGCTCTTCTGAGTGATAGCTGAGTTACAGCCTATCACTGCATAGTCAGTGTTGGTTTTACTCTTATCTGCAGTTGCTCATACTGACTTATTTATCTCTTTATTTCCCAGTCGCTTAACATATTTTCCAAAGTCCTGTAAGGTTTAGTTTTAAGCGCCTGGGTAGCTTTGATTAAACTGTTTTGACTTCCCCAGTTTGGACTGATTTGAAAATCGTGAATCTTGGCAGAGTTTGGTGTGAGATGCCACTGCTGCTGTGAAAATTATTAACTCCTAGTCCTTGTTTTCTCTTTTAGCTAAGGCAGCCCCTTCTTGTCCCAAAGCAGCTCACTCCATTTCTTTAAGTCTGTAAAAGAATCTAATCAGAAACTTCTGAAAATGCAGTGATGTGACTTTTTAAATGATGTGATTTTTTAAATTTTCTTGTCACCAGAATGCTTTGACTGTTAGGGAAGCCTGTAGGCATGATTCTGCTCTGTAAGCAGGATAGAGTTAAAAAACCCCAAAACAGCAAAACCCAAACAAACAAATATAACACAAGAAGACAAAACCCTCACAAACAACTCAAAATCAGCCAAAAACTACATCCCTGCTTGATGCATTGTTTTAAGCACTTACTGGTTATAAGGATAGATGTGGTGAACTTTGGCATATTACTGACATGCCCAAATAATACATTACTTTATAATGGATGGGTGGCTCTAAAAATGGTGCAGTACTAGTTGTTTATAGAAAGTTAGGCTGTACCTGGTAGCTAATGAAAATTTGCATTTCAGACATTGAATGAAAAAGGAAAAATTTCTGGATGGAAATAATCCTAAAATGAACCTGTTACTCTTGTTCTCAACCTATAACGAATGAAAAGACAGCACTAAATAAATACTACCTTAGAATTTTCTCTTCCCTGTGTCTCTTGCAGTTGTGATAGTCTCAGTAGATACTTGTAACAAGGGGAATGGTATTAAGCTACAGGTGGTTGTTCGTTTTGTGCCATTTGTTTTTATTTGCATTTTAGTTGCCAAATAGACTGGAAAAAAGGAAAGAATGTTACTTTGAAAACCATTAAGAAGAAGCAAAAACATAAGGGCCGTGGAACAGTCAGGACAGTGACAAAAACTGTTTCCAATGACTCTTTCTTCAACTTCTTTAGTCCTCCTGAAGGTAAGCTGAATACTAGTTTGTGTATTAACTTTAAATATAGAATATATCTCACTCACTTGTTTCTTCTGTTCTTTTTTCTACAGTTCCTGAAAGTGGAGACCTGGTAAGTTGGCTTATTTAGAAAATGATGGTGGAGTGTTTATGGCATTTTAGGGTTTGTTAAACAGCCTCAGCTTAATTGCTCCTATTTTTAACTGAGAATACTTATGAAGACTAGTATGTATTTGGAGTTTTCTTTTTTAGGAGGAGTGTTTGAGTTGGATGGTGG
Organism: Illadopsis cleaveri; assembly: GCA_013399915.1. Taxonomy (NCBI): domain Eukaryota; kingdom Metazoa; phylum Chordata; class Aves; order Passeriformes; family Timaliidae; genus Illadopsis; species Illadopsis cleaveri. Next base: position 364,293 of record VXBB01003031.1, on the reverse strand, counting down.
AGTTTAGTTTAGTCAGCTTTAACAGTTTATGCTTCCTGAGAGCTACCTTATGAATTGTTGACAGTTGTAGAAATGTAGTGATCTACATTATTAGTGTTGGTTTAATGGGTGATGTAAGTCTCCCCCTTCAGGCACTCTTTGGATGATTTTATCTAATGGCTGAATGTATCCAGTTTGTGTTTTATTCTGTTAAAAAATTTCTTAAGCTGTTAACTCTTGAAGAAAGTAATAAAACAAGAACAGAAAACTGCAAGAGCCTGCTTTCTCTGTGCTCACTAGGGTAATAAGCCATGTTTTTGTAAGATGAACTACCAAAAATACTTAATGGTAGGGAATATATTATGCAGTTTGAGTGAGAAATATGAAATTAAAGCTTCCAGAAGCATGCTGTTAGAACTCCAGTTGGCATGGACACCGAAAGCTGTATGTTCATAACGTTTAGAAAACCGAAACCCAGAAAGAAGTCTTTTGAATTGAAAATAATTGCTCAGATGAGAGATAGCAGAACACTTGGTATGAAAACAAGAGGAGTGAAAGTCGGGGATTGGATCAGAGAGCATTTTTAGGTGTTCAGGTGCTTCAGTAGTGGCTTTGTCTAATGGGAATCGAGGATTCCTGTAGAAATCAGAAGTAGGTTGTAAAATCTTTATAATGTGATAGGCTCACCTGGCTGTTGTTCAGTTCTTTAGGAGTATTGTGCATATAAACTGAAAGTCTATGGGAGATAAAAAATAATCTTTATACTTGGAACAAAAGAAACTCCAAAATTGTATATAATTAGGCTTACTGAAGCAGGAGCGTCTCACTGTATAATGTAGGTGGGCTGTTGAAAGTGTCAAACTTGGCCCCTCAGTTTCAGTTCTTTAAAGCAGCTCCTGGAACAAAAAAATCAGTAATTGGATCTTTGTGAATCTGGCCACATCAAAATCCATGTAACTTGTGTGTATGTGTCAAAAATAGTTGCCATCTTATAGTTTAGGAAATAATATTGTTTTGTGCAGGATGATGATTCTGAGGCAATCCTTGCTGCAGACTTTGAAATAGGTCATTTCTTGCGTGAACGTATAGTCCCCCGGTCGGTATTGTACTTCACTGGAGAAGCTATTGAAGATGATGATGATGACGTAAGTATAATGTTCGTTCAGAACACTAAAAACCTTGAAATAATGCTGTTTAAAGTCCTTGGGTAATTTCTTACATTGGTGTCTTTAGAGTGGGATGTACCAATGTTAGTTGCAGCAAAGCTTCCTAGATTGTTCAGGAAAGAGCAGCATAAAAATAATTCATCTTTGAAGTAGTGACTTCAGAGTTTTGTGGCAAAAACAGTGGTAAAGCTAATCATCTAGAGGATGTCATAGTCGCATTTTTTGTATAAGGCATTCCTAGAGAAGTGTACCCAATACTTCGTGAAACTGTAATGAGCTGCCAGCGAACAAATGAGACTGTTTATCTAGCTGGTCAGCCTCTTCTTTGTGCTTACAGTGATATTGAGCTATGAAGTTTTAGGAGATTCAAGCTTCATCCTTTCAAAAGTACTCTCTTACTAAAACAAAAACAAACAAACAAACAAAAAAAAGATAAGCACATTCAAAGCATGCCAAAATAATCAAAGCAAGTTCTGCAAAAGCTGAAATGTTTTAAAAGAGCTAAGCTTGAAACTGACAAACCACAAAGCCTCAGAACTTTATACAGGTGTAAAACATTTTTCTGTTGCTGCCTCCACTCAAACAAAGACAGTTTGGCTGTTAAGATGGCATAGATATGTCCTGACTTAAAAATAATTTTTAGAATTTGAACTGTTGGCCCTTGTTGCAGAGGCTTGACTGGGGCTGTGGAGGAAGGAAGTACTGACAGGTTGGGTTGCCTTGGGCTCTGCTGTCCCCTGCTGTCCCCAAGTGGTACCACGCTGTAATCAGCTCCCCCTGGGCTGCATGGGACAGGGTCCATCTGCTCTGCCACAGCTCACCAGGGCAAGTTGAACATTGCTCGTGTTGATGCAAAAAATATTTTTAAATCTGACAGACACAGGCACTTCTGGGTGCAAATTGAAGGAGACTAGGTTTATATTAGATATTAGGAAGAAATTCTTTACTATGAGGCTTGTGAGACACTGGAACAGGTTGCCCAGAAATACTGTGGATGTCCCATCCCTGCAGATATTCAAGGGCAGGTTGGATGAGACGCTGAGCAGCCTGGTGTAGTGGAAGGTTTGTCTGCCCATGGCAGGGTGGTTGGGGCTAGATGACCCTCAAAGGTCCTTCCAACCCAAACCATTCTATGAGTCTCTTAAGATCACAATACAGAGTGGTCTCTGACATCTACTTGAGCTGTAAATGGCTGCATTTATGATGCTATCAAAACTACTTATTTTCTCTTCTAGTATGATGAAGAAGGTGAAGAGGCGGATGATGAGGTAAGATGACAGATGCCTTTGATTCAAATAGTTTCCCTGTTGTAGTTTGTTATCTGGAATAAGAGTTCCTTTAGTTTTTGAGTGCTCTGGACATTTAAGTTTAAGAATTAGTTCTGAAATAAGATAGAACATATTGTTTTGTGGATCTCAGATGAATAATTGAAAAAACAAAACAAACAACCAGCAAGACAACAACAACAAAAAACAACAAAACCCAAACCAAGCTAAGACAACCCTTAAGGTATCTTAAAAATTAAGCTGCCACTGATATCAAAAGATATGCTTTATGGAGGATAAACTAATACAATATGTATAACATAAGGTGGTAATAATTAATGTGTTTCTGAGTACAATTTAATCTTAATTTTCGTGAAAATGGCTCCAGAAGCTGAATTTGGATACGCTAGAGAAATATTAAGTGTTTTCTTTCAGGAGGGAGAAGAAGAAGCAGATGAAGAAAATGATCCTGATTATGACCCAAAAGTAAGGAATTAAAATGAATGTTTAAAGTTTGTGTATGCATACGGACATTTAAAATTTTATGTATGGTGAATCTTGATTTTAATTTAAATATTAAACCAGTAGTTCCTATGGGTGAGCATGTTTCGTTTCGGGCCTAATTCTGACAGACTAGAATTGTTAGAGAAACTTTTACCAAGTTCTTTCTCCAGGAGTCATTTTATAAAAGTAGCTTTTGGCTTTGAGCACTGAGGTTAGTCAGGCTTGGTTTTCTATAAATTTGTCTTGCAGCAAGTTGCTGCCTAATGATGAAAATTGCAAAATGGTTGTAAGGACACAGAGCAAACTGTCATCCAGCTTCAGTTTTTGGGAACTTGCTCCAAGCTGGCTCTGGCACAGGTTTTCCCAGCAGAATACAAAATAGGCTCTTTCACATTAGGTAAATGGCAAGTCTTCCGTTATTTGAGGTAGCAGAAGTCAAGGTTCAGAAATGCATCTGCAGCCAAGTCCTAAAATGTGAACAGCCAAGAGCAACTGGGAGATTTCTTATTTCATGGGAAGGGAAAACCACTGATCAGGCTGAAAAAAATGATCGTGAGCCACTCAATTCATAGGTTTTTAGTAGCTGAGGGAAAGGTACATCTGGCCACCTGAAAGCATCTGATGTGGTAGGTGAAAGTTACAGTCATGGAGTCTGTGAAGTGCTCCAAAATGCCTGCTGTTTAAAGGGCTTATCATTTCAAATGAGTGATTTTCAATTGGAATGGTTTGAGCTACTGTCAAAGTACTGTTGAGAAAATTACATAATCTTAGCGTTGTACATCAAAAGGCAAGGTACAAACTTGTAACCAAAATGTATGACCGTCTTGGTGATGTTTGATTTGCTATAGTGTATTCAAATTGCTTCCTAGTCAAGAAAGTTTTGGAATCCAAATGAAACAGCTGCAAGTTGGACTTATTTCCACTATTTCAGATTGCTTTTCTCAGTGAAACAGAACTGAGAAAGGGCAAGACTGTGCTCAGTTTCAGAGAGCTGCTCAAGGGCTAGAGATAATAGGGGTATTATAGTGTTGCAAGCTGATCTCAGGCTGTAAGCCAGCTGAATTTATTGAAATGCTGTTGTCCTAGAATAGCTGAGGGTATTGGAGTAAAACTTGCAACTGAACTCTGCCCCCCGCGCCCAAAACTTTCTTGAATTCCCATATTACTGTGACATATTACTGGCTGTCTATTTCAAGAATAGAAGAAATTTTCCATGTTAGAATTTTTTAACAACTGGAATTTATTACAATAGATGCTTCCAGAGCATTAGGAACTGTGACTTGGCATTTCATTGCATTGCTCTACACAGTGTCTTCTAGCATAAGGCCATGCTCTTGTTGCTGCCCATAGGAAATTTCTTTTGTCTCAGACTGTGAAGAGGATCTGCATGCTTCTTCTGAGCTGAGTTATTTGTTACTGCACATCACGTTTCTCCTTTTTCCAGTTACAGTGTCTTTTAGAGTACTTTACCACATCTAGTTCTGAACAGGTTTTTATTCTGGATTGTATCCTGATGTGCCAGCAAAGCCAAAATAAATGCAGTGTGGATATTGCTGCATGGCTAGACAATGAGTGCAAGGGAAAAGATGGAAGATTATTGCAGCTTGAGAAAGCATGCTTAGCAATAATGATAGTTCTTATAAAATACTGATTTCTGTAAACTGGTTTTCCTTTTTTTCTCAACAGAAGGATCAAAATCCAGCAGAATGCAAGCAACAGTGAAGCAGTGTGTCTGTGGCCTTGAGGATTACCTGCACTGTAATAGCCTAAACACAACTATTAGTTACTTACAGCCTTATGTTTTGTATCTTGGTAGAATTAAGTAACCAATTTGTTAAAAAAAGAAATTGAACACTTAAGAACCAGTTTAAAATGTAGGTTCAATCTACCTAGCATTTTAACAGTATAATTTTCTGCCAATATGTAGAATGCAGTAAATGCCCTAAAGCATGAATGTTAATTCATTGCTACATAGTTTGGTTCTTGTGAAGTCTTTGTCATGTAGCTATTAGACTGCAGCTGTGAAGATGATCAGAACTGTTAACTGAGACCAATATTTGTTTAGAGAAAACTCTCTCCTGAAAAACCAACCAAAGTATTTTTTCAGCCCAGTAGTCTGAACGGGTTTAAGTCTGCTTGCACTAGCTGTGCCTTCATTACTTTGTTATAGAAATGGCAGTGACTTGTACTAACTAGGAGATGATGATGCATTTTGAATTTGACTACTTGAGAAGACTAGTATAACTTGTTTAATTTCCTGATGAGACCACATTAAACATTCATAACTGTCAGCTTGTTTATGCTATGAGTTTTGTATTTTATGTGACATAGTGATCTACAAAAAAAATCTAGTCATCATATTAAGGTTATTGTTTACCACAGGGGTGTGAATAAAACCTAGTATTTTCAGAAGCTAGTCTTGTTTTATTACTTGTGTATCTGCATGTGTAAAGTGTTAATGCATATCTTACATGCTGCAGTTCATGTTTTCCTAGAAAAAAAGGCTGATAATTACTGAAAAGTAAATTATATAGCATTTGAAAAACAAACACAATAGTTTGGAAAGTTTGATCCATACTTTGCACTTGCAGTGTGATACTTGTGAATCTGAGCTTGATGTTTCAGTGATTGGTCCACACTGCTATTTTAGAGCAGACAAGTTCTTAGAAGTGGGGCTAGATCTGATAAAGGACTTCGGTATTGCTGTGCCTGACTCTAAGGCATTGCCTGTTAGTGTGAAATCTGGAGCAAAGTGCCTTGGATTTTCAGTCTTTGTAGATGGAACTAGGGGGTCCTGAACAAAACATGCCATGCATCCAAAGGGAGTGATGAAAACACATGGCTGTATTCTAGTTTGTCCTCACTGTATCAAGCATCTACGAGGAAACAAACTCAAAGAAATGCTGCTTTCTTCACCTAATGTTCTGTTCACTGTGCTTGTGTTTGTACATTCTGGTTTATACTTTGTCCATATTGGATATTTTTGTCAGTTGAAACACATGGGCTAGAAGATCTTTCCCGTCTTGTTCTGACCTTGCCTCTCGCCTAGCAGTGGAGGTGCTCGATGAGATGTGGATTTAAACATACTGAGCTGAAAGAGGCTATGAACTGATGTATTCTGAGTTTTTCTAGTCAGTAGCATGCTACTGTACTCTATATGGTCGTGTCCTTCACACAACTATGTAAGTTCTGATCTTCTAAGCAAGCAGATAGCTTTTTCAGGAATGGACGGGCCCTTGTAGTGATGGAAAGAAATGTCCAACTAGCCATGGATCTATTTCTGCAGTAGCTACTTTTTTTTGTGCCGCTTACACACTTAGCCATAAAGGTTTGAAAAGAGCAGGGCAAGCAGGAGGCAATGACCCCATGAGGATAGGGCTGGTGGAAGAGTTTCTGTAGCATGTCCCTTGCCTGGAGGGTAGGTAATACAGAATGAAGCTTATCCCAAGTGCCCTTCTAAATCCTCAGCCCCCCTCAAGAAGATGTGGGTCCAGTGTCCTCTTGACTAAACCATTTTAGTTTTGTTGTTGATTTTTCTTTTTAATTCCTTGAAGGTTTAAATACCACACTGCTTCATTTCAGAATCCTTGTCAGGCTTCATCTGTCTCCTCTCCAGGTATGCATGGATTTGGGAGAAGGAGCTCGTTATCTATAGCTGTATGTAAAGCAGGACTATTAAAGCTGTGATCTTGTGTGTTTTTTAGGTAACACAGATCATAGCATAGAAAAAGCAGTTATGAAAGGTTAACAACTACTCTCAGTAGCTGTGTGTTAAAGTAGATATGGTTGTGGTTTTTTGGTATCAGAATATGCTTATCCTTTGAGGCACTGACCCTGCCAGGTGTTTGGGTTTCATGTGGTCTCTTCTCTAAACATCTCCCAGGGTTAAGTTTAAACTCGAGGACATGTGGAGACCAAACTGTGATGGTATGTTCTGAGCTTGAGAAGTCATTAAGAGGGGGCTTTGGGGTTCATACTTGTGGACATGGGAAGTTTCTGAAGTCCTTACTTAGATCTAGCCCATTTTTGCTAACAGCATTTGGTAATTGTATTTTAAAAAGAAAACAAATTGTTAAAAGTTGTAAGTTTCAAAATTCACTACTTATCAAATTTGATTTGCTCTTTGATTACTTTCTCGTTTACCACCTTCATTAACATACAGTGGGATACAATATTTGAAAAGGGGAGTTGTTAGATGTCAAAGCACGCCTGCAGCCTGCAAGATCCAGGGTCATGAATACATCCTATTGATAGATTCTGGTAAGCTTCTCTCCAGATTGATATGCTAGTTCTAAATCAGCAGTTATTGTGCTCTCCAGACTGCAGCAAAAAGAAGAATATAAATGAGGTGCCAGTTCTTATGGCATTGGTTAAATTAAAACTGTTCTGGTGCTTACTGTAGTTTTGTTATCAATGACACTCTTGTTTAGCAGTTCTGAAAGGCAGTATGTAGCAGGAACATTAAACTTTCAACATTGATTGGAGTGTTGTGACTCATTCTTTTCACTTTTCATTTATACCAGGTGTAGAGAATCTCATCATTTAGTATTTGAGGAGGGTAAGTTACCTTGTTAACAGGTTCAGGCTGGGAAAATGTGTCACTAAAATAGAAACTGCTGTCTTCGGCAGCAGCTGCAGAAATGCACCATTATTTAACACTTGTGTAAATGGTGTCTTCTGTCCAGTTTTGTTTGCTGTATTGAAGGGAGAATTATTTTGGGAGGGAAAGTGGGAGGTTGGTGAGGAAAGAGGAGAATGAAGTTAGACTTTGGATGACAGGGAAGGATGTTTGGGGCTTATGCTTGATGGAGAGGGAGGCTTCTTTGAAATTCTTTCATAATTGCTTTTAGCAATCTAGGTTAGATTAGCACTGAAGAGTTTGCCAGTTTGCCTANCCTGAAAAAAAGGAGCCCAGATTTAAGCTTAGCATTCTAGCTTTTTGGAGAAAAGTGACGTCAGGTGCAGTTATAAGTGTTACCTTGAATTATTTGAATACTGGGCATAGCAACACTGCTTACCAGTGTCTCCTAGCTTCATAAGCTTAGATTCTCTTCTGGGTTCTTGAAATTGATGTTTCTGAAACTTATAGCAGATACTGTAGTTCTGACATGTTTTGCTTTTTAAGTGGAAAAAGCCAGCAGAATATAGAAAAATGTAGAAAATTAGTGTGTTCGTCTTTGTCTTTAAGCTGGTACTCAAAACTTTCCCTGTGTTTCACAGCCTATTGTTGTTGACCTGATTCAAAAATTGATAGGAAACTTACATGAAGATGAATGATTAACCTTTGTGCTAAAGGTTTCCTATTTCCAAAGGTGTCTATGCAGCAGTTGTTGATCAAATACCTTCTGTTGGGCAGAGGATTGTGCTGTGACACTCTCAGCAGCTTAAGGAAGCAAAATGCTACATCCCTCAGTATGAGAGGGACAGCCTGATAATGAAAGCATGAACAGCCTTGATGGTCTGCTAGGTTGGGTCTGGAGCTGCGTGGATGTTGGCGTAGGTACACTCGGCTCTACAGCACTTTCTCCTTTTTTCTATTCAGATGTGGTCTTCTCTAATCCAAGACTTTTACACGTCAGAGAAGTTGTTGCAACCACATCTCTATTTTCATTTCTTAATAGCTGCTCAGTAACCTGTTTGAAGTTTCTCGCAAGATTTCAAGAGGATGTTGAAATAATTGACTTTTAATTGCTAATGCTTGCCTAAATTGAGCATAAATTATCTACTGAAAAATAAAGTCTTCTATACATTGGCAAGAGGAGGTAGATGTTAGTCCACATGGCATTTGTCTCATTGCTCTTTAAATCCTCTTGTCAAACCTTTGCTCAGGCCTGGTGATCTTCCACGTGTGGCCTGTCTGATCTTTTGTAGGAAAATCAGAATGAGTAAAGCAGACAAGACAGGGTTCACCAAGCACACATAAGCTATTCCATGTTTGTGCCTGGTGTATACCAGGGATGGGCGCACAAGGCTTGAGAGGCTGTGGCAGAAGGGCTCTTGTGTTCACAGATGTCTAACTAAAGCCTGTGAATTGACAACACAATCACACTTCTACAGCTGCAGGAGTGGCTTGAGTCCTGAACTTGCTGTGATGAGCTTTGCTTCTGTGTGCTCAAGTGTTGGCAATTGCTCAGATTAACATTTGCCCTGCAGTGGAGAAACTGTTCTGAACGCAGCATATTTTACTGCAGTGGTCAAATCTGTGCAGCTTAAAAGCTCCTTTACAGCCTATCCTTTATCTACAACATGTCCACTTAAGTTGGAATATTTTTGGATAACAGCTACCTTGGAAATGCAAAGGACTTTGAAAAAGCTGGGCTGGAGAAGTTGCGATGCCAATAGCTGGTGAATTGCCCACAGTTTCTTTGTTGGGTACTGCCATGGGTTTTAGGGAATGCTAAGGCCTGGGGCAGTGTGGGTGGTAGTTAAGGTAAATGTTTCATTTATGCTTCATTTACTAGGAGTATATACAGGTATCTGTGAGATGGAGTTCCTGAAAGGAAATGTCTGCACCCAAGGTCACATTTTCAGACTGTAGTATTTCAGGTTTGACAGTAGGAGGCATCTTCACATTAGCTATTTCTGGAGGAATGGCTGCAGAACCTGCCTAGTGTATACTGAAACTTCAATAACGTAGAAGATTTGAAGCATTTAATGTAAACGCAGTGATTTAAATATATATGTCAAGAAAAGTAAAGTAAAATCTCAGTGGAATATTGTAGTGTGTCTAACTGTTGAATGTGGTTTTTCAAAATAGTAATGTAAGAAACATTTACAGAAGTTCAGTTTTGACTTGCATCTAGGAAAACAAAGTTTGTTATCCTTTACTGGCAAATTCTGCACAATATTTTGTTCTTTTATCATGGAACTGTCAGTGTTTCATCTTACACTAGTCTTGTAGCTTTTGACTGATCTGGTTTTTTTGGTCAAACATAGTGTGTTTTAAATGGTTGTTAATATTTGTTGGCTTATAGAGTACAAGTTTTAATGGATGTTTTGCGTGTTTGCTTCTGACCACATGCTTAGGTGAATTTCACCAGTAATAAAGAGTGCTGTGAGTCTGTATATTAGCAGAGTATGTCCATCAGTGTTTGGAGTTGGTTTAAAAATCTGACATTCAATGCTGTGTCATGGAAGGGCAAAGTAGAATGAATTTAGTTTCTTTCTCCTGTATGTTTGATGAAAATATTTGGCCTTCCACACTAGTCTCCATTTTTTCTTTTGATTAATTGCAGTTTACTCTTAGTACTGAGAACAAGAGAAAAAGCTCATATTAAATTATACAGATACAGGTTGTGTGTTAATGTCCTTAAGTGTCCTTAAGTGCTGTGGGGTGGAATGGGGAGAGAGTTTTTTGAATGCTTTTATAGTGTAACATGTGGCACTCTCAAATTTAATGTGATTTCCCACACTACTGGTCAGTGCATTTACCTGGAATCAAATGGCTGTTTGCTTGCAGCCGTGGAGCAGCAACCAAAACTGAACAAGTGAATTGTTAGAAACTGGTCTTCTGTAGGTTTATGACTTACATAAACTCAGTATTTTGTTAAGATGCTCTGTATAGGTGAATGCATTTTAACCAGTTTGCTTTAGTAGGAGAGTTTCAAAATTGTGTGTCACATGAGCAGAGACCTCATCAGGAGCAAAGAAACAGGTGCAAAACACAGTTGAAAATGCAGGAATTCTCTTATGTTACTCAGGCTTTGTATTTGCACAGTCAGCTGGAGATGCAGATATTTGTGCAAGGAAATTTAGGTTCAAATGGCAGTGAACTGCTGGTGGAGGCCATTGGTCAATGGTGTTCAGATCTTTTGAAAATTAGTGCCTCGGTTAAAATAGGCATAAAGTGGTTGTGAGAATGACCTGTACCTTACAGCATATCCATTCAGCGCTAAGGAGAAGGGACTATTCTTTATATAAATGGATGTTTTAGGATATTGATTTCCTTTCTCATCTAATTTTTGGCTAGTCAAGTTGCCTTTGTTACTGAGTGTTTTCCAGTTACCTTGGGAAGGGTAAACCAACTAAATTTTAATTGCTTTTCTTGCCTTAAATTGTTTACCCCTCAACAGTTTATGAGAATTAACTTTGAACTACAAGAGGAAAAGATTGTAAGAGGAAGTCCTTTTTAAAATGTTACCAGAGAAAAACTCCATTATTGTTGATTTTTTTTTCTCTAATCTGTTAGAACACAGCACATGCTGCAGCAATGATCTGCTTCTTACTGCCAGGATTGATGTGAGAAGGGTTTTTTTTATGGCCATGATAAATGTATGTTTAAAAACAGCACTCTCAGACAATATGAAACTTCTGGCATTCAGTTTACATTGGCTTTGTCAGCCAAATTCAGCTATATGGGATTTTGATTTACATCTAATACATCAGAGGATTAAGAATTAAATAGTTTCATATTAACCTGAGGTCACTTTACTTTTCTACTCAAATATATTCAAAAGCTAACCTTGAGGGAGAATCCAAACAATAAGCAAATGTGTGGCAGCAACACAGAATGATAAAAACGCTCCTAGCTGCTTGTCAGTTTGGCTTTGTTAGGTTTGGGTTTTTTGTTTGTTTTTTTTTCCCCCTAGTCTGCTTTTACAGTTTCCATGAACTGACGTTCTGCTGTTTCCTTAGGGAAGTGGTATGAATGTCTTTCTTTAGACGTTACTCAAACTGCTGCAGAAAGTAAAAAATTATTTTTTATATACAGTTGAAGCTGCTTCTCCCCAGGCCAGCGTAGGGTTCAAGCTCTTTTACCAGGTTCTTTCAGGCTTTCTTTTGTTTAATGGAGCGACGATCGCTTAAATGTCAGGATTCCGCTGAATTCTNCTCGGAGCCGGCGCCCGGCGGAGAGTGCTCGGCTGGTGCCGCCTGCGCCCCGAGCCCAGCCCCTGCGGGCGGAGGCCGGCTAGCCTTGCCAGAAGGATGCTGGAGAGCGGCTGTAAGGCGGTGAAGGAGGGGATGCTGGAGAAGAGGAGCGANCAACACAGAATGATAAAAACGCTCCTAGCTGCTTGTCAGTTTGGCTTTGTTAGGTTTGGGTTTTTTGTTTGTTTTTTTTTCCCCCTAGTCTGCTTTTACAGTTTCCATGAACTGACGTTCTGCTGTTTCCTTAGGGAAGTGGTATGAATGTCTTTCTTTAGACGTTACTCAAACTGCTGCAGAAAGTAAAAAATTATTTTTTATATACAGTTGAAGCTGCTTCTCCCCAGGCCAGCGTAGGGTTCAAGCTCTTTTACCAGGTTCTTTCAGGCTTTCTTTTGTTTAATGGAGCGACGATCGCTTAAATGTCAGGATTCCGCTGAATTCTGGGCTTGAATCAAAACCAGGCAGAGCGCCCTGTACTGCTCTTGCCCAAGGAGGCAGGCTGAGGAAATACATTTCAACTAAATAGTGCGGGAACACCCCGAGGAAGGCGAAGGAGCGCTGTCGGGCATTTGCCGTGTCCTGGTAATCTTTCTGTATTAGCCTAGCGCTGGTCGAATTCGGCGAGGAGCCCCTTCCCTCCGCAGCCCCGCCGTGCTGTG
>VXBB01003031.1:293992-351419 GCA_013399915.1 Illadopsis cleaveri | reverse complement strand
GGTGGACTGCGTGGAGCGGAAGGGCAAGTACGTGTACTTCACGGTGGTGATGGCCGAGGGGAAGGAGATCGACTTTCGGTGCGCACAGGAGCAGGGCTGGAACGCGGCGATCACGCTGCAGATGGTGCAGTACAAGAACCGCCAGGCTATCCTGGCCGTGCGCTCTACCCGGCAGAAGCAGCAGCACCTGGCGGCGCCCCACGGGCCGCGCCTCCGCGGCACCTCCAACTCCGCCTAGCGCAGGTACGGACCCGGCACCGCGCCCGCCGCACCGCCACCCGCGGGGCTGCCGGCCCCGGCCGCCGCCTCTCCGCCTGACGGGCTGCCCTCTGCTCTCTGTCTCACTGCAGGTTATGGTGACGGAGCGCTTCGGAGAAGAGAGAGAGAGCGCGTTCGTGGCAGACCTGCTCCGGGGACTCAGAAACTGGGCAAACCCGGAGGTGCAGGTAGACCGGAGAGAAGCGGCTCAATAGCCCGAACCTCAGCCAGCTGCTGCTGCTGCTTTGCCACCCTCGGTGCCGAGAAACATTTCAAATCCAATATTTATGAACCTTGGAAAGGATCCTTTGGTGCGATGGGACTTCTAGGAGACATGATGTATTGTAACTTTATTTTAATGTATTTTATTTTATTTATTAGGGTTGTTTTCTTTTGATTTTGTTTTCCTTTTAATTTTTTAAAGGCTTATTTGCAAGACATTTCTGAATGTAGGCCATATCAAAAAAGTAAATGAAAAAACAATTTGCGTGTTAGCTTCCTAAAAGAACGGAAGAGTTCTGGATACTTTGACTGTGTGCAATTTGACAAGAAAAGTTATTGATTTTTTTACCCAAAATACATTATGTTCCACTAGCATGGAAAATGTGATGTGTGTTTCAAAATTTGGCTTAAACCCATACTGCATATGAAACCTATTTTCTCTAATGAGAACAACAATTATAGTCTGGACCTTAATTTTTTTTTTTTTTTAAATATTAAATGTAGTGGAAGATGATAAGTTATTCATGCTTGGCTGTTCAAAAAAGCAATGTTGCTTGTCATTCTGAGATTAATCTGCTTAGTGTATGAACAGAAGGAATCTGACCAACTTGTTTTGTGATACAGGAATCTGAGTTGGATTCCAGCTATCTGTGCGGTGTGCTTGCTCCTAGACTGGTGGGCCAGAGCTGGGAAGTGTTCATGAACGTTTCTTAGTGTCCAAATTCCGGGCTCCCTCTGCACGCTCAGTTCTTAAGTGATCTGGACTCTCAACTTGTGTTGCATTTTCATGGTGTTTTTTTTAATGTCTTGCATTAAAGCAGTTGATAGTTTAAAATCCATTTTACGTATGTCTTAGTGTGTAAATGGATTATTTTGGTCACAGTTTTCATAAGCTTAAAGTTGCTTTCTAGCTGAGATGAACTAGATTAATTTTGGTGTTTAGCACTGTCAGATGTTGAGAGAGGCGTGCCATCTTGCCTCTAAAGACGTTGATGAAGCCATGAAGTTGGAAAACAAAGGGCTAATTGCACAGCTGGTGTGTTTCTCTGCCTCTTAAAAGTCAGTGAGAGTTTGGCTGCTGATGCTGGCGGCAGCGGGTCAGAGCTCCTTGTCCAGCGCAGAGGAGGGAGTCGGGTGTGGGTAGTGAGTTTTCTAGGACAGGGCCGTGCTGATGATGGGTGGCTTCACGTTGGGTGCTGCTGCCGCCCGCCCAGGTTCTCGGGTTTAAATGAAATGAGGAGGCTGCAAGTGGCACAGCCAATGTGGCCCATTATCTCTGGTCCAAAGTAAAATGTCAAAGCCATGGGGTACTTATTTTGGCTAGCATGGTGAGGAAAATGGCTTTTGGCCTCTTTACAATTAATATAACCAAAATCTTTTAAAGCTACACATCCAAGGCTTTTCTTTTTGTGTAAATGAGGTGTAGCTTGATAGCAAGAACCTCACGTTCTTGGTGCAAGCTTATTTATGTAAGTGTTTAAAGCAAAAAGCTGAAGTGATACTCAAAGGAAGTTTTTAGAATTTACTGCTGTGTATGTCGGTCCCTTCCTCTGCACTCTAAGCTCAGTCCTGTAAGGGGTAAGTTGAGGTCTGTGTTAGCTCTCATCTTTTGTTCCTTCTCCCAGGTGTCAGGGTCTCATATCTAGTCAAGCAAAACGTGTTATGATGCAGAATCGAAGCCCTGACGATCCTCTGTAGTTACTCCTGAGTGCTTCTTTTCGACCTGGCCCTTGACAAGGCTGTGTGATGAGCTTGGGGTGGTAGATTACAGTGTCCTAACAAAGTCGTTATTTGGTGATTAATTGAAATTGAAGGTGCCCCGCATCTTCTAGGATTAGGTTCGCTGGCTTGGCAATCATAATACTCAATTTCCACATTTCTGTACATCTGCCATTATCATTCTGCTAACGCTTGGATGTTAGAGCTGCAAGGGGATTCTCTAATAAGCTAGTCAAAGACTCACAAAATAGACTGTAATTTGTAATTTGGCTCCTCTCTTTAGAGTGATTAATTACAGTTTACTGAGAAACTAATCCACCTTTTCATGTATACAGGTATATTGCTGATCTCACCTACTAAAATGCGTTTTAGCCTACTGAAGGATAAATGTAACTGAAGAGAATTAATTCCTATTTGATCAGAGACGCATGTCTTTCTCTGAGAGAGGCAGTTATTCTTGTCCTTGGTGGTTGCAAGCCTCTGAATGCCACAAAAGTCTATGGATGTAGTCTAAAGCTGAAATTTTACTGTTCTTCTGGAAGCACTTGTACTTTGAAAGCTAAAGATCATCATTTTAATGAGAAAATTGACATGAAGGTGTGAGGAAACTACTTTCATTTCAAATTTGCTGTTCCTTTTCACTGCTTCAAGGTCAATACCCCACTTTTATGTTTCTTGCTTTAAGCTGGTCCGAAGGATGATCAGAAAACCTTTTGGACTGATGTAGTTCAACAAACTTTTGTTGCTTGTCATTGCCTGCTGTGTTACCTGTTTCAAAACTTTGGTGTCAGCCAGCCTCCTAGTGTGAGAGGTGGTCACATCACAAAATCTACCTTGATACCTCCAGCCTGAGAAACTGGGATGGGTGTAAGGATCAAGCTTTTTCCTTGTGTCTCCCAACTATCTGCTGGAAACTAAATGGGAACAAATTGTCTGGGGTCCTCTGGGGAGAGTCAGACCGTGTGGCTCATGCCCTGTCAGTATAAATAAGGCTGAATTGTCTGATGGGGACAGTCTGACAACTTTCTCACGCTCTGAATTCCACGGCATGTAGGGTTTTTTGGGTGTGGGGTTTTTTGGGTTTGGGTTTTGTTTTGGTTTGGTTTTTTTTTTTTTTCCCTTGACTGATAGTAATTTTAGACCAAGAAATTGTTTGATGTTATAAAAGATACTTCTGGGGTTTTTTTCATCTTGCACCTTTCTTACTGCATAGTTTTCATTTGAACGTATGGATTCATTCAAATCCATAGTCTGGATTTAATACTGTCTGTTACTGCCTTGTAAGCAATGGCTATGAAAATAGGTTCAGCACATCATGCCCCATCTTAGTGGAGTTTTGCAAGTAAATAAATCAAGTTGTCCTCCCTCTTCCAAAAAAAAGAAAAAAAATCTGACGGCACATGGCTGAAGTAAGTTCATTAGAGAATACACAAAAATGCCGGTAAAACACACAGGCAAATGCTTGGTAGCAAAAGTGGGGACAATCTGTTCACAAAGAGGTCAAAATTGCTTGTAATTAAAAAAAAAAAAAATTAAGGGGCAGATTCAGGAAGAAAATCCAAGCTGTGGTGACCAAGACAATTTAAGAACTGGGGGGAAAAGGAAGATCAAGTGGATATTGTTTCTATGACATCCTGAAGTAATTACTTTTAATAAAGGTTCATGATATGCAGATACCAGTTTCTGAATTGTAGCTGCAGCAATGTACAAAATGTTTTCTAGCATATCTAGCATACCTTGTGAGCAGAAATACCAGTGTAATCAGAAAAAGTTTGTGTGTAAATATGAATCATAAATGATTTCTGAGAGATGTGATTTATTTTTCATATTTTTCAAGATACATTCCATTTCAAATAAAGAGGAATCTATTGAGCTCTCAGTATGTTGGGAGAATGATTGTTTGGTGGGCTATTTGTGATGATTAAAGCCTGGTCCAGGCTTTTCCAATGTCTTAAGCTCAATCTGAGAGCCTAAGAGGAATGCTTTGAACCTGGGTAGGTACTCTCTGAAGACCCACTCAGATGCTCCAATTAATCTTTATATACATATATATATAGCAGAATTATGAGACTCGGAGTCCAGAAGTTTTGCTTCTTGGAATGTGTGATGCGTGAGCACGCACATCAAGTGTAGCTGAGTTCTGTAATACTCGGTGTCACTGTTCTTGAATAGCAGGTCTTTGGGACACAGACACAGACTTTGGCTCATCACTGTTACCTGTAAATGCCTTGCTCTATGTGACACTACGAGTCTAAACTGAAGCATTAAATGTGCCTTGTTTCTCTTGTTCATATATCTTAAACACTGTGATTGAATTTGAAATAACCTGAAATTAACCTACAAAAAAAAATACTTCCGCCATCTGACATAAACTCTGACCTGTTCTTTTCTAGCTTCATGGGAAATGAGGTATGACAAGAAAAATGTGCTGCTTTGGGCTCTCCATAGAGCTGCAGCTGCTCAGATGTCTTGAAGTGCCCTGATGTGTATTTGTATTGCAGCAGGTCCTGATTTTCGAGCATCTCCTGAAGGTCTATTACTTTCAGTGACACAGTGTACACTGATCTAGACATGTTGGTGCTGTCTGCCTTCACGGGGAGATGTCAGTAACCTCTTCCATAAGAAGGCTTTTGTTGCAACAAGTACAAATTCTCTTTTTGATTGTAAACACCCAAAATACAGGCATTTGAACTCAATATTGAGATGCAAATGATAGCTTAAAGATCTGACCTCTCACAAGCGCTGGTGCTCAGCAGCTTTGAAAAGTCAGTTAAGCACCTCTAAATTTATTGTCTATTCAAGAACCCACTGTTGCTTACAGCTGTTAGAGGTATCCCTTGTAAACTTTTAATAACAGTGGTGTCTCTGTAAGGACATCAATACAGTAGAACAAGAGTTTTATAATTTGTGCTTGTTCCTGCTCCAGCATCTTTGGTGATATCTTTACAGAAGTGTAATACAATGCTTTGACTTTTGATTGAGAGGATGTGAAATAAGATTGCTTACATAATTATGGCACATATGAAATGGTCCTAGAAATAGAGCCATTATTTTCCTGATGGGGGATATTGTCTCACTAGTGTTTTCTCTTAAGTTTTCTCTCATCTGAAGTACAATGTGGGGTACAGAGAGAAAATCTGGATCTGATTCAAAGTTCATTAAAATCAACCAGAATTTTTCCAGACTGGGACAGATGTTGACCTTTTTCACAAATGGTGGCTGCTTCTCTTTTGATTTAGAAAACCCAGGAATGAAACCCCAGAAGCAAGACCTTTGCCCATGATCTGTGTCAGTATTGATGGTGTGTGATGAGGGTAATACTGACATTCTGGCCTTTCATATTTCCCAATTAAATGATGGGGAGAAGAAGAGGAAGATGAAATAATGCCTATACTTTGTGAGCAAAACAAAATACAAAAGAAGACCAATCTAAATGTGTGTGTTCCCCTTCCCCCAAATGAAATCTAGATCTGAATGCAATTTCACTGAATTCACAGCACAGCTGAACCTGAACAATTTTCTTTGTAATTGAACCCAAACCAGATTTAAATGAAAGCCTTTACTCTTCTGGCTACTTGTTTGTAGCAGGAATGTATCAGTCGTTTTTAGAAAGTGCCAAATTACTTTCCACACCTCTCCATATATTTTTTTATAAAATCAACCATGGTAAAGACTTTCAACATAAGTCTTTTGTAAATTGAAATAAGCTTTAAAAAAAAAAGTTATAAATAGTACCACCAAAGTGTTTGTTATGTTTGGTTTTTTTTCCTGTCTTTCCAGTGTGGGATTTTTGATGTGTAAGGTAAGGATCCTGGTACACACTTCTCACAGTGTTGCTTTGTGCCTTCTGTGCTGAAGATGAACAGAGCCAGAGGTGCCTTTGGGCCTGATGAGAACTAAAGGACACTACATGCTCAAGGTGTGCTGGCCCCCAAAGGACCTGGGAGCTGCTTGGGACCTCAGCATGGGGCTCGATTACTTGCGGAGTCCTGGCGTAGTGGTACACACCGAATTTACAAGGAAGGGGACATCAGCTCCTGAATGAAGCACTGGGAAGTGACACTGTACTGCCAGCTGGTATCTGCATGAACCTCATACTCTGCCTCAACAGCCTGGCTGGATTGCAGCACCTACAAGTTTTCCTTAGGGGACTTGTAGAAAAAGGCAGAGGTGAGGTGTCTGTGCTTAAGTGCTTGGATTTTTTTGGTTTTGTTTAGGCTTTTAGAAAAACATCAAAGCAGAGATATGTATCCCAGTACAGATTCATCATGGGAACTTTAAATTAATCACTTTTTACAGCCTTTCCTGGTCTTCTCCTAGATGTCTCTGGCTATGCCAGCCACCAGTGCAGGGGAAATGATTGTTTGAATGGGGATTTGATTTACCTGTTGTGTTGTGTTGGGCTATGACCACAGTGGATTTCGCATAAACAGAATTTCTAATGACCCTGCTTCCTAATCTTTGCCTCGCAATACTTGGTGAGCAGTCGTAGTAGATTAACTGAACCAGTAAATCTGTACAGAGTGACTAACCATTACAATGAAGCATGCAGCCCTCTGTGGTCAGCAGAATATTTCAATTGAGACAATTTATCCCATTTTTTGTAAGACTTCCAGTGAGATGAAGAAATCACTGCTTTTGTTTTTAAGATCTTGTCTGTGTTTTGTAAATATTTCTGATAATTATGACTGTACATATGGCTTCAATTGTAATTCACAGGAGGCTCAAGAGCTGGGTCTTATACCATCTAGGAGGAGATTATTTAATTGTTGGTAATTTTTGTTGGGTTTTGAGGCTCAGCCTTTAGGATCTTTTGCAACTACTGCCATTTACAAAGGTAAAAGTATAGCAGTGAACTTGCAGCTTGGAGAACACATACGGCCTGTTCTTGGGTTGGGTGCCAGAGCCAGGGTCTTTTGAGGGAATGGCTCTCCATGTTGCTGTGTGCCTTGGACCTGGTCCTGGGATGATAATTCTCTGTACCAGTGATAGCACCTCTCTGCAAGGCTCTCAGCCCACTTGTATATCATATCTCTGTTTTGGAGAAGAGGAAACTCGGGACCGGAGAGCCCATGCTGCCTGCCCAAGGTCATGCCTTGGGAGCCAGAGAGCAGCGTTCCATCCATAGCCAGGCTCCCTGTCCCTGTGTGAGAACTGCTGCCTCTCACAGCAGAGCTTGCTTCATTTTCTGTGCTTGGTAGAGACCTTCCTTACAATCACCTGCACAAGCAGTATCCAATCCCTCTGCCAGTGCCACAGCTCCTTGGATGGAGACCTAGATGAGCGACTGCCTTGCCGTTTAAGTTCCAGCCTTAAAGATTCGTCATGTTGCAGTTACTTGCTCCTTGGAGACAAGAGCAAGGCAGAAACACTTGGGCTTCACTTGGGATTTAGCAGAGTCTTGGATGACTTCAGATTATTAAATCAGCTTCTGGCTATTCCCAGCACTAGGCATTGTGCAAACAGCGTACTAGGAACGAAGGGATCTGCGAGTTGTTCCCCATTTCCTGAGCGATTAAGCTCTTCTTTTCACTGTGGATTACAAGGACAAAGAGAGGTTATCAGCCCCATAATAACTTGAAAGGACTCTGTAGATATGAATCCAGTGTTAATGCAGCTTTTCCAGCCTGATACCTGCTTTGACTAAAACATACAAAAGAAAATAAAGGGGAGGGGGGGAATATTTTCTTCTCTCTTACTGTTCTGCTGTCATTTAACCATTTCACTCAGAAACAAGGAGCTTTGGGAGAAATCCTGTTAGTCAGAGACACTTATCTCAATCTTGTTTTTCTATCAGAAAAAACCAAAACTGACTGGTGGACAAAGCTGTAGTAGCCAACCCACTTAACTTGCTGTTGGAGCATGATGGGGCTGTGTGAGTCTATGTGGGCTTTCACAACAGCTCCTTCAACCATCCATGGAGCTGAAAACTCCATGTCCTTTCCTGTGCCAGCAGCTACTGCAATATGCAGATGACTTTGCTTAGGGGCTTTTCTTATACGCAGATGAACACATGAAAAATTACTGTTCTTTTAAAAGTCAGCCTTGAACAGGAAAAGCTATTTCTTTATTGTTTTTTTGGGAGGCTGCTGCTACTCGCAGCCCGTCATAGAGCTGTGCCTCCAGCTGAGTTAAATGTGTACTGGCTGCTTTTTTAATTTTTATCACAGATTGTTAATATTTCCTGTTCCACTAAGCCACGTTTCCCTGGTACTCTTTCCTAGTGCTTGGCTCCTAAACAAAGTCACAGCTCTTGTCACAAGGCAGCGGGCTGCATACTTATCCTTTATGTGAGTGATGACTGAGGGCTCAGCAGTAGGGAAGTAACGCTGACAGCTCTGCTCCAGGACGGCAGATTGTCAGCATTCCTCACCAGGGCACCCAGCTGGCCTGGGAAAAGGCTGCTGTTTTGGGAGTGGGGGTTGGGCCTCTAAAATAAACTGACTGTCCTTCCAGAAGGAAGATAGAGAGGGATGGTTGGATGACCTCTTTTTGGTCAGAGTGAGAGTCAGACCTATGCCTCTGCAGAACCCGAAGCAAACACTGCGATTCTGCAGGCACAAGCTGAGTTGTTGGAGGCAAAGAGAGAGGGGTATGTGATGACTGAGATGCAGTAAGATTTCATAACACAATCATGAACAATTAGCCATTTCCCCCTTCCACCCCTCCTCCACATTAAGAGAAAAGTGTAGCTTGCAGAAGTGGAGAGGATGACAGGTGGGCCTGTTCCTATGCTGGGGATTTAGCCCAGACAGTTGGGACCAGCAGCTGCAAGGAAGCACTTAGCTTCTACTGCCCCAGGGAAGCTGCTACAATCACTCCCAAGCAATTTGGAAAGTGTTCCTATGTGTTTTCCTGCGGGCTTAAGAAGCTTGCCGTCCTGGCCCACAGATGTCTAGAGTTATGAAACTGTAGCCATGGGGCAATCAGCTGCCTGCCACCCTCAACATCATCCTTACTCATCTGGGAGGGAGGCTGAGGAGGGGCTCCCCAGACAGGAGCTGCCTCCTGGAGTGACTGGGGCAGCCAGATGGGTGATGTCTGCACTCACCTCTGTCCTTCTGCTAGGTACATCTGATCAGAGAAGTCTTTCTGGGCCAAAGGCTTCTGCTCCACGATAAAGGAACAAGCTTTGTCATAAATGACGTTGGGGGCACTCACTAGCCCCCCTGGGCTGTGTCATGCCACTGCCTTGCTGGCAGCTTCACCAGTGCTGCCGTTCCTCACCAGAGTTCTGTGAGCCCTAGTGCTGCAATGAGCAGCTGAATGAGGCCTGAAAGCTTCATAGGCCTCTGCAGAACACCTTTAACCCTGAAGACCAAATTTAACCCTGAAGTTCTGTTGCTAATAAGTGCAGAAACAGCTCCAGTGACGTGTCTTGAATTGGGCTGGGGGAGATTGGTGCTCTGAGCTGCAGGTGTGAGGTAAACATACCTTGAGGACAGAAGTCCCCTAGCCCAGTGGGCTGGGTGCTAGCCTCCCAGGGGTGGGACTGTAGCATCCATGCTTGGTGGTACCTTCACTTGAAGGATTGGGGTCTTTCTTCCTAGTTTTTCCCTAATTCTGCTGGTTTCAGCCATAGAGCCATCTACCAAAGGATATTTTTTTCTCAAAGGTAATTCTAAATAACTTGGTCAATTTTCCTGACAGTAGAAAATTCTCTGCAATCTCTTTTGCTGCTGAAACATGGTGCAAAAGGGTGAAAGCTTACACAGGTAACCTTAATGTAATATTTCATTTTTGTTTTGGGCAATGGCAGAGATCTAACACAAAGTAAAGCTTACATAAAACTAAAGATTATATATATTTGCAAATCTGTCATGGCTGCAAAGATCATTTTGCTGCCTTTGATTTCCTAATGTTTTCATTTAAATGAATCTAAGTGGATTTAATGGTTAATTTTCAGAATATTCACTGTAGGATTTTTTTCACTCAAGGTTGTAACCTTAAATCAAGCTGAATTTGGGAGAAGTAATTTACTTTTGCGCAGCTCTGCATATGCTTCACCTTTCTTCAGCCCTCTTTTTTCTCTTCCTCATCTGAGTTGAGCCCGCAGTGTTTAGTGAGACCTGCGATGGCAGCAGCTGCTCCCCCACCCACTCTGTGTGCCTTACTGATGAGGCTAGTGTCTCCTAAAGATATGGTAGCCCTGGAGCAGCCACAGCTATGTCCTCTGCTCGGTCTGTATGCAGCCACCCTCTATTAGATTTGGCCTTCTAAAATGGAATTCCAGTATAGCTGGCCCTTGTTCTTAATTCAGCTCTCACAATTTGCATCGAACTGACCCAGGGGTACTTGGTAGGCAAAGCCCTACAATAGCACTGCTGCAGCAGTGTCCTTCAGGAAGGTATTTTTTATTACCACACCTTTGTTGCAGTCACTGAAAAGCATTCACAGATATTAAGGACATGGAATGGAGCTCTCCCTCTCACAGCTGCTAACATTGCTTTCTACATGTGATTGATTAAGGTGAAAAATGGTTTGCCTTTGCTGCTGTCACTGCTGCCCCTCTGCTGCAGGCAAGAGTTAAGATGCACTGAAAGGCAGGAACGGTCTAAAAGCACAGGATATTTATGTGATACTCTTAACGGGTCTTCCAATACTGTGTGTGTGGCCTTTCTTTAGCCTAGACCTCACAGAACTGCTGTAAATCCACTATCTCACTGACCTGTACCCTGGGAGAGGTCAGGATGGCAAGGTTTGTATGTACCACTTGGAAAAGAAAAACGCACAAAATAACACAGAATTCCCTGTTTGTGATACAATACAAGTCACATCTTGTTCAGTATGATTCTTATGCAGGTGCCTAACTCCTAATAGCACAGTATTCTCTGGAGCTGGCAGGGTTAGCCCAGATTTAGGGCCACTCCCGTTCCTGTGCACAAAGGCATACCAGAATACAGCTGTTTTCAGCTCCCAGATGTTGACTACATGACACTGGAAAGCTGCATCTGAAATTTACTGTTGCTGGTCTATTTAGCAGTGTTGCTATAGATGCTACAATGTCAGTGGGCTAAATACCTCAGAACTGCAGTGACCTCTATTAGTTGCTGCCCACTCTCAACCCATAAAATCCTCAGCTTTTATAAATTGCCTCTTTTTCTCCAGCCCTTTACATCCTTTTCTGGCTTTTTGAAGGGGAAAGCTCAGTTTTTGTTTACTTCACCTCCCTTTTCCAAGAAATCTTGCTCCTCAGTTTGTCAGGAGCTTCAAAGAGATCTCCAGCCCCCAGGTTTGCACACAACCTACTCAGGGTGTTCAGTTCCTTCATGTTCACAGAACACGTGCAAGTGTGGTGCTAGGAATGAGGAAAAATTAGTCTGTTCAGCAGCCAGAGCTGTTCAATAACTGCCCCCCCCAACAAACTGTCATATTTCTACATCCTGCAGCTCAGGACATAGGAAGTGTTTGAATTTTTCATATTGGATGATTTCAAAGCTCTTGGGTCTACTCTGCTGGAGAAATTAATGCCTGTACTGCAGTGTGCATGGGGGCGTGCACAGGAGTGGAAATGCTCATGGGCATGCTGGAGCACAGACAGCTTCACAGCAGGTGCCAGAGCCCAGCTGCCCACAGAGGAGGTGAGCCCCTGATAGACACATCGAGATGCCTCCTCTCTGGTCCCCTGGCACACTGCAAGGCTATTCTGCAGAGGATGGAATTGTTCCTGGCGTGTTGATGGAAAGTGGATGGTGGAGGGGGCTGCATAACTCACCCCTCCCACCCCCACCTCTGACTTATGGTTTGACCCCCTTGGCAATTTGATCTCAGGCTGGTCCTAAGGGAAGGACACACCATACTTGAACGTTTGCCCTTCAGCCTAAGCATTACCCAGGGGCACAGGGAGAGCCTCGGTCCTTTGGTGGGAGCGACACATTAGTGAAATGACTTAAGAAACAGTGACCTCAAACACAGCAGCTCCATGAAAGGTCCTGATGATATGGGATACCAAGGCCTCTCCCTGCCCCTCCCTCATAATCAGATAGTGCCCCTATCTGAGGGAGCCTTTCTATGAGACTTCAAAACACACTGGTGGAAGCTTTAGTGAAGGCCAGACTTGGGTTTCATCTGACGGGCACCACCCACTGAGATCCCTTTGACCCCAGGTGAACATGTTTCTGGTGCAGCCACCTTCACCATGCTAACAGCAGTGATTAAACCTTCCCAAAAATTTAGAACAGCTAAAGTGAATGGGGCTCAGGAAAATAAAGAATAAAACTCTAGAGGTGTAATTATGGCACTGCTGAAATCTGTGACAGAATTTCACTGACTTCACTGAAGGACTTGACCCTTTAGGAAATCTGCAATCAAAATGGAAGCTTGGGATCCTATTCAATTTATATTTGATATGAAAAAGACATTAAAAAAAATCAGTTGTATTTGTCATAGTTTGCTTTAGCTACTCAGTTGTTGGGAAGAGATTTAGGTACCCAAAGGCAAAAGTATCAGATATTCAGGCATTCACCCTTTCATAGGATGATTTCTGAGAAATGAGTCCTGTTGGTCCCAGAAGCAGCTCCAGTGCTTGTTTATATAATGAAGAAAGAGCTTCATTGGCAAGTGGTACCCAGTTGTGCACCTTTGAAGGGACAACAGGCCTGGGTCCAAGTCTTCAGCAGCCGTTTCAACACAGTTCCACTTTCCCAGTTGTCTCTGGGAATTCAAAATTTGTCAGTGGCAACAAAATAGCTATTGTTCAATAATGATAAAAATTTGCTCTCTTTCTCTTTACTTACATTTCCCTGCAGGATGCTGCAGTTGAGTATGTGCTTTGAAGACATCAGAGAGGAAGGTAAACCTCTATCATACTGGCAGAGATGGGTCTATATGGCACCAAGCAGCTGAAATGCTGCTCTTGGTCTCTGGTTCCCCAGAACTCTTAAACCACCAAGCCTGGCTTATCTTGGTACCTCTGCCTGCTTGCCAACAGCTGCCTAATAATTCTTTTCTCTGTGCAGCATAAATAATTACTGAGCTGTCTTCTCTGTTGCTCACCCTGCCTCTGAGCCAGCCCTTGCAACCAGAGTTGTATTTATGCTATTGCTGAGTCTGCCTGCAAGCCCGAACATGCTGTCCCACGCAGCCTGTGAGGAAAACTGTGCAGGGGGGTGCTTGCCACAGGGGAGGGCCAAGGAGGAGGTGGCACTGTCCCACCTGCATAGCTGCCTGAGGATGCTCTGCCAGGCAGCTGCCTGCTCCTGGGCAGCCAGCACCCTGTGCATCCCACACTTGGGGTGGATTCACAGCTGCTTCCTCCTTTGCAAAAACATTGTCGCTGCTGGGGGGAAAAACATGGAAGTTCAAATTCGTCAGAAATTCCTGCTGGGAGCAGAAGCAGGTCCTTAATCTGCCTTTGCATGGTCCTACATGCCCTATCCTGGCTGCAAGTCCGTGCCCTCAGGCTGTCATCTGTAGGACTAGTTGCTCAGGGAGCTGGCTGCCTAGGGGCAAGCCAGGGCAATGCTGGGGGGCTGCCACCCCAAATTCCAGCACAGTGGTGCCCACAGCAGCCTGCCAAGCTAGGGACTAGCTGCCAACCCCACTGCAGGCTGGCCACAGCTTTGTGCTGTAGCTGGGGCCACTCTAATGCTTCAACCTGGAGGAAAGTCCCACCTCTAAAGACTGTGGCTTTCCCTGTGAGTACACATTGGGTGTTATACCCTCTACCCACACTCATTTTGTCCAAAGGTGGAGGTTTTGTGATAGCTGGTACATGAAGAGCAACTTCTACCTAGATACCATATCATTAGAAGCAACTCTCAGCAAAGGAGAGTGAACAGTTTGCCATTACTGTCTTCCTCTATGGCAACTCCTCACAGAAGTATGGGCTTTAAGGAGCAAGTCTCTTTTGCCAGGTCCTGGTGACATTCCTGCTAGTTTAATTAGGCATGTCTGGTGATAGCTGTATGAGGCATGCTGCAAGGCCTGGGAATGCTGCTCTGCTGAACAGAGCTGAAGCCCAAAACAGAGTGATAAAGAATTGAAAATACTGTCTTTGTCTTTGGACTGAAATCAATTCCGGGATGCTTAAACTGGGAAGTTTCAATGAGAGGTCTGCCTAGAAGTGGGAAGGACCTCCTAGGTCATGAGGATGGTTCACAGCGAGACAGAGGTATCCATCCTTCCCTTCTGCATTTTCCTCCCATCTGCTGTACCCACTCCTGAGACCGGAGCTTGGGCTTAGAGTGCTTTGGGTCCCAACCCCTCATCACCTCATGATTGTGCAGCATGTCGATGACAGCCTGCAAACCCAAGGCTGGGCATCCTGTGTCCTGAGGAAGTTTCAAATAATAACAAAGCAATATTATTCTTTAATGAATGCTGACCTGACACATTGAATCCCATAGACTGTGTGTGGCATGAAGGATATCATGCTTTATTAACTCTAAGGATGTCTATTTTTCTATGAGACATTGACTTCACGTATATGAAAGAGGGGACCAAGGGATTTCATCCAGCTCTGACCCTTCCTTTTCAACCTCCCCTGTTCTGAGTCACCTTCTCCTTGCCTAATTTGTCTGTTTTGCCCCAGTTATGTTCTCCTGTGAGTGTGCCTGGCTCACAGCAAACATCTCCACCATTAGCACAGGCAAGGAAGTGGTTGCGTGATGTTGCCGTCAGTGGATGGTTTATCTAGTTGTAATTCCCATGGCTCCAGCTCTGTGAGTGCTTATACACAGACCTCATTTTGTAGGGGTGGCAAGGGGAAAGGTCAGTATTTATGAATCACTTCCTCCTGGCTGTGGCAATGAGGTTGGTTTGCGGAGTGAGTCATGGAAGAGCAGCATGGAGAGGCAACGATCTCCAAGCAAAAGACTTTCAGATCCTTAGTGACCCTTGAACACTGCAGCCAAGTTACCATCATCATTTCACATCCCCAGTCACAAATATCTTCAGTTACTTAAAACGGTAGGCTCTGTAGGTATCATCTACCATGTCTGTGAGAAATCTTGCTTCTTCCAGAAGTATTGCAAGGACTCATATATTTGACTGCCTCACGGCTAATCAATTATCACATGGCAAAAAGACAGAGGGAAGCCTATCATACCTTCCTCTGTTATGAAGATGGACTTGTGTTTGAAATGCCTGTTTGTTATGGAGAGGGAGAGGTTTCCCAAAGGGAAGTGACTTGATAAAACAGAGTAGCTGAGGCTGGATTGATTACCCCTTGTAACGAGGTTTCCACGTTAGTGCAGAAGTGATTCTGCTGCAAAGTTTTGTTTTTGTATTAGCATTGAGAAGCCAGTGTAGTACTTCTGTGTTATGAGCTGCAAAAACATGGAACGAGCCCATTCCCACAATGTAGAGCATAAAAACTAAAATGACTGAGATGCTGAGAGAAGTTGTACATAATCCACCTCAACACTTTTGAAATAGCATCAGCAAATTACCGCCCAAAGGATGCATCCTCTCACTCAAGAGATCCAGTTTTAGTGCAGACTTCCAGGGAAAGTATTTAGTTCCCTGTATTAAAATGTTTTCCAGAAGAGCTGCCCAGCTGCAAGCTCTAAAATGTTCAGAACTTCCTCCAGAGTACAGCTATTTATTTTCATTGCCCTGTTTCCCCCATGCTCTCTATTGCTGCCATTAGGGCTATTAGGAGCTGCAGTGGTGAGTCAGGCTCATTCTTCACTGGATCCTTTAGAGGTTTCCAGCATGCCCTTTTGTCTTGGCACATATGGGGCTGGCAGTGCCAGGACAGGTGGAGATAGCAGGGCTGAGTTTTTTCCAATGTTCTTCAGGGTCCAGACACTTTTGGTGGAACAGAGCCTGGCCAGTCCTAGAACTGTCCCTGCTGCAGATGCGTGGTCCCTCTTGGCTGTCAGACATCTGAGAGGGAAGCATGTCCATCCATCCCCACCCACTGCTCCTGCAGAAGCTGCAGTCAATATCTCCCTGCTTGTCCAGAGGGCAGAGGTTTGAGGGGCTAAAAGTAGAAGGGGTGAGCATGTCAGCTGATGGTAGTTCCTGGGTGAGCCACTTACAAATAATATTCCCAGCTGTTGCCCTGACAGGGCATCCATCTGACCATCATCCTGGAGCCACATGGGACTTTCTGCTCGGCCTTTCGCCCTGCTGCCATACGGCTGTGCCCTACAGCAATAATTGTTAGCTGAAGACAGGAAATCTAATTAAAAGGGAGATGAGCTACAAGGGGATAACACATGGTGTGCTCCCTCTCTGAGAGCAGAAAAGGCAGGCCAGGGGAGGGCTCGGTCTGAGCTCTGCAAGGGCTGGGAGGCTCAGACCTCACGCTAAGCTGCTTCCAAGCAGGGTGCTTGCTGCACTGAGTGTAAGGGAAACCTCTGGCACCTCTGGCTGCCCTTGTACTGTGTAGGAGTACATTCCTTGCAGGAATAACTTATCTTTGGCCAAAGAGCTTCCATTTACAGTGACCTTGAGGGCTCTCAGGCAGGGGGAGGACCCCAGCAGCTGAGGGTCTGCATTGCTACTGATGGGATGCTGTGAGCTGAACCTGCTTGGGCATCCTACCTGCCTTGTCAGCTAGCGGTGCTGGAGGCTGCCAGGGAACAGTTGTGCTTGTGCATTATGGCCTTCCCACTGCAGCAGGGCTTGGCTGGGCATCTTCTGCAGCACATCCCTGGGCAGGGACGGTGCCCACCGACCCAGTATGGCCACAGGGGGAGCGTGGCTGCTGCCAGTCTTGACAGGATGATGGGCTGTAGGCACTGCAACCCTGCTTGTGGCAGCCTCCAGGGAGTCTGACCATGTAGTGGGAAAGGAGGCTTTATTTAAGCAAGCACAAAATGAAGTACCCACCTGTGGCCTCCTGCAAGTGATGCCACTGTGGCTCAGGCAGCTGAGCTGGTGTTGCTGCCACCATGCTGGTTGTGACTGACACTGGCAGCATGAAGTCTCAACATTTCACACATCCAAAGGCCCGATTGGTTTCTCTAAAGGTAATCCATAGCCACTTCTGATAACCACAGAAACACAAACGTTGCCTTAATAATGTGATATGCAGTACTGAATGCTTTTAGTGCTGATGGCTGCACCATGATTAGCAAAGAGGCACAGTAATTGTCAATCGTCAATCCCAAATCACAACAGTAATTGTCACATATACGGGCAGATATTGTTCATCCTCAGGGATTCAGGGCACTCTGGAACAGTATTAACAAATATAATCCCTCCATTCAGTTTAGGACTTGAAATCTTTCTCATGTATCTTCACTACCCTCAGAACAGCTAGCTAATTCACAGGAAAAGCCTGAATGTGAAACACATGTTTCAGCAGAGTTTTAAATCCTCACAGTCAGCATTTGGCTGGCTCTTTTAATTTCCCTCAGGAGCTAATGATACTGTTGTTCAGGTACACAGTAACCCTTGGAGGTTTTTTCTTCCTTTGTGCCTACTGAAAGGCAGCAGATTCGTCTTACTGACTGATCTGCTGTAATCAAGGAAGGGATATGAGATAATTTTGAAGTTGCACAGTGCTTTTCCAGGTTGGACTGTGCTCAGTTTCTTGGCACTACAGAGCTTCCATTGGGTATCCACAAGACAGTAACATGAATTGCCTGTACTTCAAAAATCCTTCCTTCCTTTTTGCCCTAGTCACAGCTATTTGGCACATTTTTCTTTACATGCCTTGATAGTGAATCCTCTGATTTAAACAAAATATTCAAAACTTTGTACTTCAAATATGTTACTAGCATTGAGGAGACATATGTATGGTCATGATCAGCACTGTCTTATCTATTCTGGATCATCACTGGTGTTTGGATCCACCATGTGCGTGTAAGCCAATGATAGGGGTTTTTTCAATTTTCTTTTTTGCTTTATCTTCTTTCTTTGCTTGACGTTTCTCATCATGAGCCTATTTAGAGAAGGGAGGGTGAAATGCTCCACCTGTCTTTAAAACCACACAGCTCTCAGGTCTTACTCTTGAATGTGAATTAGGACCATTCAAACACTTGTCCTTGGGGAGAGGCAGGAGACGGGTAGATGTGCCCAGATGAAAGTCCTCCTTGCAAAGGGTTTTGAGCTATCAAATCCATCTTTCTTTTAGGTGGGAGGAGCAGGATCCCACTGCCAGGTCTCGAGTGCTGTTTTCTGTAGTGTGTATTTCCCCTGTGAATTTGTTGCTTTTCTTGCTGTCCCCACTTTCTGCCTCCCAACACATTGTCAGAAGGAAGCACACAGATAAGTGCTCAAGCATTTCCTGAGCTCATAACTCTGTCTCCTGAGGGACAGTTAATTTGATCCATTTGAAAGCTTCAATACCAAGTGTCATTCTGTCTCTCACATACATACTGAATGAAATTTTGAATGCTTTTTTATAGTACTGAATAAAACATTTAAAGTTCTCCTCTTCTCTGCAACTACCTGGTAGCAGGGGCATTTTTGCTATAACAATATGTATCACATGTCTAAATATAATGACATTATATATACATATACTGTACACACAGAGCATATATTTTAAATAAGTCCTTTTGGGGGATGCAAGGAGCTCCTATCAGCCATGAGGCTTGTTTGAAACACGCAATGGTTTTAAACTTGTGTTCTATGGGTAACTGAAGGATCTTCAAAATGGCACTACAAGAAAAAAGCAAAGGCTACTAGACTTAATAGTTTCTACACAGGACTCTACATATCATGGACTGGAAAAACATTATGGGACTGAAAATTGCAAGAGGTTGAAATGCATTGGTCTGTGGCCTTGTTTCTGTTGCTCGATAAGTGTACCCAGACTATTCAATGAAGTGGCATTGGGGCAACTGGTGCATATATTTAAAAGAAGATTCTTCCCAATTATCGTCCTGCTACTAAGCCTTGTCCCATGGTTGTCAATCCTTTACTTATATTCTACCTGCCTATTTTCATCCATCCACTTATATGGAAGCTATTTAGGTTTCCTGTAAGACAAAAAGAAAAACTCATCTCTTAAGCTGAAGTTGTGCCAAGTCTTATTTCCAGCCAGCAAATCTTTTTTTTTTCTTTTATTTTGATTTATTTTTTATCCCAGCCCAGTATATTGTTTCATTGCATGAAGAAAATGTTATCACAGTGAGTTGGTAGAACACCTGTTGCATAAAGCTTGGTGATTTTTAGAATGTGAACTCCTGCTGGCAGAGACAGCTGTGTTTCACATTAAACACAGAGTATAAGGTATCCAAGGAGGAAGGAGAGAAAAAAAAAGGCTTAGGGTAAGAAAATAGTACATCACTGGCCAGAATCTGTTGTCAAGATTTATAAGCTAAATGAGTTACAGTTGAAGGGGATATTAAAAGAAAACCATTCTATTCCTAGAAGACAAAATGTGTTTTCTCAGAGGGATCCCCAAAGGACTTTTCATTTCTGACAGCAGACAGAGTAGACAGCTGGTCCACATAAAAATGTACGTGGTAATTAACCTATCCCTCTCATTACACCCAGAAAATATTTAACAAGCAGAGACATTGCTGAGGATAACTGGCAAAATTTGAGAGGCTTCCTTGCACAGTGCCAAATTCTTCTAACTTGCTATTCAAGGTCCTAAGTCGTGTTGGTTCAGCAACAAGTCCCTGGCACAAGGAAGGAGTGCAAGGACTGTTGCCTTCATCAGCAGAACTTTTCAAATCTTGGGGTATGTTTTTTTCTATGCAGTTCAGTCTCCTCTTCCTCTCCAGCACAGTCAGGTGGCTGCTAGCCCTCCAGACAGCCCCATTCTGGTGAGTTATTGCCCTGAAGGAGGGTGCTCAACCCCTGGCTGTGGTGGCTTGGAGATGCCAGCATTGGTGTTCTCTGGCAGAAGTGAAGATGTAAAGGCTCCCTCCACCCACATTTTGGTTCATATCTTGCAAGGCCATGGGGCTGCCCCTTACCTGGACTCTGGGTTGGAGATAAGGACAAGACTCCATAGCCCTGCCAAGGAGGTGATATTTTCAGCACCATCCACAGCAGTATGGTGTGAACCCCATGGGACATCTAAAACTGAGGAACCAAATTTAAGTTGAAGGAGTTAACTCAGCACAAGGAGCTGCTGTTAGAAATAAACACATTATAGTAAAAAACAGCCCTCAGAGGCAGCAGTGGAAACTTTGTCTACTCACAAAGGGGAATTAGGTCTTCAGGGAACAGCCTTAGAAGCAAATTAGAATAACACTGCAGGATGGGTGATGGTATGAGAGAGGTCAATGTTTGCAACCAGATCAGAGTGGACTTTTTCCTTCAGTGTCTGATTGTTTGTGCTATTACTTAGATCACGTCAAGTTTACTCAAGCATAGTTGTATAGTGTTCTCCAAAAGCTTATCCCAAATATTTTAATTCACTTATTTCTCTCATCCGCTTCCCTTTCCTCTTCCACTTCACTATTACAGATGTCAGATCAACAAATAAAGTATGTGGGCAGAACAATGAAACTATTCTCTTGAAAAAAAAGAAGTGATTATTTCATTCTCTTGCTATTAACTTCAAAAGAAAAGGCCTTTTGTACCTTTTATACAAGCGTATGCAATGATACAATTGTGTACCTCATCTCCTTAACTTCAGAGGAAATGATTCATGAAAAACAGTATATGGTTGTAAAGGCTGTGGG
Source organism: Illadopsis cleaveri (assembly GCA_013399915.1). Lineage (NCBI taxonomy): Eukaryota > Metazoa > Chordata > Aves > Passeriformes > Timaliidae > Illadopsis > Illadopsis cleaveri. Next base: position 330,678 of record VXBB01003031.1, on the reverse strand, counting down.
TATACCCTGAAATTCCTTTTACCTAGTAACTATTTTCAAGTAAGAAATAATAATTCCTGAGCATAATGTGACACAAGTAACCTGGACTGAGCTGCTTCCATCCCTCTCCACCCTACTCCAAAATCCCGACTGAGCTATGAAAGGGTCTGAGCAGTTCTCTGTCCATTTAGATACATTATCTGATTTTCCTTACTTTCCACATTAATTTTTTTATTGTGAGGATAGGGAAATGGGAGAAGAAAAGGCAAAGACTGAGTGAGGAAAAAATGGGTTTTTTTCGAAAAAAAGATGTTGATATTTTTCCTGATGTGTATTATCTATCCAGAGAAATGAATAAGAAAATAAATAATTGTTTTGATGTAAGCTATTAATTTTTTTTGAGCCAAAAATTTTGCTATTGCTACTGTAAAATTTGCCAATAAGAACATGTATACTGTGGCACTGAAAAGATGAATAATGTCTTTCTAATCAGAAGATACCATAATTTTTCTCATATCTTGAATTATTTTTTTTCCACTCATGGCATGGAATGTGTGCTGCTATGAGTATTTTGGCATCACTCTGCCTTCCATGAAGACACATTTCATCTGAGGCCAGCTGGGTTTGGTGCCAGACCTTTCAGGCGGTTTATCAGTGCAAGGACGACAAAATCCTGCTGGATATGGCTTCCACCCTTCCAGCTGTGCCCCCCTTCTCCGCCGGCTCTTGTCTGTGACTTCTCTCTCTGCAGTAACTCATGCTGCGTGCTTGGCCATCCCGGCAATGTGGGAGAGCTGATGTGTCTCCAGAGGAAGAGGGTTTTAATCAGCACGAGAATGCCCTCCTGGTTCTGTGATGGCACCAGCAATAGCAGTGCTGTAGGGACACACCCTCTGGAGAGGGGGCACTCAGCTCTGGGCGGGGGAGCCGTGCAGGGCCACCAGCGGTGGTGGCTGTGACGGGGCGGGCGCGGCTCCGCCGCTGGCACTGGGACCTTGGGGGAGTCCTGGGCATGGATCACACGGCGCCCTGATAAGAGCGGACATTACTCATCAGAATATCACGGGCCCCAGGCGGCAAAAGTGTCACGGCCTATTTTGAAAGTGTTATCTCATGCTCATTTCCTTGTACATCAGGCATTAGTCTCAACAATGGTCCACTAAAATAGGATGTTATTTGTTTCCAGGAAAGATCTGCTACTTGCTGTCTTTCAGCTGGGTTTTATTTGTGCACGACCACCTCTAATAAGGATTGAACTTAATTCAGGGATTCAGCAGGGATTGAAGCAAGCTGATGAGTAGCCTGCCTTTGAATGCAGAGCTGCTCACCCAAGTCCAGTGACAAGAACTTAGCCAGTCCTGCCAACACGTCTGGGTGCTTTCTCCTGCACTCACCTTTCACTAGGGGTTACCATTTCTGCCCAGGTTTTGTTTAGAGGATTGTCTAATTCACTACAGTTCATTTCTTCTCTTGTTTCAGATTTTGATGCCATTCAGGTCATGACCTGTATTCATATTAGCTCAGTGTTGGAGTTTTAATTAAATACTGGCCTGTGTGATTGATTATAGTTTTGCAAATAATCTCAGGAATGAGGAGAAGGAATTAAACCAACTTTATTAGAGACCAGATTTTGACATCCTTCTGGTGAAAAATAATGAAGCCTTTGAATAGTCTGTTACTTTCCTTTAATTTATTTCTGTGGATCTTCTTCCAGGACAAGACCTTGTGCAGCATCAGCTAGACCTTTATAATTTAATATCTTCTGCTGACAAGGAAGCTTTACTGCTCAAATCCTCCAAGTATTTTGAATATTTCATAGCTTGTCTCAGTTCTGATACCTCCATCTTCCCTTAAAATGTGACTAGAATTTGGCTGCTAGATCACAAAGGTAGATCTATCATCTTTTAAGCTTTTCCTGAGTTCTTGAAGAGGTCACTGATTATGTGTCATGTCTTCCAGAGAAAATTAGTTTTCTGACAGCTATTTTACACCAATATTTAAGCATATAAATATACAACTGCATTGCAGGCCAATGACCAGTTAGTGTTTAGCTTAGAGTTATTATCATATTTTCATTTATTCTGGCTTTTTTGCACTCAGGAAAACACTGTCCATTAAATATCTCTGTCCTCTGGAAAAATACTGCACACAGTTTTCGTTGTGTTGAGTATTTGTGAGTCTCATGTAAAAGTGAATCCAGTGTGCCTGAGAATACTCCCCTGTCCTGTGTATCCTACATGTCTTTGTGATGGTACCATATGACAAAACCTTTCCTGAAAGGCTCCAGCATGTAGGATGGCACAGGAGAGGTACAAGTGCCTGAGATCAGACTGACAGCCAGAGAGGGGAAAGCAGAGGCACATCTGAGTGGGCTGGTGGGACGTGGACAAGACAAACAGGAGATACCCATAAGGAAGAATATGAATGCAAGGAGCTGGAACTGAAGACATGGTGAGCTTAGACGCCTGCATACAAACACAGACATATAGAGGGACCTACTAATACTTAAATTAATATTCTCTGCTGGAGTTTTACCCATTGTTTATCTCACACCTTATGAAGAAGAATTTCCTCAGCTTTTCAAATTTCATTTCTTTGAGAATAATAGAAAATTCTGAAGTCTTGAAATAAAATGCATTGCCTTAAAAGAAAGTTTTAAACCAAGCCATAGAGGAAACATTTTTATATTAACATATGAAACAGATGATAGGCTCTAGTGTTAAGAGCTGACCCAAAAAATAATGTGTAGATGTTTGAAGACAAGTGCTGATTCAGTCCTTGCAAGCAGAGAGTTTGCAGGAGAAACTCTTGGCTGTGCTCTGGACTTTTCTGTGGGTTTGAGAACCTGCCTCATCTGCTGCCTATAAGGAAAGGTAAATTCCTCCCTCCTTGCTTCCTTATAGGAAGAGGACAAAGCCAAGGAAGAGCCTGTTTGAAGCCTTGGCTAAGGGTTGGGGAAGTGGTGGTGTTGGTGGTGCTCTTTCTATTGAACTGTGAAAATAGTACAAATTGAGGTTAAAATATAATCCTTTAAATCAGTGGTATTTATCTTTACTCTTCAGATTTAATTTTCAGTCCTTTCTATGAACCTACTTCCCTATTAATTTTCATGACATGGTAGAGGTGGGAATGTTATCTGTCTAGAGTAGAGGGAAGTATTTTTTCACCCATGTTTATCAAAAATAAGTTTGCTGCTTTAAATTCTTCTCACCTTAAACAAGGCCATTTTGAGCATATTTTTTGAGGCAGTGGTCAGCCTGTCAAGGCTGGATTTGGTTCAAAATAGGTGCATGAAGGAAACTTTTGGGGTTTGGTTTTTTGTTTGTTTTTTTTTTTTTATTTCCAGCAGAAGAGAATTGGTCTTTTTCAGTGTTCCTTGACATCTTTTCATCCCTGTTCTCTCAGATACACCCTGTGTCTTTTCCTCTCCTGCTCTGGTTTCACATTTGTGCCCATAGCAGAAGCACTCAGCAGGCTGCAGAGCATTCAGAAGACGTGAGCAGACTTGATGCTTTCTTAGCCCAAAGAGACATATTCACCCTTGGCTGAATCCCATTAGCTTAATGTATTGTGCACATTAACTTCTGCTATGCTGTCTTGGGTACTTGACACAGTTCATGACACCAAATCCGTTTTCTAGAGCTGTGAAAGTAAATCAGTGTTCCTGATGGTCACATTCCAGTGACATTTGTATAGATGAACACTACAGTCTGATTTGTGTATCTGCTGTTGTAAGCTTTTAAATTTTCTAACATAGTAGCTTGCGGGGCCTGAAAAGGAGATTTACTGGGAATTTAAGACAGCAAGAAAATTTTAGAATTGGCATATGGAGGAATTAATGTAGTTAATTTTATTCTATAATTGTATAGATTGTTATTTTTCTATATATATCTGCAATTGTATACAACACAAAATCTCTGTATTAATTAAATTTGCTATGATCTCAGCATCAATAATTTTGATCATCACAGGAAGATGGTATCTAACTGTCAGCTCACAGCCTGCTTTTGCTTACAGATAGAAACCAATATTTCAGATTTTTTACCAGTGTAAAAATGAAGTCAGGCTAAGTGGATTGATAAACCTTACCATCACTTGGTGCTGGTGACAGGGCAAAGCTCAGGTCCAAAGCAGCATCTATCATGCGCTCTCAAGGGGAAGTCCAGCCTTGTTTCTTTGCCCATCCTCCTGGCTGTGGGAGTCCTTTCTTGCCCTATCCCACCAGTGGCCATTGCCATGCCTCATCTCTCTAGCCCCTCACTTCTACCGGCCTCCCCTATGACTGCACTTCTCTCTCTTTTCAAAGTGAAATAATATTTTTCAAATTTTAAGCTGTCACCATTGCTAGAGGTACATTTACCAAGCAGGTCTTTAATCAAGGATGAGACGACACAGTAAGAAGCAGTGAATAAAAGCAGGAGGAAGTCCCCTTCAGAGCAGAAACATGGCACACCTGTAGCTTTTACAGCCCAGGCAGGAGAGAGGCTTGGGAGAGCAGGTTGCTGTGCCTGTAGGTCCCCGTGGGGGCCCTGAGGCACATGACATGGCCAGGGATGTGCTGTAGAGTAACTGCTCAGGTCAGCAGGGAGCACAGGAGCTCCCTCTCTCCTGCCACCTTCATGTGGTTACTGAATGTATGGCTGGTCATCTCCCAGGCTGGCCCAGGAGCTCCCCATGTAAAGCCAAAGTGTGCTCACTGCCCTGTGCTGAGGAGCAGCAGTGAATTGCTGAGCACTGCCCTGATTCTGCAGGAGGAACGGGCAGGATCTCACAGATTTTGGCACTTTCCTAGGTGGAAGCAATAGAGCCTGCAGTGGAATGCTCATGTTCCAAAAAACGGTGCTCTTGTGCTGTGTGCCAGGAGGCTCAGGACTTCAGCTCTAGGGAAGTAATCCAAAAAGACCAGAAGAGATTGCAGCCCCTATCATAAATTCCTGGCAATGAAAAAAAAGTTCCTAATCTGGGACTTGGTACTATTATTATTTTTATTCATCTCATCTCCAAAGTAATTTTAATGGGGAAATATTGGAGTTGAATTCTTTCTCTTTGTTACTAAATAAGCAATATCAAAGAAGAGGAAGCACATAGCAGGTTGCACAAGCAGTTTGTGCAGCAGATACCCCTGTACGAGAATGCTGTATTCATACAACACACACACACAGACATTTATTGACAGAGTCATTCCTAACAGATTACAGAATGTGTTTCTGTGTCAGCTCTTGTATTTTTAGCATTTATGTTCACGATACTGATTTTCCATCCCACTGTGCAGAGGAGATACTATAAAAGCAGCAACCTTTTGAGAATGCAGAAGTATTTCCCTGTCTTTCTTCTCATACAATACCCTGTTTTCAAAATAATAACAAACAGATATTTCTTATCTCTCAGACCTACTGTTTGGGTTTTACTACAAATAGGTAACTTGCAGGGAAAGCTAGGGTCCTCCAGACCTTTATAATTAAAAAAATTAACTGCCGTGCTGTTTCTCTCCCTCAGGATAATTATTTAATGTAAATGAGCTGTTCTTGCACAGACACTGCCTCTCTTTCTCGGGCTTTTCATCTCTGCCAGGGCTGATTAAAAAGCCTGTCTATGACTGAGAGCTCAGCTCATGTTTGGGAATAAAACTGAAATCTAATGTTGCAATTGCAGCAGCATAAATGGCTTCTTTGTGCTCCTCCTCACATGCCTGAATGCTGAAACCTGGCTACCCTGGAGGCTCACCCCCTCGTGGGTCAGGAGGCCAGGATGTGCCCCTCTGCTGCGGCAGAGCTGCTGTTGGGCACAAGCCCTACCCCACAGCACTGAGAGGGAAACCCAGTCCGGCCTGGAGCACCTGCCTGGGCCCACCAGTGTGTCCCTTATCCAGATTCTCCACTTGTTACAAAAGAGGCTGGGGGAGCTGTTACCTGCCTTGTTGTAAAATCTGTTTTACTTATTTTCCTTGACTTGATAGCAGATTAGCGTTACAAGGCAAACTGGAGAGCAGCCTTCAGGCTACATTTTGTAGGCAGTTTCCACTTTAAGGACATTTTAAACACAGAGTGGTTAACAGTGGTTGTTAAACAGCAGAGGACAGTTTCACAAAACCCATCTGTATTCTCTCCCCATGCTCCCTCCTGTGTATTTTCCTCAGTCTCACAGAGCCTCTGGGTTGCCCGTCTTGTAGGCAAGGATTCCCACTGATTCCCACTCTCCTTCCACAGCTCTATGGAATTTCCGGCAGATTGCAGCAGTATTGCCAGGAGCTCGTGAGAGCTGCTTTCCTTGCCTGCCTCCATTTCCATCTTGAACCTCTCCAGAGAGGACAGTGCCCATGGGGAATCAGATCCCTGTGATTGTGTGTGAGGAAGAGATGTAAGGGACAGTTAAGGGACCAGGATTCCTCTGAATCAAGTTCCCACAGGTTTGGAGAATAACCCCTTCAAGCCACTTACTTCAGATGGCTCATCACTGGGTAGTTAGGTGTGGAAAGAGTGTATCAACAAAGGGCTTTGTCCTGCTCTCATGATGATTCCATCTGAAGGGTGGGCCTTAATGATATTCATTGAATCATCATAGAATGTGTTGTAAGGCACCTTAAAGACCTAAAGTTCCAACTCCTCCATCATAGGCAGGGACACTTTCTAGTAGATCAGGTTGCTCAAAGTCCCATCCAACCTGGCCTTGAACACTCCAGGGATGGGGCACCCACAACTGCTCTGGGAAACTGCTTCTGGTCCCTTACCACCATCACAATAAAGAATTTCTTCCTAATAGCTAATCTAAACTCACCCACTTTCAGTTTAAGGCCACCCTCCTTGTCCTCTCTCATTGCAGGCCCTTGCAAAAAGTCCCCCTTCAACACACTTGTAGCCCCCTTCAGGTTCTGGAAGGTGCAGTAGATCACATCAAAACCTTCTTTTCTCCAGGCTGAACAGCCCCAACTCTCTCAGCTTGTCCTCATAAGGGAGGTGCTCCAGCCCTTTGATGAACAAATCAAATAATCACATTTGATCATTGTGTTGTGAGACCCAGAGTAGCAGGAATGCTGAGGCAGAGGGAGGTAAAGGGACTTTGCCCTTGATGTCTTTGGGTCATATTTTGGGCTGTTTTGCTTAAAGCAGGACTGTAGTGTTCACAGGTGACTTCTCCCATTCACCCTGATGTCCTCAATCATATAACAGGTCTCCTGTGGACACTGTGAATGGTTGTCTGCATACATCAATCTCATGTGGGAACGCAGCCTTGTACAAAAGAGAGACAAAAGAACAGTATTTCTATTTCTCAATGCTCATATGGTGGTTACTATATAGTAACTATTAGATTTTGCAAGCAACAACAACAACAACAAAAAAACAGAAAAGAATTTTTTCATTTTCTTTTCAGATTTCCTTGTCACAAAACCTTCTCACTGGGAAATGAAGGGTTTTTAATTCTCCTGTGCTGGAGGACAGCTTCTAAGGGAGGTTGTAACTGGAGATTTCTTTTGTGAACAAATGGATGCATTTGGAGAACATGAACAGTCCTTATGTCAGGACAGTTTTACCACGGAGATGAAATTTCTGACATTATTGAATTTATTATGTGGCATACATGTGTAATTCAGTAAGCATTTGAACAAAAATTAATTGTCCAGGGATCATTCGTAGCCCAGTTCATCTTTGTAAGTCTCTCATGTTTTACATAGCCTGTACTCAGGAAGAACTCTAATTTGAATAAATGAAAGTGAAACTACATTAATTACTTCAAATTGGGCCACAGATATTAAGTAATTAGTTGGTATGCTGGTTCAAATTCCAAGGCTTTTAAGGACTATGGAGTTAGGAAGGGGCTTTAGTCAAATTTAGCCATGTGTTAAGTGCTCAAAGAATAAAGTTCATTCTTCGTAATGTTGCTAGGAACATTTTCTCAAACAATTAGGCCATAGGCAGGTAAACGAACAGGAACCATCCCAGTATCACCGTAGGAACATCAGCTGGAAAATGCAATTTTGCAAAACCCTTGCTAAAATGCTAAGTGATCTTAAATGTGCTTAAAATCAAGGTCCTCAGTGGAGTGCCTGCATGGATGTGTATCAGCAGTGACACATCCCTGGCAGCTAGACTCAAGCCAGCTCTGACCCTTGGCCTGCCCTGCTATACCAGTATGACCCTACGCTGCAGCCACGGAGGCTTCTCATGTCCTTGTGTAACTCTCCCTGCAGCAGCTGGGGAGAAGGGCTGTCTGATATTGAGCTGTGGTCCTGCTGGAGAGTCTGGCCTGTGCTGGCTTTTTTCTCATGTTCATCCTAGGTATTTCTCGAATTAAGTATTTGTTGGAGATCCTGCTTGCTGATTAGGCTTGTGATGTCACCTGGCCCAATGGACATCTTCAAATTATGCAATATATCTGTCTTCCTGGAACACCTTTTGTACCCACTCATATTGGTAACGTTGCTCTTTATCCCTGGCCCTCTCAGCTGTGTTCCATTTCCTCAGTGAGTGTGTGTGACACGCAGTGACTCCTGACTGGCAAGGTGTAGGCTGCATATGCCAACATTGGCAGTGGCATAACTGAGAGCTGCTTTTTATAGATATTCTGTAAGCGCTTCATAGAACATGAATGTCTAGTGAACACCCCTGTCAGAAAACAAATTCACCAAATGTTTGGGGAAGAGAAGACAAAAGGAGACAAAATGGCAAAAATTATTTCAGCTGCTTGCCTGAGTGAAAAATTTTGCATTTAAAACATCTTGTGTTTTAATTATGTGCCTGGCTTTTGGTCTCTTTTCAGGAGATGACTAGAATTGTAGGCACACTAGCAGATGGGGATTAACTAATTCTGTACACAGAAGAGTGTCACCTTCTTTCAACCTAGGCTGTCATGCTGTGAACAGTCAGGGTCCAATTTCTCAAGCTGGTAAACAAGTCAATATGCACATATGCTATTGAGAGAGTTTCCAGAGCACCTTGGTAAGCTCACTGTCTGAATCCTCTTGGATTCAGTCAGAGAAAAATCAAATCATCATAAAAGACTTGCATATCTATGACTCTGTTTGCAAGGACTGTCTTCTTTATGTTCTATTTACAGTGGTTTTCATTTTACAGGGTCAAGTTATTTTCTAGTTTAGTTTCTGCCTTGCCTCATCACCTTCCCAGACCCATCTGCCAAAACTCTTGCTTCACAGGAAGGGATGGAAAGGCATGTTTTCCCCAGGGTCTCTCTATGAGTATTCTAGATCCAAGGCCAAAAGCTAAGGGTTAACACATCTTTTGACATTGCTCTCTGAGGCAGCAGGGTTTTTTTATCAGCTCTTTGATCACACATTTTCACTTAGATATTCCTTTATTAACAGACAAAATATGCTGCAGAAACTGTGCTAGCAACCTTGTTGAAAAACTGTTGATTTTATTATATTATCATTCCCTTTATGTTTCTAACATTCTTTAAGTCAACCTGGATTCAACAAGACTGCTTATTGTGCTGTCTGTGTATAGAGAAAATTAAGATGTGGCCCTCCACGCCTGAGGGGACAACATGTTCGTCTTCAGGAGGGAGGTGTTGCTGTGGTTCAGTGCCTCATGAGGTGCTACACCTGAGAAAGCTGCAGGAGCCATCCCTTGCCTTTTATCATCTTCTCAGGTAGCTATGTGGTGTCTGCTCAGGAAGCCATTTTTAGAGGTTAAACTCTTCTACGTTATGTATGAGCATTTGTTCTTAACCTTAGTCTCTGAAGTGCCCCACAGAGATGGTCATTTGCCTGCTAGGCACAAGAATACACCAATAATGTCTTTGAGACTCTGGCAGGAGTCTTACTAAGTGAAACTTTAAGGAAAATCCCACAACATTTTTCCATAGCTTTAAGTCCTTAGTTACCCAGCAACAGCTACTCTTCAGGTATCTTCTACACAGTGACACAAGTGCTTAATACAATGCAGCTTCCTAAGTCTTAAGATTTAGAGTATTTCATGCTCTGTTTTTACCTATGGAGGATGGCACTTGGCAAACAGGGTAGGTGCTGTATATATTCATGTATAGGGTGTGCTTTGGGAGGGCCCCTCATCCATCATCTTTTCTTGATACTTGGAAATAAGATATTTACACTTTATTTTTTCAAATTTCTGAATCATATTAGTTAAAGCAACAGAACAAAAATGCACTCTTTGTTGTGATTTCTTAAAGCACTTTCTTAAACCACTTTCCATTGCAGTAGCTTTTTCTCTTTGGTTGACTGTTTCTATAAAAGTAGATCTGAGGTAGAATTGATCAAATGAAAGCTGTGGGATACGAGCCAGTTTGATTAATTAGTTAGCCATTTCCTAGCAATGTTTTTAATCTTACATAGTCAGTGGCAGAGCAGATTGTGGCATAACTTAATATAGGTAATTATAGTCTGCATAGATAGTGTTTCTTCAAACAGGCTCCTATTTAAAAATGAAGGCATGTCACAATTGATCAGGCTTTAATCCTTCTACACTGTGGTCTCATAAATAGACTGTTAGTATACATGTATTAAAACATCTAAGAATGCTTCACAAAATCAATTTTAATATTATTTAGTTGGCTCACTAGAAAGAACCATCCGTGCAGAACCATGCAGCCATGGGTTCTGATCGATTCTTTCTTGGCTGACAACAACAAGCTTTAATTGCTAGTAGCCCTAGGTGAAGTCAAGAACTTGCAAGTTTTCCCAAGACAGTTAATTTGAGCTAAATACTTGATAATGGATGTTTAGCAGAGGAACTGATGTGTTCTTGTTTTGCCTATCAAGAAAAGAAACATCGCCTTGTTCTCATGTTGTCATTACTGCAAAGTTCATTATGTGTCTCCCAGTCATGATGAGGCTTTAGCAGGCAGGGGAAGAAAGTGAGTGAGCTAAAAAAATTACAGCTGTTTCTCCCCACTCCTGTTAGCAACCCCTGGTGCTAGCTGGCATCCCTGCTTTTGCCAGTGAGTAATAGTCACCTAGATGTACACCCCAAGAAAAGAAGCACCTTCCAGGCAGCAGGCTCTGCTGCACAGAACATGGAAATAATTTATGTGCATATAAATGAAATTATGCACTTGAAAATCTAACAAAATAAGTGGATGTTTTTTCTTCAAAAAAATACACTGTAGAGAAAAGCTTAATTAATTTGGGAAACCTGTGGTTTGCATATGTAGACATACTTAGATTATCATATTCCCTTCTGGCCATATAATCTACAAGTGAGGTTTTCTGCAATACGCTACCCTTTCTTGATTTGCAGTTTCTTCAGAAAAGTCTTTTTTTTTCTCCTATGTAAATAGAACTGGAGGGAGATGGCTTTTGATTTATACACAAATCAATACTCCCTTCTGATTGAATTCAGCACTGTGCTGCTGTAATTATATTCATGAATTTTGTGTAGGTGTAAGACAGGAAGCAATTATCAGCCACAGTCATGAACGAATATAAAAGAAATCTCACTTTTCTTTGGAACCATAACATTAACGACATTCTCTATTTAATGTCAGCCCCTTTCACATGACTTCTGCTAACTGCTCTGTTGTTGAACCGAGGAAAAAGCAATAGCAGATAGCTGTGACTAAAGAACATCTGCTTGAATTTAGGGTGTAGTGTTTGGAGCTTTGACTTACTGAAGAAAACCAATGTTTTTAATTTGTATCAAAACAGGTGATGGATTTTAGTTCAAGCATTTTCTTTTCTGAAAGCTGAAACTTAATCATGGCTGTAATTCATTCCTTAGCAATTCTCTGCAGTGGCAGGTGTTGCAGAAACATTTAAGGGAAGTGTCATCAAGGCAGTTTCACTGGGAAAAGGCATAAATAAGGATGATCTGAATCATTTTAATTACCAGCACTCAGTCACCAGTGGGCTCTGGAGAGGTATCATTGTAACACAGGCATCGTAAATGTAAAAAATCTGTCATCTAAACACTAATACATGATTTTTGACATTGAAATGCATCAGCCAGGAGGAAGATATCTTGTGTGCTCAGCTGAAGTGCTCACTTTGTGCCCCAAGGTGTATCCACCCACAAGTGCTACCCTTACCTCTCTCTGCTCAGCCACAGCTACTCATGTAACAAGGACTAGCAAAGATCATCTTGAGGACTAGGAAAAATGGTGTTGGTGGCTGGAAGGATAAAGACCCATCAGGGGAGGTTTGGGGGAGCACTGCTTCCTTTGAGCTCCTGTCTGGAAAACAGGAGGAGAGAAAACTGGGTTATGCAGGCAGGAGGTATCCACCCCCAAGCCGCAGAGGGTTTGTACAGAACCCCAGGGAGTTTTCTGTAGTGGTGAAGTTGGGATCCCAATGTTGCAGGAATCAGGGCTCACTTGTTACTTTGTGAAGTGCTGCTGTAAGTCAGGTCACTGTACTTGTCAGAGTCCTAGAGCTGTGTCAGGCCAGGGGATAAAATACCTTAGGCATCAGTGAGAAATCCATCTGGGTTTAGGGGCTCTAAGAGTTCATTGAACTGATTTGCCCCTTCTCTTGTTTGGCAAGGCACTTTTACAATGAAATTTTATCACAGACTTTGTATCACATCACACTTATTATATCACAGATTGAACTGCTTCTATTTATGACTGTTTGCTGCTTCCACCTCTTAGAGGGCCATTTCCAACAAGCTTTAAAGTTGATGTGCCTAAAGTGGGATATTTTTCTTAATGATAGTAATTAAACTCTGGATTGCTGACTTCACCCTTGGTTACTCCTTTGTGCCAATGCATTTTTGTGTGTGTGCAAATGATTATCTATAAAAACCGGAGACCTGGTAATCTGTGTACTTACATGTACTGCAAGGCTCATTTAGGGTGCAGGGCTAAGTACATGCATGCCCTAAAGATACATTAGCTTTTTTCCCACTCAAAGAGACATTTTTGCATTATAATTCCAATTCCACATTTAGATGTCAAAGCAGATTGTCAAAACCTTTATTATAATCTTTATTGTAATACTAACTATAATATTCACAGATTTCACTAAAATAATGCTGTTGAAAACCTGCTAATTTATTTAGGGCTTGAAAGAATGTTCAGAAGGTTAACTATTACCCTTTTACAAGGTAATAGTTGGGAAGGGAGGGCTCATCTCCGTAGCAGGTACTTTAACTTATTCTGCAGAGATGCTATATACATTTCTATGCCTAAGGAACAGATACAACTTACTCTGAAGTCAGTGAGTGGCAGCCTGAACCTCAGAGGTCACCAGCACTGCAGCTCTCACTGGAGTGCCCCATCATATGTGTATGTACAGACCAGGTGTGTGCATGTGCATGTGCTGAAGTTGCTATTAAATTTTACAAAGCTCACGATGTGGAGCTTGTGCTAAGGATGTGGCCTGATGCTGGCAGAAGGGGCTGCAGCTGACACCTGTACCAACATAGCTCCTTCAGACAAAGTTAACAAGCTGAATTGCTTTGAGGACAAACAAATGAAAATGGTGGGTTTGTGTTGTCTCGGTGCTTGGCATCCTGCAGTTGGACTGAGAATGCTGTCAATGTGCCATGAAGCCCAGACCAGAGTGACTGTGACCTTTAGCTTTCCTAAGACCCCTCAGGAGCTGAGCTGGCCTTGGGGTAGTACAAGTGCTAATTGTTTTAAACTAAAAGAGGATTGATTTAGATTAGATATGGAAGAAGTTTTTTACAATGAGGAACAGGAACCTGGAACAGGTTGCTCAGAGAGGTGATAGATGCTTCATCCCTGGTAACCTTCAAGGTGGGGAGGGCTCTGAGAAACCTGGTCTAGTTGAAGATATCCTTGGCCACTTCAAGGGGAGTTGGACCAGATGGCCTTTAAAGTCCCTTCTAACACAATCTGTGTGGTTCTATGATTCTATGGGTACACTGAGCCATGGAGTGTGATGAGGAGGCACTCTTTGGTCTACTAGCAGATGCACACTGGCTGGGCCGGTTGGCTCTGCTGAGATAAATAAAATGCTGCTGAATCCAGATCAACCACTCTGTTGGCATAGTGAAACACCTGGGGACTGTGCTGCTTGCACTGGATTTCAGCATAGCAGAGCCCATGGCTGGGAATCTCTTTGAGTAGATGCTGACAGATGCTTCATCTTGCAGTGGATTTCAAAACAACCAGCATCTATTCCCCCCCTCTTCTTCCCCCCTCTCCCCACCCCTCAGAGTAAGCAGCAGCAATAAAAAAATAAATACACAAGGAGATAGGATGCCGTTCTGTGAGAGTTATTCCCCTCTCTGCCCCTCTTTTGGCTAGCTGAGCTATTTGCCTTTTTTATATTTTGGCTTTACACTGCTGGTGGGAATGTACATTCCTCGTGATTTCAAACAGCTGGATTCTGTATTTGAGAGATCAGTCTCCCAAAGTTCAGTCTAGATTTATTCAAAATTTACATAAACATTAACACAAATATATAAATAAATAAATACAAAAGCTTTTAAGCACATCCCCTCACTTCCTATCCCTTCTCATTGGAGAGAATTTCTGGGTATCCCAGATTAACTACTGAAAGGCCAGAAAAGCTTCAATGCAGCAGTGTTTGATTTCTGGGAAAGATCCCAACAGCTGGACTCTTCTCTGTGGGATGCTGTGCCTGACTTTGGAAAGAGCCCCTGGCATTAGGGTCCAAAGGAGGACAGGCAGAAGTGTGTGGGTGTGAGATGTGCACATACACAAACACAGAACGATACATCAGCTTCTGATTGCACAGCCTAACAACCACGGGTTTGCTGGTGGGGATTTTACTTCTATCTTTTGGGAAGGGGGAGGGGAAAGTACATATTTCTCCCCCTCACCCTTTCATCATTCATTGCAATCTCAAGCTTCCTGTATCTGAGTAAATAATGTTATCATCAGTTTCCAGAAATGGTTTGGGACAAATTCTTCTTAGAAGTCCTTCCCACGCAGTTATATTTTGGTGTCCTTTATTTCCCAGGCAGGCAGTGAGACTTCATAGTTAGGCTATATCAGTTTCCCCTCCCCATCCATCAGCTGTCTCGTCTCCCGAGATAGGACCACCTAATGTGATGTGTTGTAACTGCTGGCGCAATAATCGTCAGCAGAGTTTGCCATGCCATGATTAGGAGGATGCGGGTTTTCACTGACAAAGCAGGCTTTGAAAATTGAAAACAGCAGCTAAAATTTATTTAGCATTTATTAGCATAAAATCCCTCAAAACCTGCTTGTAAGTTGGCTCTCTGAGATATATGGAGAGTCATGCACATGCCAGGAGCCTGACGATTTTGCGTGACACCGCATAAGAAACCATAACTCACTCAAGCTGTTTTGCTGTGATGAGAGGCTGCTGTCTCCGGAGGGCAAGGCTCCTCCCATCCTTCTAAACACAGGTGCCTAGCAAAGGTCTGGCTTGGTGTCTGCAAAGCCTGGCTGACCAGGGGAAGAGCCTCGACTCCATCCTGAAGTCTGTAATTGTAGCAAAAAGATCGCTCTGAGTCAAGCCAATGATTCACCTGGCCTCACCTGCAGCTGCTGCCCTGGGGAGCAAGGCTGACTGCCTCCTTGGGCAGACTGTGGCACGAGGGTTGCAGCCACCTCACCCACTCTTGCAATATGAAAGATAGGCATCAGCTCTGGCCAGGATAAGTGTGAAACAGGCTTATGTCAGAGGCCCAAGAGTAGCTTCTTCTTATAGTTGTAAGAATGGGCCACCAGTCTACAAGCCGTTCATACCTCTCTCACCTCTAGCTGCTGGGCTGTGGCCCACACTCCCAGACAGCATTTTCACCTCTTAGAATAACAGATTCATAGAACTGTTAAGTTGGAAAAGACCTCTAAGATCATTGAGTCCAACTGGTAGCCCAGCACTGCCAAGTCCACCAGAAAACCATGTCCCCAAATACCACATTTACATAACTTTTAAATAATTCCGAGTATAATGACTCAACTGCTTCCCTCAGAAGCCTGTTCCAATGCTTAACAGCCCTTTCTGTGAAGAAATTTTTCCTAATATTCAATCTACACCTCCCCTGGGGAAATTTGAGACTGGAGAAGAGACTGATGCCCAACTCGCTACAATCTCCTTTCCTCTTAGGTGTTTCTTCCTTATTACAGCCACAAGGAGACATGCTAAAGGCCTTGGTTCCATGATGATGAGTAACAGGCACGGGCCATGGATGAGCAAATCTCTGTGGTTGAGAGTGTAGGGCAGAAGGCCATGAGATCCTGCACCTCACACTCATTGTCCTTTGGAAGTCATGGAGAGCTGTGTATGGAAACCGGCCTTAGCTTCTTTGGCTGGAAGTGTCTATGGAAGCTCCTATTAACAGTGAGCTCTGTGATATATCCTTAACGACCATAATTATAATAATTAACAAGATTACAGGTGATCCTAGGCTCGTGTCTACACAAATTGCAGGTGCATTGAGGATAGCTAAAATACTAAGACTACATGAGCATGGCACACCTTGGATGGTCAGTCTGTTGGTCATCACAACAGTGAGAGGGAGAAGAGCCTTCAAGAGAGGAACAATATTATGAATTTCTTTTTGTTAGTTTTTGCTAAAAAGTAACCTAAAAGGGCAGTGCAGAAACTGGTGAGCTGATGCTGTGAGTGTGGCTTAGGAAGGACCCTTGGCCTGTTTTGTGGTAGGATGTTTTACCACAAAAAGGAACAGCTTCTCTGCTGTTCAGTGCCATGTTTCCTAGCCAACAAGTCAGAACAGGAGGAAGAAGTCTTGGATAAGGGATGTCTCTGTTAACTTGAATCTCTGCTTTTGATGAGGATTTTGCCTCAACTGGCCATGTTTCAGATCTCCAATGAAAGAGTCCCTCTGGTCTCATCCAGATAGCAGGCTCAGGTTCTGCAGCTATGCCCTCCCAAGGTGTTTCGGCCACAAGCTGTATAAGATGTGTGGAAATAACTACAAACAAAACCAACTTGCTCTTATATTCTCTCTTTCCTGCCTGTTTGCAATTTTGATTGGATGGCAATGTCTAGAGAAATCAACTCAGCCTCTGTGAGGGGTGGTAAGCCTCAGAATAGGGCATAAAACCAGCTGATATTTTAAGACAGATGATTAAAATAGACATCTGCAGGGCTCAAAGAGTACAGCTGCTAAATGCAGCTTTGAGAGTTGAATCAGCAGATTCAGGTACAGGCGCTGTCCTAATGCATTTCATCCCTCCATGTTATTTTGGTGCACACATCATAATGTACATTGAGATGGTGTACCAGGCCTCACATAAATTACACTATTGAATACAGCATACCTGGTGCTCCTTTCAAATATAGCCTGGTGGCATGTGACAGGGGTCTGTCATGTTTTATTTTCACATTTCAGAGGAGCCAAAGACATATAGTACATCCCAGAGTATCCTTTCTCTGTCTGCTCAGCCCTCTTCAAAGGAGACACCTATCCTGCCATGGTGGAAGAGTTTAAATCTTATTAAACTGTAATTGTCAAGAGGGGAAGAATGCAAAGATTTGAAACCTGATGGGAAATTTTAAGGGGAAGAAGCCTATGAAGGGATGTTGTTAGGCAGGGGGGCTCCATTCATATTCTGAGATTCTTGCACTGTGAAAGAAGAGCAGACCCCTTAGTAATGTTCAGGACTAGATACAGCATCCACAGTTGCATCTACAGAGAGACAAATCTTATGGACGATTCCAACACTCTTTACAGAAGAGAGGATAATTACTTCCAATTCCTTTGGAGAGCTGCAGTGGGTTTGTCCTGGGGGTTCGCCTGGAGCACTTGTATTGGGGATGCAGTGTAACACTGTGTGGAAGTGCTGGACTTCCATCACTTTGATCTTTGTCCTGCCTGGACTGGTTGTAGAGGCAGGTTAAAGGGGGAATTAAAACACAGAATTGCCTCTCTAGTCCATTACCCAGGAGGAAATCCCTCCTCATGCTTTGACCTGCATTGTGAGAAGGTAAATTTTGCTGCTGTAAAGAACCATCTTGATAAGCTGGCTCAAAGAAGCCGTGTGTGTACTTTGCAAACCATGCTATTAGCCTTCCTTTTAAAGTGGAGCTCACTCCCTGGGGTTGGTCCTGTCTAAAATAGGTAGATATACAATACACTAGAAAGCGATTGTCCTACAATTAAAATTATTTCAGGTTGTACAGTTACTGGCCTCTGCCTGGGCACTTGGGGGGCAACTGCCTGCCTGTGGGCTGGCTAAAGAATTGTCCTATGGACACAGCTGAACCCATTTTTAACTATCCACCATGGGTGTTGCTCACAGCAGAGTCACAGCAGCTGCAAGGACTGGGAAGCCTTCCTGGGTTTTTTTCATTACTGGGAGAAAAAGCCATGCAGCAAGTTCCTGGGCTGGGTAGTCAGAAGCTAAGCCCAGAATGCCTGTTGCCACCAGGTGCCTTTTGTTTCCTTGAGGGCACCACAATTCCTTGTTGATATTTTGGTTTGTATTCTGGCCTCTCTGATATTCAGGCCTGATAAGGACGGGTAGGAATTTGGAATTTCCTCCTAAAATAGCCTGCACTTTGGATCGGGACTGTCGGGTGTCACCTGTGTTTGCTTTGTTCTGGAGACCTCTGCCCAGTGGGTGGCTGCTCCCATGGTTTACTGACTCCCTTGGATATAAAGGCCTGGGGCAGGGGCATCGGCCCCCTGTGGGTTGGGGGCAAACCAGTGGGAACGGCAATGGGGGGCAGTAAAAGGAGCACCAGTGGGTAGGAAACCCAGGGGCCTGTACTCAGAAGAAGCACTTCCATAAGGTGTCATGTTCCTGGGAGATGTCTCCCTACAGCCATGCACAACCTGACTTTCTGTGCCATGTGCTGGAGGCATCCTCTTCTCATCTTTCTGTCAGCTCTTGAATGTTCACATTTGATATGCTGTCTTGAACCTTCATTTTCCCTGCCTTATTTTTGAATTCTTTCTGTTTTTTGTTTGGAAACAAGTTTTCTTTTACAGCTTCAGCTACATAGGCTTCAAGGCACTGTTGAACTGCTGTAACAAATTCCCATTTCTCCTACCACCCTGTTTTTACCCCTTTTAGGATCTCTTGCCTTTAGCCCAGTGAGTATTAACTAGGAGTCTTGATATAACTGTGCCTATTTCTGTAAACAATTTTGAACAAAAGGGAACGGTATCCAATGTTGCCCTTTTATCAGAACATGTATTTCTAAATATTTACTAAATTAGCAAACTAACCAAAAAAGAAAAAAATTCCCCAAGAGAGGCTGGCAGCAATATCAGCTAGTGCTAAGTGTTTTGCTGGAGCAAATGCACTCCATGTCCTTGGGGATACTTAGTGTCTGCAACAGGATCTGACAAATGGTGACATCAGAGGAATCCCTGTTTTATATCGCTTGGTGCCAAAAACACCAACTCAAGGCAGGGGCTGGGATCATGCTCCTGTAGAAGTAAAGTTTTGTTGCAGAGAACATTCTACAAGTGCTAACTGAAGTTACTTCATGCCTCCAAAATTCACCCTGCTTTGCAGAGGGTAGGCTGGCACCTGCTTGGCATTGTTGAGCCAGGAAGGCAAAGGAAGCCACAGGGTACTGTGGGAGGTCTCCCAGCCTGGCTGACAGAGCCTTGCAGTAACCATCAGATCACTGTTTCCTTTCTCTGAAATTCGTATGTTTTCCAAAATTATTACCTTCTACACCTGAAATGTTGTGTAAAATTAAAAAGGGACAAGCTAACAATAACTGAAATCACTGTAGCAAAAGAAATTCCTAGGAGTGAAAGTGAAAAAATGAAATAATGGTAAATCCAGCCTGGAGCAAAAGTCAATTTTATAGCAATCCAAAGGGAGACACGGTGACAAAATTTGACCAAAGTGGAGTAACTAAGCAGTAGCATGGATGGAAATTACAGGGAAAAGCTAATGCTACACACACACAGCTTACCCACTCCCTTCCTTCTTCATGATTCCTTAAAAGGAATGTCCAGCCAGCCACATCCCAGGGCCGCCCAGTGGAAGACAAGGCTCAGGATCATGGCTCATGGTGGGAGTTAGCTGCTCCTTGATGTTTCTGTTATACTGTGGCAGGGGAGAAAGGAGCTCACTTCTTCCTTCTGACTGGTTTAGAAGACACCTGATCTTGGGGCTTATTTCTTGAAGAAAAAATTCAGTGGGGACTTTGGACCCCAAAGTGAACTCTGTGTCTGCCTACTCCCATCAGTCGGTGATGATATCAGTTTCATAATACTAGTATCACATGGCATTGCAACATACTGAGAAAAATCTGACTATGATTTGCCACTTACAGAGCATCCAATATTAAAAGTTATTCTGCCTCTGTTGTCTCTATTTAGTTGCAGTTACCATCATAAAAAACCAGTAACCCCAACAACAACAACAAAAAGCCAGGAGTAAAATCCTGCTTTACAAAGGTCCTGAGAGCTGTAGGAGTAACAGTCATGTTCCCTGAAAATCTGTGGCCATCTCAGGGGAAATTCGTTCATGTCAGAATCTTGTGATAGAATGAACTGTGAAATTTTGCAGAGTGTCTCTACCTTTGGTCCTTGGAAACATCTTGTGCTGCGATTCTGGCCCCACTCCAGTACTAGGCTGCCTAGGTTCCTTGAGTTTATGGACAAGGGCTGATGACTTTGTAGATTGCTTGGGACAGTGACCTTGGAGAAGTGTTGTTGTAGTAGCAAAGCTGGAGGGATGTGTAATACAGTCATTAGCAACAAAACCTAATCAAGGTCTACAATGACCATCTGTATAGGGAGAGGATATTTTGTTTCCTCACTCACCATCTTTTTTCCGCTTCATCAGGTGTCTGTGGTTTAGACCTCAGTTATGCTTGGAAAACAAAGGAAAAGGTGGCCAGGTGATTTAACTGGGTTAATGTAGTCTCTTGAGAAATAACCACTGAAAAGTCAGCCACAGTGATGGTGGCTGCATTCTCAATCCAGGCTGGATTAGTCAGTCTTTACCTATCCCCAGCACACCCCAAACCTGCACAAACAACCCATGTATCTGTTTCTGAGACTCATTTTGCCTCTGAACAGCTATTCCTGTGTCAGTGAAGTCAAGCTGAAAATTATGTTCCTCAACACTTCTGCTATTCCCCTCTTGTCTTTATTACTTCTTTTTTTTTTTTTTTCCAGGAGCTGAGCTTACCAGTGACCTAAAATGAACTTTCCCTACAGCATTATCTCACTTCCTAATCAACAGTAACCAGCACAACAGCATCCTGACAGATCCTGCAGTCAGACTCTCCTGCTGGGGACAGCCCCTGCTCTTGCACCGGCTGCATCACAGCTCTTTTCTGCTGAGAGAAAATGCAAAGCTGCCAGCAGAACCCAGATTTAAAGCAGAGGTGCCAAGTGATATAGTGCTATGGGGAGGAAAATGAAATATTGCTTGCCTCTGCCTTTGCACAGCTGCTGTTTTCTAGGATGTGTTGACTTAGGAAAGTCTTTCTTTGTGTAGTCCTCTTTCCGATGTTGCTTAAGTGCAAATATGGGCTGTTAGTTCAAATTTAGTAACAATCAGGATTGATGGAAAATCTCATAGTAGGATGTGACAAAGAAATTCAATTACTTACATACACTTGATTTCTATGCTAATAAGACTTACAGTAGTGCTAAAGAAACTGCATTCTTGACTACAGTGGCAGCTGGGTTTTGTCACTGAATACTGTGTTGGCAGCATACTAATGACTCATTTCTGACTGCCGACAGCTTCTCAAGTGACTTTGTACAGTGATTTAAAGCCTGGTGCCAAGCCTGTGGGAGTCATTGCGCCAGTCCTGGGACCTCTTTGAAGACGGTGGAAATAATGCTGGGGAGTGCAGCAGGGTCAGGCTGTGGGTTAGCAAGCACTGCAACCAACTTTAGCAGGGCTAGGGTCAGGAAGATAACCTGAATTTGCTCTCTTACCTGAGAAACAGGTGGTATGAATAGGCTGCATTCATGTTGGAAGCTGGCTTGAAAATTGTGCATGTTTTGAGGGGTGGTTTTGGAGCAGGAAAGGGGAAATTAAGCTACAAATAGTGAATTTGCCTGGAAATTTCAGAGAACATCTCTCTGTTCCAAGATGACACAAAGATGATGGCATGGGCAGCCACAGAGTCCTCCCCATCTTGCCATTTTATCCAGCGTACAAGGGGTGTGCAAGTGTGGTAAGGTGGTAGTAATCACTTAAATGTTACTTGTGCTCAGGGAGTTGGTATTTGTATAGGGGCTGAAAGAAAGGCAAATAACAACTGCAACTTGGTTGGATTTTCCCTGCTGGCCACGTCCTAGGCAGAATTATGGCAATGCCTCCATTCTTTCCATACTCGGAGTTGAAAACTGTGTGTTCTCATCCTCTACAGGGCAAACTGGAGCCCTGATATAAGTAAGTGCAACCCCCTGGAAGCCAGCTTGCACCTCAAAGGGATGGCAGCATGAGACTGGAGCAATATGTTCCAGTCAAATATGAGTGTGTTTTTTATTTAAAGGTTAATTAACACCCCATCCTAAGTCTGTGCCCAGCTGCCTTGGTGATGCAAAGCAGCAGTAACAAAATGAGGCCAGCACCACTTGCAATTCTGAGTACTGTGTGGTTTGAAGGATACACTTCTATATCCTGTTCTGGAATGCTCCTCATACATCTCATTCAAAGGGAAGAAAAATACAGGTGTAAATGTCTGTGAAGCAGTGGGCAGCTCGTGTTCTCTTACACTTTCAAAAGGAACTGGATTTTGGGTCCCAGAAGCTGAGAGTTTGGTAATAATGGAGACTTTGATGGTGTGTTTTTTATATCATAGCATGGATATTCATCCTCTTGCTTGGGGATTCTAGAAGAAACTCTAAAACATATTTATTTCCCACAGGTACTTATACTAAGAAGTAATTTATTCAAAACTTGGACAATTTTATTTCATGCTACATTGGAGGGTTCCTCTTAAGTATTGTATTGGATTCTCACCTGACATAAATACAGTAACCTGGTGACTCAGAGTTGAGCTGCAAATTAGTGGGCACCTTGGCCCAGTGGGATCTGTGCCTGAGATACAAGTTGTTTGTATGGTTTGTCTTGGCATTAGTTACTGAGCTGTACTGAGGCTGGATCTCACCTGTACCTTGGAAGGTAAATCATGTTGATGTAGAAGATAAGTGCGTGGTGGCACCCAGTTTGTGAGGTGTCTATGAAATAATGTGTGTCTCTGGAAGTCTCTCACCCTGACAGCGCAGCCCCCAGCTGCTCCAGTCTGCCATTGCACCCCTCTGCATGCCGGCAAAGAGACGCCCGGCTCTCAGAGGGTGCAGGCGGCCTTGTGAAAACACCCTGGTCCCCGTGGGGACCTCAGAACATCCTCCCTGCCCGCAGAAGCTAAGTGCACAGTGATTTTGGAGGGACTGGCCGGCACAGACCAAAGCCGTGCCTGGGAGCACCGTTTGCCGTCTGCTCCCGCCGGGGCTGCGGCATCAGCTGCCCGGGAGAAGGCATCGACACTCGTGTTCCAGGCAAACAGAGGCTTTGTTTCCAAAAGCAAATACCCTTCTCTTGGGGAAACTCTTTCATACAGTTATTTGAATCGAATAGGAAATCTGTGGTATTTAACTTTGCTTTTAAAATGAGCACTGGGCTGTTTTTGCAGATGCTCAATGCATCGGTGAAAACTGGAAACTTAATGTTTTTTAAAAAAGAAATTTTCCACTAGGTTCAAGCTGTCCCATTATATTTACCTACTTGTAATTATGTGTACTTACATTGTGCTCCCTCTCTATATACACATATAATTATATTGGTGTGTGTATATCTATATATACACACAAACAGCTACTAAGTCTTCCTGGTAGACAGACCTCCAGTATTTACTGCCTTACATTAAAGCTAGTCACACAGGAAATCTGTAGGCACAGAACATCTCTACAGGTTCATCACTCATGCTGACAAAGGAAACAAAGGGGAAAGGAGAAAGCAAAAGGAAGAAAAACAATACCAACACAGAAATTTCTGCATTAAATTTGTTGCCTTCGACAAAAGGTGCCAGTGCTGTGAGAGTGGCTCAGACAAGAGCCACAGAAACCAAGGCTTTGGCTCAGAGTGGATAACCAAGCTGAGGAGCCAAGATGAGTGCAGCACTACAGCAAGAATTGGCTCCCCTAGAGCTGCCGGGGTGCCTCCTAGGGAGTCATGGGGGAAAGGGAAATAAATTTCCCATGTTGGAGAGGGGAAATTTCCAAAGAATGGTTTTCCTTCTCCTCATCCCTTCAGAAAGGTGGCTTTGTACCTTCCCCCACTCATGCTGTAGGCTAAAAGTTACCACTGAAGCCACAGAAGATGGGGTTAGGTGTGGCAGAGGTGTTGGTGATTTGTATAGCTTGAAAAGTGTGGTGTGGAGCTTTAAGGAGTAAAACTAACCCAGAAAATAATAGAAGCTTCATGGGCTTTTTTTTTCCTAGGAGTTTCCCAGTGGATGCTTTCAAGTTTTGCCTTCATTACCTTACAACACTCATTTTCCATTAATTTAATTCCATTGTTGCAGGATAACTACAGGCTCAGAAAGCCAGTCCCACTGGTCCATATTTGTGATAATTTTGCACCTCACTAGAATGCAAAAATGCTGTCTCTTCCAGTGTTTCTCTGCAGAAAGCTTTGGAAGTGATTACAATCCAATAGCAATTGTTCTTCCTTCTTCAACACATCTGGAGATCAGTCATGCCCTCTAAGCTCCTGTATTCCACAATAACAGCAATAAAATCACGACATCTCAATCTGAAAATCAGTATTTTAGGGCAGAGCTGGTTTGCTCAATGCTTCTGTTCTGCACCTCTGTTGTAAACTGCTGATGGCTGGGCCAGATAAACCCACCAGACATTAAATATTTCTTTTTGAGTGCCTGTGTGAAGCTGATTTTTCATTCCAAACTTGCTGCCAAAGTAGTTCCACTGTTTTCTAAAATGGAGCCAGAGAAGAATGTATTATTTCACCTGTATTAAAACATCCTGGCAGAATTGTATACTTGTGCAGGTAAGGCACATGGAAACACACTACTGGCCTCACCGAAACACCCAGGGAGTCACACTGTTGTCTGGCACTTCAGGGTCCTTTTTCCTGCTGGCAAATTCCAGAAGAGCTCAGGCATGTGCCAGCACAAAGCATCTCACCCCAGCTCTGCATACAAGTGAGAGGATATCAAACACTGCTGCCAGCTCTCCTGTTGGCTCAAGTGGCAGAGGTCCCTTCTTTTGAGCTCTCAACCCTCCTTGGAATGTGTTCCTGGAACCACACACACCACAATTTGTGTCCTGAGGGGCCTGGATTCCTGTTTTTTGACCCCAGAAAATGACAAGTGGTTGTGTTTTAAGAGTGCCAGGCTTGCAAAGCCAAGGTAGCCTTGCTGCAGCTCCCTGTGACACTCTGATAGAGCCTTTAATTACATGGTCACGGAGTGTTTTCCCCCCACAGAACTCCTGTGTCTTTCAGGGCTTGGGATGGCTGCTGCTTTTCTAATGATCAGCTGTTCAATATTTGGTTTTCTCCTCCTTTCACAGCACGTGGTTCTAGGGACCATTATTCAAACCCTGCTACAAATGCAGAATTGTTAATTTGTTTGTAAGCTTTTCTTTTCTCAGTGCTCCTTGCTTAACACCTCTGCACTTCACAAATGTAATTTTGCACGCCTCAGGTGACAGGGGAGAAAGGAGAAACAAAGAGTGAGGCAGAAGAAGCCATTCCACTAAAGTGAGGGGATTTTATTTCAGATGCATGCCTTGCATAGTAAATGCACAAATAAATTTAACATTTAGCTTTTTATTTAATGAAAAGAGAAGGGACAACATGCAGCAGGGTCCACGTGCTGGCAGCAGAAGGGCTGCATATAGCTGCAATGCTGGAGGGTGAGCAGGGCTCTGCAGCCCCTGCCCTTCCTGCTGCAAGGTAATGATGGGTGGTTTCCAACTCCCTTTACCTGCTCCCTTCCACTCATAAAACTGGCAGGTTTTAGCCAATTCCAAATCTTCGCAAGTCTGAGAAGGAAGGAGGGGACAACTGCAATACATTCAGTAATTTATGGCTGCCCTTTCAGTGCATGCTAATAAAGTCACTGGTATTTGGAGTTGTGCGCTGGAAAAACTTGGATTAGTCTGTTCAAAACAGGCTGTCTAACCTAATCTACTCCTTGTCACCAAGCTTTAAAATTAACAAAATCTCACAGTTCCCAAAACTGAACTGGAAGTAGTTTGATTTTGTTTTGGCTAAGGTCCAAGGACTGTTTGAAGGGTTGAGCTGCAGAGAGTGATACTGACAGACTCCAGGTGACTGCTGTGCCAATTAACCTCCTGAAGGTAGATAAGGTCACCAGCAGTAGCTGGCAGTTACGTATTATGATTTTGACTTAGCTCTGGTTTTCAGAATATCGTCAGACAAAGCAAATACACATTCATTCAAGCAAGTTTGCAGTAGGAGGCTGCAGACAGACAGGTCTTCATATACTCACTCTCTTGTTTTCCGTGGATAAGATTTGCCTTCAGGACATCCAGTTTCCTGCAATCACAGGAAAGACTTATCTTGGTGGAGGAAGATCAGGACAGGGAACATTTAAACTAACTGGTCACACAGAAGCCTATGGAACCTGACAGATGAAACCAGAGCTGACATTGTCACTGTGAGGCCACTCTTCATTTTCTTTGGAGGGTCACATCAGTTGGGGGAGGTTACTGGGAAACAAAATAAAGCAGATGTCCTGCTTTCTTCAAGGAGGGCAAGAAGGTGGATGCAGGGAATTACAAGCCAGTCAGCCTCACCTTGATCTCTAGGACAGTGATACAGCAAATCACTCTGGGAACCACTTCTAAATGTGTGGAGGATGAGAAGGTGACTGGGAGCAGTGAATGTGGACTTATGAAGTGGAAATCACATCTGACCATCCCAGTAGTCTTCTGCAGTACACTGACTGGTGTGCATGAGCAGAGAGCAGTACATTGTTTATCTTGACTTTAGCAAGGCTTTCAACACTGGCTTCAGTGATGAAGTACAGGCTACAGAAAAGGGATGGGACTAGACTGTCTACAGAGGCTAGTTCCAGCTTCAACTGTTCCATGATTCCAAAACAGGAGCAGGCTTTACTCTTCCAGCTTAATACAAGTGATTGTATCTGTTTTTCAGCAAGCACATTCTGAATTAATCCAGGGCAGCTGGATGAGTTGCCTCAGGTATCCTTCAGGAGTCATTTTGCTCTCAGGAGAGACTTCTGCCCTTGAGGAAAAGGATGATAAAACCTTAAGTGAAAATGAGAGTGGATAACACCACAGCTCATTGGCAGAGCAATCTTCTCCTTTCAGGTCTGTTATCCCCTCCCATGAGCCAGGGTGGTATTTGCACGAGAGCACCCTCCAGCCAACTCCCTTAGGAGCCAGCACAGCACAAAGCTGCTTGTGGCTGTGTGCCTCTTGATGAACACTTACAGGCTACACCCAGCCTGGGAGCTGGGTCAACCCTAATGTCTCCTCATGGGCCATGCAGTACTCCAGGTGAGTTCAGGAGAGTTGTTTGCCTGGCTCAGGGAGGCTGAGGGTCTTCCTGCACCCAGCAGAGGTAAAAGGCACCAGTACATCCACCCACGACATGGGCTGCAGCAGCTGGGAAGCTGCTTGCTTGAGGCATTTTCCCCTGGGGCTGAATTTTACTCATAATCCATGAAGTGAAGAAGACACACGAGGTGAGATGAGAAAACTGCTCCAGAGAAAT
Source organism: Illadopsis cleaveri (assembly GCA_013399915.1). NCBI lineage: Eukaryota > Metazoa > Chordata > Aves > Passeriformes > Timaliidae > Illadopsis > Illadopsis cleaveri. The sequence goes on along the minus strand of VXBB01003031.1, from coordinate 303,141 downwards.
GGAAGCCCCAGCTGGGGCTGGGAGGCGAAGGTCTGACCGGATATCGGCACCCGGTGGCGAGCCTTGGCTTCATTCCCCAGCAGAGATGTGAGCAGGAGCTTCACAGGATGGTGGTTACTATGGCTACCCCCACACCGTCCATCCAGGCATCCATCTGCTTGGCTCTCAGCACTGGAAAGATAGACTGCTGCTTTGGAAAGCTGATGATAATTTATCCTTGCTGGCTGGACAGCGATGACATCCTCCTCTGAGATCAATTTTGCCCAGCATTTTTTAAGCTATGAAAACCATTCTAATAGCAAAGTCGTGTTGACAAAGAGGATGTTGTTTCCTTTCGATAGTTGTGTTATTGTTACCAAATAAGGGGTACAGTGATAATGGAGAGGTACCAGTATGTCCCCAGCACACTGAAACATCCACCATCTTCCGTGGGAATTTAACCCTTCAGATTTACTTTGGAGATTGTGTTCTCCAGCCAGCATGTCGTGGTAGTTTGACACATTCAGAGAGCAGGGAATGGAATTTGGAAATGCAGAAACTGCTGTCTCTAGTTGTTTGTTCATGAGCCTTTAGGATGACCACATACACAAATTGTGGGATAAACACATAGAAGTTGTCACAGACTGGGTAAAAGTGAGGTACTTGCTGCTCTGCATATAGCTGTTTGAGGGGTTTGCTGGCAGAATTAATGGAAGGGCAAAAAGTGCCACATATTGTGAATAGCAATAGCAGGCACCGATTTTGCAGTAGGTTTTTTAGAAAAGCTCGGAAATTTTTTGGAAAAATGTTTGTTTAAATTTAACAAATCAAAAAAAATATTCTTCATTGGAGAAGATCAAATAGAATTTTCATATGTTTCCACCGCAACAATCCTCTGTGTGCATAAGGTCTTTCATTTAGAAACTGGTCTAGGATGACAAAAATTCTACCAAATGTCAATTCACTTGCTGTTGCCATTTCTTAGACCTCTTCATTCAGTGCTACTGTGACTGTTCCATTAAATGTTTTATATGTTGTATTACTCCTTGGAAAAGCCCTGCAAAAGCAGAATTCCTGATAGACTCACAGCTGATATCAGTGAACTACAAGGGACTAGGTTGTGCTATGCAGGTAAATGTGAAAAACACAAACACAGGTACAGTGCAGGTTTATTTTGTGCATATTGTATACATCCTTTTGAGGTGGGTGCCTTGAATGCAGAGCGTGGTTTTTTTACCTCTTGGGCTGCTGCTGGCATTAGACACAGCAGTGGCTCCCTCCTCCTGTGTCACTGTGCATTGGGAGGACTGGAGGTGCTCCAGGAAGCTGAAATTATATTCTCTTTTTCCTCAGGTAGCAGAAGAAGAAGAAGAAATCATTTCACAAGTCTGTCTTCCAGCAAACTGGAGTCTGTTACTTCACCAAGACAGGCTGTCCAGCCCTGTCTGATAAAGGTGTTGACTATGGACCTTACAAATTATTTTAGCTAGAAAGGCTTTATTGCCAAGCAAGTAGGATGTAAAGCAACAGCAAAAAATTATCCACATCCCAGGCATAGGTGTGTGCATGTATCTGTATATTTAAAGATACATGTCTATTTTTCTGCTTGGCAGCATAAATCCATTTTAAAAAAAAGTTTCCATGCCTGATCTTTTGTGTAGCAGATGTTGGACTGCAGGAGGTATTGGCTTTCTAGGAGACGGTGGATTTATGTTCATAATCTTGTAGCCTTAGTCTGATTGTTTAGGGATGCTGAAGGACAAGATGAATGGTGTGCCCTACCAACATCCCATTCTCCATATTCCAACTTGCCTGTTGACCTCTTCAGTATATATAAGGGGGTTAGAATACATTAACATTTTTTCAGATGTCTGATTTTTGGAAAATTGTTGATTTCAGTTTGCCAGATGGCTGAGGAAGGAGCAGCCTGTGCTTTGTGCTAAATGTTTGTGTGATAATCTGAGGAAGCAGAGGCCAATTAACATAAAAAGCCATTGTGGTCTTCCAAAATATGGAATGAAAAGTCAGTGAAACAGAAGGAGCCACCACCTGCCTAAAATAAAATTAATTGCAGCTGTAAATCCGGCCAGCTCAGGGACTGGTACCCATCTGAGTACACAAGCCTCAGACATGATTAGCCATCAAGGATGACAGAAATGAAGCATCATTCTGGTTCTGGTGTTAGGCATCTCAACTCCATCATCTATATAGCAAAGATTATATCATGCCTTCAGGAAACCCATCTATTACATGTATCCAACTTCTGCCCTGAAAAGTATTAGACAAAATCAACAGGAAATGTCATCATGACTGCAGATCCACATCCACTTGAATCCTAATCTAATCTACTCAGGATATGATATAAATGCATGCTTTTGGTCTGAAAATGTGGTGCCCTTGATCAAAACTTGTTCCACTCCTTGTGACCTCCCACAAAGAGTAATTTGTGATAGCCAGGAATGGATTTACTGGAGGCAGGATGGAGAGCTGCACCCCATACTGCCTGTACACTGTGTCTAGTCTGGGCTCATGCAGGTGGGCTTTGTAAAGGGCTGCTTGAGGAGGACTATGCACTTGGGCCTTTCTGCTCCCCAAGACTGCCAAAGAAAGACCTTCATTCTACTCTGCCTCCTGGACGTGGGTCTGGGCACTGAGCTTTTGCAGGGATCCAGCCTGAGGAGAGGCACTGGGCAGAGGTTTCCTTCAAGGGGAGTGTGATGTTGCCCCATTGTGCTAAGGGGGAGGTGAAGTGGGGCTGTCTCTACAGCTCTGAGAAGAACATTGCAGGCCATGTCCAGACTTGCAGTTACAACCAGCTCTGCAATAATGTTTGGCTTTTTAGAGGTGAGAAAAATTTGTTGGCCATGTCCCCCAAGATTCCTCTTACTGGTTTAGCTCAGAGGATATAAAATCTATTTCAGACTCACTTTCAACAGTACCAGTGCCCTTTTGTCCCTTTCCTCCTCCCAAAACATGATAGCTCTTGCCAGCCTTCCTCTGAACACTCATCTACACACCAGTGCCCAGAGCTTCACCACAAAGATTTCAATGCAGACACTGTTTTAGGGATATCCAGTGGAGAATAGATTTCTGTTGACCTTTATCATATCTCACAAGCTTTTCCAGATTTTCTGAAGCTATGAAGGGAATGCGCTATACACAGAGCAATTTGAAACAATACAGTTGTCTCATTTTTAAAGGCAGGAAGTGAAAATGCAATATTAACTCTCCTGCAATTGCCAGTGAAGGTAGGGAACATGTAATGGCATTAGCTGGAATTTAACCACAGTTAATGAAAACATTTCTGTGAACTAGAAAAAAATACCATTAGATTTCCAATGACACAAGTAAATAATGTTGAGAATGCTGGACCAGCTGAAATGCAAATGCTTTGGAACAGTCATTGCAGAGAGAAATAAAGGAGAGTTAACCAGGAGAGGGGAATGGGCACTCCTCTGCGTGGGAGTGTGTTGCCCAGTATATTAGAGAAGAACCACACAGGCATTCAGCTCCACATTTAGATCATGGCTGGAACAAGCTTTAGTGAGAAAAAGTCCCTGGCCTCAGGGATGTTTAGAAAAGCCCAGGAAGCCCAGTTGCTGAAAAGGATTACCACTGCTTTGCTTTTAATTTGGGCCCTCAGGACAAACATGCCCAAGGTAATAAATAAGCCTGGAGGAAATCCCAGCCACTGAAATCCCCATCCCAGCGCAGTGCAGTATCTACTCCTGCTCTGTTGGGATATGTGAGCTCTGCCCAGCTCGGTGCCTCAGCTCAGCTGCTCCCTGGGCTCTGCCCCAGGAGTCTGCCCCAGGCATTCTGGTGCTGGAGAGGGTGGGTAAAGGAGTAAACCAGGTTGCTGATTGTATGTATTTAGCACTCCATACCAAAGTTACTCTTAAGATTAGCAGAGTCTAGTAAATGTGAGTCTTTGAGGCAATGGGCAGGAAATATAACTGTAATGTTCAACATAAAAAGAGTAAGTAGCTCCTCATGGCATTGCCTATGGTGTGGTATGGCCAGAGACACTCCAACTCCTATGAGGAGCACCTGAGGGACAAAAGGAGGCTCAGGGGGAGCAATCACCCACTCAACCATCTGAAAGGGGGTTGTGGCCAGGTGGGGATCAGTATCTTCCCCAAGGTAACTGGGGATATGAGGAGGAAATGGCCTCATGTTGTACCAGAGGAGGATTAGACTGAATATTGAGAAAGTTTTCTTCCCCAAAATGGTTGTCAAGCACTGGAAGAGGCTGCCCAGGGAAGTGGTGGAGTCACCTTCTCTGGAGGTATTTAAAAGACATGTAGATGTGGTGCTTGGGTTTTGCGGTGGACTTGGATTAACTGGATTAACAGTTGGACTTGATGGTCTTACAGGTCTTTTCCAACCTAAATGATTCTATGATTCCATCTTCTATTTCAACAGCCACCAACCAGACAAATTTCTCCATTGTTTCTCTTTGCTTGGCTCAGGCTCTTAGCTGGGATAAGTTAGTGTAATGTATACAGAGCCATGGGTGGCAGAAAAAGAGAAAGGGCTGCAGTTGCTTCAGAGAAGGATCAATCAAATGTATTTAGACACATTATTTATTGGAATTTTGTTCTTCTTTCTGTGGGGAGCTCCAATTAATCCTCTTGAGGTCTAGCTATGACAGCTTCAGGTTTGGGTCATTCCTTGTCTCTGGTTACCTTTGTGAAAGAGTATTGGAAACCTCTGAGACTGAGATCAGGTGTGTTAGTGCTTATATAAATATCAGACCTAACACTGCATCTCAAACAAAAAATCCATAAATGTCTGTACTCTTCCTTCTGCTTAACTGTGTCATTTTCAGGAAAGACAAGAAAGAAAATAATTATCCCTTCTAAGTATCCCTTTGCTTTTTTTCATTTATCCTCTGAAATACAAAATCAATAAGGAAAACACTAGGCAAAGCCTTGGGGAAAAAATAAATATTTTGCATAATTTCTTAGGATGCTGGGAAGTCCTGTGTGCCCAAAACCTGCTGTCTGTAGGAGGAGTAGAATATAGCATGCATTCCTCTTGAACTCATCACCTAATTCCCTGATATTCCCCTTATGACATGCGATTTATGCTCTCGTACATCACTCTGAAATTTGACATTGTGCTTCTTTTCCTCTTGTGCAAGTTTTTGTCTCTTCTTTTTTCAATAAACATAATATTCCAATTTACAAAAATCAGCTTTAAAATAGGCTTTGGGCCCTGTTGTACGTATTTCAAGGTCAGATGTTTAATCCCTTTGGAAGCAGAGGGGATTACCCAAAAGCGGAGACATCTGTTTGTGTGTGAGCAGCCACACCTGGTGTCTTCAGGCTGCCTCATGCCTGGGCCTCTAGGGGGTTCTCAGATCATCTCCTCCACAGCCTGTCTCATGTTCCAGGCCTTATTGGTTTTTCTAATTTTTTTCTAATCTGAGGCATTCTCAGAGCATACCTGTTGTATTAGGCTTCACACAAGAAATAGCTAGGAATGAGACTGTGTCTTTGCAAATTGCCCATTATACCTGTTAAAGCAGTGTACTGGGGCACGTGAAGCCACAGAATTCTGCTCTGTTTGATCATCATCTGGTTGGCAATCTGTCCTGTGGAAGGCTTTGGTGTGATTTTGAGATGTGTTGTCCTGAACACCACGGGTCTGATCTTTTTTAGTTTACACACTGCCTTGTGGGTTTCACAGTGCCTTTCTCCTCCAAGGCCCAGGTGAATGCCCCCGCATCACTGTGTTGAGGGATGCTGCTCAGGCTTTCTTGACTCAGTACTGATGAAACTTAATCACAGGTTTCCAGATGTGCCTCCTCCCCCTGTAGACTCTGGCAGTCTGCTGGCTTGGTTGTCTTCTGCAGATCTCACTTGTAAGTACTTCGGTCTTGCTGCACATTGTTGAGCAACACCTCACACCTTAGGGCTTTGAGGATGCCTGTCTGTGGGATAGTGGGAAATTAGGAAGTGCAGTACTGTAAGTGGCAACACTTAAAAATCCCCCATGAGTCAACATCTGTCTCTAGAGTTTTCTCACCTTTGGAAAATGTTCCCATTTATTTGCACAGTATTGGCTCCTTATTTTTCAGAGTCCCACTGGAAGTGACATGTTGCCTCCAACACCCTACACTGTACCTGACTCTCTGTACAACTTTTAATGTGAGGAAACTTTAAATCAGCCATCTCAAATGATGATTTCATGCCCTGGAGTACAATGAATATGAAGTGCTGTTTGCTTGAATAGCGGCTACAGTTATTAATAGTCTTAAAAAACATCCTGGAAATTCTTTTCAGTCCATTCTTAGTACTCGTTGACCTCAAACTGGCAACCACATGAAAAAATGCAGGGAGGGGAAGCATGGATTAATACAAGAAAATAGAAACCACATGGTGGAGGGAGGGAAGATCAACAAGGCATTATTACTGAAACAGAGGATTCCTTCTCAATTCTCTTCTCCTCCTCAGCATTTTTTATTAGGGATTACTCTTTTCTAACTATTATTCTTTCCTATTCCTGTAAAAGGGTGAGTCTGTCCTGTTGTCTTGTCTTTCTCCAGGCAACAACCCAGCAGAAATGGAATTTTTGACTGTGATTAATGATTGCCACTGTTAATTGGAAAGAAGTCTTCTCTGATCCTTTGTGCTTTTCTTCGAGGTCTCATCCCTTCCAGTCTGCATTGTCAGTAGGTTTCAGGGTGATTTGGGGCATGTTGGAATCTTGAAGAACTGGTCTGAATAGAGAAAGTAGTGATGTTGTATCTAATCCTGTCAAAAGAGTTTGAAGCAGCATTTTGCATTATGAAAGCTGGACATTTGTACTATAATTGAATAGTAATGATAGCTCAGCTGATAAAGATGGGATTTCAAAACAGGTTTTCTTTCAAAGCTCAGTCTATAATTCTTAAATGGCTCCCTGCCAAAGCTTTGAAAGCCAAAGATTATTATTTGTCAGCTAATAGAAATAGTGTGTTAAAAGTCTAATCTCCTATGTTCTGTGCTGTGTGTACTACAGAGCTAACAGGGCTACAGAAATATTGCTTTGGAGGCATCACATTTATTGTATAACTTCTAGGAATTTGTTTGCCCTGTCCATAAAGAGGATGAAAATGCAGTTGGAATATGTTTTTCTGTCTGGTTGGTAGAGAGGCAGGTACAGCCTTTACCTGGTGCAAAGATGGACACTCAAACTCCCCTCACCACTTTGTATGACATTAAAGATTAATTAGCCCATACTGGGTAGTGATAGAACTCCCCTATCCCCTGTGCAATCCTCACTTCTTTTCACTACTGGTGTCTCTTACTAGTGAATGGATCAAGCCAGAGTTAGTAATTTTCTCATTCCACTTTGTAGGTGTATCTTCATACAAATGATGAGGCCCTCATATTCCTCAGTTTCTCACAACAGTTTTCTTGCTTGATTTTAGATTTATGAGGCTGATACAGGAGGCTGGGCATTTTGATATTGTGCTTTGTTCCCCTCATATTTCAATAACTAGACATTTGATAGCATTTCTTAACAGAGGTATGACTCTTACAGTCTCAGAATCCTCTTCTGACCTTTATCATCTTCATTTTATCCCTCCAGGGAAGAACAACAAACACACCCTGCCACCCTTTCCGTCTTGTCTTCAGCACTTGGAAGTAACACGTGTCACCTCTACACCTGCTTTTGCAACATTCTATTGCAGTGTGCAGTCAGTGCACTTCTAGATATCCTTGACTTACAGGGAAGCTCTATTGTAATGATGGCATTTGTTTTGTCATGTGACCAAAAGAGGAACCTTCTGGGGTGTTAACTGATCAGTATTGGCAGACTGGTCTTTCCGGAAAAATGTTGCTCTGAGCTCACTGACTTGAAAACAAGGCAATTAAATTGAACAGGTGAGGGAAAAGTGCTCTTTCAAATTTGTTTAATGATTTTTTTTTTCTGTAATCTAGCTTACTGTTTGCATTATCTTAAAATAAAATATCTTTTTATATTCCTGTGATTCCACATTTTATCACAAAATATGGTCTCCATAAGAGAGTGTTCATGTTGTCCATGGCTTTCTAATAGAATTCAGACCCCAGGTGATCCCAAGAGCACAAAGTTGGAACCACAGGTTGAATATGATGATGATAGTGAGGCCTTGATTTTCTAGCTTTTTTTCTGGATTTAGAGCAGAGGAATTTGTATCCATTAGTTCTGTAGAGTTTTTAGTTCCCAGCTGAAAGCCAAAGAAAAAGGAAACAAAGACTATACAGATATTGGGACATACCCAGCCAGCACTTGCTCCACTTCTGACCTGTGCACCAGCAGCAGGGACACAGGATGTGAATCTAACCAAGGCAGAGGGAGAAGAATATAGAGACCCTTTCCTGAGGATTACCTTTATTTTCACAGAAACTCCCATTACTGGCGTGAACCACCTGAGTTTGTGCTAGCAACTCCAGACAGATGATTAGAGGATGCATTTCTCTCTCTCTCTCTCTTTTTTTTTTTTTTTTTTTTTCCCCCCCAACCGTGCTAGATAAACCAAACAGCTCTACTCAGGATCAATTTTCTTTCCTAAAGATAATTATTTACTGTTTTCTGCTGGCTGCTCAGTGCCAGCAACATAGTCTAACTTCTGCCAACAGTGTGGCAGAAAATCACCTCAAAAGATTTCATCTGAGAACAGTGGAGACGGAAGGGCAGTGTCTGACTTTACATGAGCTTTGAATTGCTGTAGGTGTTACTTCATTGGATCTGACCTTCCCCTGAATGGTGGTGAGAGGTGGTGCATTTGGGTGTGGTGGTTTTACGTTTGCTGATTGAGAGATAGGATTTTGGGAGGAAAAAAAAGTGAAACAGGCTCAACTTAGAAGTAAAAAGATAGTTTATTAACACACAATAAGAAAAAAAAAGAGAAAATGAAACTTTCAAAACCTCTCTCCTTCCCCACAAGTACTCACTTTCTTACAAACCACATAGAGACAAAACTTATGACATCCAGTCAGTTTCACCATTTAAATATAGTCTTTCATCAATTCTTCAGGAGAGGAGTCTCTTGTTCTACTATGGAATTTTTGTCCCACTGACAACCTAGAGAAGTTCTTTTGTGGGTCGGAACTCTCACAGAAACAGCCGCCCGGGGGAAAATCTGCTTCTATGTGGTCTCTTCCCATTAGCAGTTGCCCAAGCTGCTTATGGGT
>VXBB01003031.1:209242-293915 GCA_013399915.1 Illadopsis cleaveri | reverse complement strand
AGTGACTGCAGGCTGCAGGCTCCCCTCCCCTGCTGGGGAAAGGGCCCAGGCTCAGGAGGAGCAGCAGGGTGTTTCCAGCTGCTAAAAAACCGATCCGGGCCGGGATGGGGGCCCATCATCCCCTCTCCCGACCTGGGAGTCCCTGGGCCAGGTGGGCCTCTCATGAAAGCCCGGGCCCGGGCCTAGGCAGGCCTGGCCGTCCTGGCCCCCCTCCAAAGGAGAGAGAGCCAGGACTGCCTCACCTCCTGTGAAGCCAGAAGGAAGAGAGCGACCCCAGCCTTCCTTCCAACTTTTAAGGCTGTGTGTTTCCCAGAGGTGGATCCCTACATGCAATTGGCTATTTTGGTTGTCAGTTTAAAGGAATTCACCTATGGCACTTCACCATCTGTGCTAAACCAGCACATTGGATCACTGGACAATTTAATGTAGGAAGTCAAAGATAGTGAGTCTCCAGACCTTAGCTTTGGTTTGCTTTGGATCTAGACATTCCTATTTCTGAGCAGGCACTTACATATTTCATTTAGGTTAGGATCTCCTGAAGAACTCTGAAGGACAAGAAATGATTGCAGTTGTACATGGCAGAAGTTTTACAAACTCATACATTGTCTAGGAATAGCTGTGAGATGGTCTGTGTTCCCTGAACTTCAAAACTGAAATTCACCAAGGTCATAGACCTGTAGTTAATTGAGACCTAGAAGTCTCAGTGCCTTCACTAGATTGGAAAAAAATGCTGAAGAAAGATATGCTAAAGGGCCTAGCCACATAAGTTTCTATGTTGCAAAAATTTGGAAGGATGTATTTGATCCCATCAATTTAATGAAACGTTTGCAAAACCTCTGAATATCTAAACAATTATCAGTTGCTTCATTTATTTAGACTGCTTGCTTCTACTTCTACAAATAAACTGTTGCTCTCATTCCATTACTCTTCTTGCTACACATGTAAAACTTTCATGCAGCTGGCAGATCATTTTTGTTGAATCTTGGCTGCTGAGAGACAAATCTGGAACATATTTGCAGGGAGAAATTTTCTGCTTTTACTGGAAATACAGAGATCAGAAACTTTTTGAAGGAGACCCCTTAGCATGTAAATGGAGTTTGAGCAAGGCCACATAAGAGAAAATGAGTAGAGAAAGGGTTGTCTTAGCAGGGACACATATTTTACCTTCTAGGAATTCGAAAATAGAAACTATTTTTAACAGATGGACCACCTCTTTAATCTGTTTTTGTTACAAAAACGAAGACTTCCCTGAAGCCTGGGAACCAGTAGAACTCCTAAGGATGGCACTGACCACAAGTGTGATTGATACCACTAGATCTGAGGGTTTTATATCACACCTTTAAGCCCATTATTCTTCAGGCAGGGACCTTCTACCTGAGGCACGAGTTCTATATCTGGCAGTAAGATTTTGCTCTGCCCTGTTGTATGCTCTGCACAGGCAATCAGTACACACTTACCCAGCTGCACAGCTTTAGAAAATGTTTTAATTAATTGTGCTGATCACAAGGGACAGAATGGGGGCAATGTGCATGGATTTGGCTATTTATAATGTTCTGCTAACTCATGACAGTTGAAGAAGCAAGGGTTTTTTAAAGTCCACTCTGAAAATCCAGCTGCTGCTTCTGCTTTTTTTCTCCTTTTCATACTTGTTCTTACCAATGAGGATTTTGGAGGCCAAACATGTACAAGCATGCTCACATGTACAACCCTCAGACTGTGTTGCTATTGAGGACACTGAACATGTGATGGGCTGCTGAATAACAGAATTCTCTAAAAGTATGTGCCCATCTGAACAATGTGAGTGATGTCTAAAATTAGGATGAATATTTGAGATATCAGACCAAATTCAATCATGATAGCAATCTGCCAGATGATCTTGACTTTTGGGAGTAAGCCTGTTTTGAGTGTGTGGCTCTTCACGGCCTTTGTATGAAATTTGCAGCCCCAAAAATTTTGGTCAGGTTTATGCCTGTAAAGTATGTTCAGAATTATCTGCTAATTTCAAAAATTCTTCAACTGCACAGTTTACATTGCTGATTTCTGTCTTGTTTTGATTGAATTGGGTTAGAAGTCCTTGCACTGGCAATGCCAAATTAATGGTGACCTTGAGCCAGAGGTCAGCAGTGACCATATGGGCCAGATTGGGAAAAGCACAGCTGGGCCTGGGAATGTACATCTGCCCAGAAACGAAACCATCGCTCCTGCTGCACACTAACAAGCTGGAGTTAATTAGGGTGCTGTCATTAGAGACCTCTTAATCTGAGAGGGGAACCAGCTTGTTTGTGAGCAGATGAGGTCAGCATGGCTTTGACCTGAAATATCTCCCTGGTCATCAGTGTGGTGCACCAAGACCTGCAGGTTGTCCCTGGGTACATTGAAATCCCCCTAGGCTGCTTTTGCTGTGCCTCCTTTACTTTGGTTGCATATTTGCAGAGCACTTAAGGCTGCTTTCATGCAATGATTGTTCACAGTTTATGCATAACGCTAATTTGCTTTTTCTTCTGGAATTTTTTAATTGTGCAATCAAAATACTCTTCTCCCTGGAAAATCCATGTGAAGGCTTGCAGTGAAGAATTGGTATTCACTCTGCAACTGCTGGTGTTCAATTTAAACAGGTGTCAGGCAAACTCATCTAAAGAAATTATGAAGCTTAATGGTGTCTTCACTTGTCATTTGTCATTTATGGCATCCCATACAAGGAAAGGGCATTGCCGACTACTAACTGTCCTCAGGGACATTCTCCATTTGAAATTGCTGCAGAGGTGACTGAATATTATTTAACCAGACATTTGAGAGCAATGAATAGATGCATTTCAGAGACTGCCAAGAAGATTGATGGGAAATGATCTTTTGCTCTTTTAGACTGTAAACAAGAAGCAATAAATTAGCTGGATTAATCTCAACAGTAGGAGATGGACTACACTCTACCCACCAGAGTAAGTCTTGCTCTTATATGTGACTGCTCTTTGAAAGAATGAGCACATTTTAAAAAAAAAGACATGATGTCCATGGAAGAGGTTAATTCCACTTAAAATATGCATAGAAAATTGTTAAAGGTAGGAAACATGCAAAAGTTCTGATGTGAAGTAAATGGTGTCAGAGGGGATCTTAGATTAATCAACGCATTTAAAATTACTGATTTCTGACTGTACCAATAATGAAGCTTGAAGTAAAAATATACAAAGCTGGACAAGTGGTTACCAGTAAAAGTAATGGCCCAAAGAAATGAGTTAAACCAGTCTATCCAAAGAGGCAGCATAATGGGCATTTATGTCCACTAATGAAGAATGCAGAAGAAATTACCAAGTAATTGGTAGATAGTAAATAAGGTTCTTTAAACAAAAGACTGCTGATAAAATAACACGCTTCTAGTTTTGCTCATTGGAAAACACTGAAATATGATGATGTATTAGGTGTTTCAAGTCCATGAGATCTTCTAAAAATAATAAGTCCTTTAACTCCTTTCTGATGTCTGAAGTCTTTTGTATAGTCCATGTTTTTGGGAAGGGGAGGGAAGTTGAATCACGCAAAAATATGAAGCTTCTGATTAAAGACTACAACCTGTAGCACTGTTCTGATTCTTGATCCAGCTGAAGGGAGCAGTCATGATGGCAACCCAGCTTATGCAAAGGACATATAAGATCTCCAAACAGGGATCAGGCAGCACAGGGATCATCACAAGCATTGTCAGCTCTGTAAGAGCCAAAAATTTGTGTCCTTGACTCCTCTATCTATAGATATGTATGCATATAGCTGTGTGCTATATATAGATGTGTATAGATGTGTATATATAGCATATATAGATGTGTACACATAGAGCTGTGCATACATGGGATCAAATAGCCTGAAGCACAGCATAGACAAACTGTGAGGTAGTGAGGCAAAGAGCTTTGGGGGAAGAAGCAACTGAGAAGACTCATAGGAGAAAAAAAGAACCACCATTTTTATCAAGCATGGAGCAGAAAGATCTATTTTACATATGTAGTGACAACCGTGTTAATAAGTTGTTAATGTTTTAAAAGAAACTTTTCCTGGCTGTAAAATTATGGCGAAAATAAAAACCAGCTTAAGTGAAATCCACTGGCTCACTTGTATGCTAAGCACAGTTGTGTGTCTGCTTCTTTGGCTGCCCTCTGGAAGAGCCCAGGTCTTCCCCACAGTACCTTTATCACTATCAGGTACCACATTTGCCCCTATCACCTGGCACCACCCTGGAGAAGCCCTAGACATCTACACTTCTGTGATCTACTCCTGTAAGTGGAGCCATCTGGAGTGACCTCCAGCACCTTGGCACTTCCTAGGCTTGAGGAGAGCAGAAGAGAGACTTGGAGAAATCTGTTTTGTCCTGTGGAACACACAGTCCCTTCCAGTCTCTTCTTTTTCCTTCTAGGAAAAGCAAGCTCTTACGGTAGTCACAGCAGGTATGTCACCAGACCCTTGGAGGACAACCATTCCTGAGCTGTGACTGTTGTGTCTGGTTTCTGTTCAAAGATATAAACATGAAACCCAAGTCCTTGACTGTGCAGAGTGAAAATGCAGATCTGTGACTCACCATGGTCACAGAACTTTGTGGCACTGCAGCCCCCTGTGGCAGCAGCACGTGGCCTCCTGCACCCCAAAGGCAGCACCAAGTGGTGGTGGAAGGAAGCAAAGGTGCAGTCAGTGCTGTTGACTTACACAGGAGGTGACACCTGCATGGTGCAGGAGGTGACATCAGCTGTCCTTAAGAGTCCCAGCACATTTACCCCAGGGAATGGACATGAGGAAGGTTGTATTTGATTCTTCTTGCAGGACTCACCCACTTTTGTGTGAGCTCTGGAGCAAGCTGCTGTGGCTGGATGACCATCTTTGGCTGGATGCCCATCTTTGGCTGGGTGCACATCTTCTCAGGACACTCTTTCACTGCACTGGCAGTCACAGCAGGTAACTGCAGATGTTTATTTTTAACAACACTGGATCATCTGGCAAGATGTCTCTTTCCCTTGCCTTTCTTCTCTCTGGCCATGCAGATGCCAGCCAGTAGGCANTAGCCCAGGCAGAGCAAGGTCAATGGTGGCTGCAGTACCTTGCAGCAATTGCCCCATTCAGGTCAGAGCAGTGGACAGGACACTGGGTGTTTGAGCTGGCACAGGTGTAATGATACTGAACAGCACTGTGGCATGTTTTCCCCATTCCTCCCCTGACACACAGTTAAATCACCTGCAGGGTTCATAATGTGGCCAGACCTGAATGCATTTTCACAGCTTTAGCCCTAGAAAACTAAGGCTATCACCTCCCCCCTCTATCACCAGTCACATTTCAAGTCCCTGCAGCACAGCATGGAGACACTGCAGCTGTTCAAACAAACCATTTCTGGAAGTGCTAACACAAGCAGGCAAGAGGAGAGCAGGATTTGGAAATGGCTGAACCATTTGGCTGCAATTTTCCACTGAATTTCTGCTGGAGGTAGTACCACTCCCTTGTCTTCCAGAATAAAAGATTTCCACAATTATTGTTACAGACTGATAACAATTTGGGTTTTTTTAATGTATAAAAGAATACAGAAGCCTGCCATCAGCCCTAAACTGATGAATTACAAGATCTTGCCTAAAGTAATTTACTTATTGTACAGCATGCACGATTCCTGCCCTGCAGAGTTTACAGTCTCAGCTGTCTTTTGTACTTGTCACAGTGAAGTGCATGGGACTTCTTAGATTCTAAGTGATCTTCAAAAATGGAGTTCCTCAGCAGTCTCAAAATATAATAAATGAGTCAGGAATGCTAATAGAAAAAAAACTCTGTAGAGAGCCCCTGCAAATTTTAAGATTGGACTGTGACAGTTCTAGCTTATATTGACTGCAATAATTTTAAAGAGTTCATTACAACCAAAAATGCAGGCTTAGACTATGTAAATTTTACAGGGTTGTTGATGTTGCTGAGTTGCCCTGTGTTTTTGTACTTGTGCAACTTTTATAAAGCAGTTGAAAAATGTTATTTTTTGAATATGATAAAAATTAGCATCCTTTTCAGCCAAGGTGAAATTATCACCTTGAGGCACATTGCTAGACAGTTTGGCCTGTAATTTATGTGGCCAGTTCAGACAGTATGAAGAGATATCAGTAGCTCTATATTGCTCCAGGCTTCTTCAGAGACTGTGTAGTGAATTTAAAATTATTTTTCTCTCCCTTGCAAAGTGATTTTGGACTTCAGTCTGAAAAATGCCCAGATCCACTGCTCACTGGTTCAAAGATAAGACTCATATCTCTTTAAAAGGTTTTCATTCATCCAATAATTTTAAATGCTGTACAGGGAAGGAAACAGACAGACTTTATATTATTAGCAGGCTGCTCCGTGCTCCTCTAGGTTATTTGTTGTTTCTGCATCCAGCCTTCCCCCACTGTACAAGAGCGACTATGAAGCTGATGACAGGCTGTGTGACACTGAGGGAGATCAGCAGAGTCCTCAGGGTTAGCAGGCAACTTGAATCACTGGAGTAGATGAAAATCAGAATGAAAACATGTTGCTAGGAGTAAAAAAAGATCAGTTCACGGTGAATACTGGAGGGGAAAGACAGGATGCCTTAGCATCTTTGGCTGTGATGGCTGTTGTGTTCTGTAGCTCTCTCTCTTTCTCCAGGTGAGTTGAGCTATGAAGGTCAGCTTTCTGTGGTCTCTGAGTAGAAGAGGTACTTACAGTAAGGCAATTCTAAATTTTCTAGGTCATTCAATATCTCTTGACACTTTACTTAATAATTGCCTCAGATGACCCAAGGGTGAAGTCACTACCAGCACTGCTACAACAGCTATAATGGCAAACTACTGTCACCTTAACGACTTCATGTACTGCTAAATTTAATGAAAAATGTGCCACTTCAGTGAGGCCAAAGATACCAGAAAATAGGTTTTGGGAAATAGCAGTATTACCTCAAAAATGTCATCTCCTTGGTGGTTGAAGAAATTAATTTCATAAAGGTGTAAAAATGCTCATAAATGTTTGACAGCTTTATGTAAATGCAATAAACCAAAGGTGTAGGGACAAGAAATGAAACTCATTTCGCATTTACGATGTACAACAAAATTATAGTGCAGATAAGGACAAAGTGACTTAGAAATGTTAAACACATGGTTCAATGTCTAATATGGCAACAGTGGCCCTGCTGAGTATGTGCAGTACTGTGACATTATGGGCACCATGGCTGGGGTGGGTCGTGAATGATTAGTGCCCAACTCTCCTTACTTGAAATCATATGTTGGAGTTTGTGGGCTCAGTCAAAAAAAAAATCAGAAAAAGAGAAATGTTTGTGAATCACATCTGTGACTGTCGGAATTGTGAGTCTAACTCTTGGAAAATTAACACCAGTAAGAGTCTGTTTATCTCTATTGAAAGCTGTTCTTCCCTAAAGGTTAAAGTTACTGTGCAGAGAGCTTTGGACCATCAATGCTTTCTGAGAACTGCAGCTGTCTTGTTTATGGCCTTGCTTGACTTCCAGTTGCTGTTCAGCTGAAACCTCACAGTCAAACTCTTCTTATACTGTTAGAAGGATGGTGGAAGAACAGAAATCTGTGAGGTGATCCCCTGAGGATCCCTCAGAACATCTGGATAGAGGGCTGGGTGCTGCCCTAATTTCTGGCTGGCTGTCCCTCCTTGTCCACTGTCCTGCTCTACCAGACAATCTTCAGTTAAACATGCAGATGGCTGCAAGGTCCAGTATGCTTTTTCATTGCACAGGCACACTGGGGGAACAAAAGAGTCTTCCCTTTAAAATCTCCTGGTGGTAAAGGAGATAACTGATGCTGTTCTTGAACATATGTTAATGTAAGCCATGTGGCAAATAGTCTATTATAGTATTAATAGTATGATTATACCTGCTAGCATCTTCTCTCTTGATGATTAGTTTTATTATCCTGTTGACCGTTGAGCACAGGTTTATTCTGACATATATATGACACATCTGCCTATGTCTCCTCCCTCAGCACAGAGCTGTTCAAGACAGTGTTGCTGTACATCAGCTTAGAGCAGGTTTTACTTCTGCCTGCGTAGATATAAGTGCACAGAGAAGCTCCTGGTGCAGATCCTGCCCTCCCTGTTGTACTGATGTCCATGGCAAACTGGGACGTTTGGCTCACCTCTCTGCTCTGCTGGCAGGAGGAGCAGGGCAGCCCACCATGGGGGGCCTGGACCACAAGGCAGGAGCTGAGGGGATTACCAGCGCCCTGCCCCAGCTGTCCAGCCTGCTGGGCACAGGGGCGGCTGGGCAGGAGCTGCCTGTGTGCTGCTGAGGGATCCCTGACAGCCAAGAGCCGCTCTCCAAGCCCTGGCAGCTGGGCAGCTGCTGGGGGAGCAGCTCGGGAGGCTGTGCTGGGACTGGCACGGACAGCCGGCATCGGCAGCTGTGCCTGCCTGAGGGTCACAGTCCTTGTCAGCCTTCCCTCAGCATCAGAGCTGGCCAGCATAGGGCAGGTTTGGGCTTTTCCGGTTGTTTTTCTTCCCTGGACTCCCTCTATAGTCCTTTTCCATCACCTCCACCACTGCAAAACATTTATGAGAAATAATTTCTGAGAGTAAATCAGAGCTAAACAGACTAAAGGAAACCAAAGAAAGGGAGCAAAAATTGATTTGACACTGTAACATCAGTAGGCATGCCAGATTTTCAGGGAAAGAGCTGGAGATTGCGTTAGACTGACTCATCACTATGTTTGCAGCTCTGGGGAGGTTTGCAGCTGGTTGGGTAAGTACGCTGAGCAGAGTGAAAATTGTTGAGTAAAGAAGAAAATAAATCCATGCCAAAGGCATACGGGCTCTGATAACTTATTCTGTGCTGAAGTTTAGACAAAGGGCTGTTGTGGAGTTGTTTTCTTAATGTCTAGAGCCAGTTTCAGACCACGTTCAAATAGATCTGCATATTGCTGCAAGCTCCAATATTCTTGATTGTGAGTTTCTTCTTTCTGCTGACCTTTGAGTGCAAGTTTATTTTGATATAGGTTTGAGATTTCTTAAAAATCTGCCCATGGCCTAACAACTAGGGTATCCTCTAGTAAAAGAAGAAGTGTGAGGCTGCCCAGCCATCAGCTCCAGTGATCCTAGCTCTCAAGCCACTCTGACTGTGACATTGCTGTAAACACAGCTGCCATCATATTTGGAAGCATGAATTCCATCAGGTTCTGGACAAGGGTTGGGGAAATCCAAACCACCAATACAGGTTGGGCGTAGAATGGATTGAGAGTAGCCCTGAGAAGGCTTGGGGGTGTTAGCTGATGAGAAGCTGGACGTGACGCAGCAATGTGCACTTGAATCCCAGAAAGCCAACTTAGTGTCCTTACTGTGGAGTGGAGTGTGGCCAGAAGGGAGGTGATTGTCCCCCTCTACTCTGCTCTGGTGAGACCTCAACTGGAATAGTGTGTCCAGCTCTGGGGCCCTCAACTTAAGGACATGGACCTGGTGGAGCAAGTCATGAGGAGGGCCACAAAGAAGATCACAGGGCTGGAGCACCTCTCCTGTGAAGACAGGCTGAGAGAACTGGGGCTGTTCAGCCTGGGGAGGCGAAGACTCCTGGGGCACTTTATTACACCTTCACTTTATTACACCTTCCAGTACCTAAAGGGCCCTTACAAGAGAGCTGGAGAAAGACTTTTGTCAAGGGCATGTAAGTGATAGAACAAGAGAGAATGGCTTCAAACTGAAGGAGGGTGGGTTCAGGTAGGATACTAGGAAGAAATTCTTTACTGTGAGAGTGGAACAGATTGCCCAGAGAAGTAGTGGATGACCCATCCGTGGAAGTGTCCATGGTTAGGCTGAATAGGACTTTGAGCAACTTGGTGTAAGGTGTCCCTGCCCGTGACAGCGGGACTGAAACTATACGATCTTTAAGATCCCTTCCAACCCAAACCATCCTACTATCCCATCAGGAGTCTGAGCTGTGGGATGGACCTCAGATACCTTGAGGTGTCCAGACAGCACAGGGTGTTCAGGCAGAGCCTCTTCTTCACTAATCCTGGCATCAGGGAGATCACTGTAGGGGACTTTTTAGTCATAGAAACATCTATGCAGCGAGTGGGGAGCCCAGGACTAGGTCAGGGTGGTAGTCCAGCAAACTTTTGAGTTCTTCTGTTTAATTTAATGTGCTTTTGAGTTTAGTGTTGTGCTAGTGTTGTACTAGTTTACTTTTGTGTTGTATTCAATGTCAGGCACAGAACTTCCTCTGTATTGCATAGGTGGCAGGATGATGGATCTGGGCACACGTCTGGTCTAAGTGCTTTGCCAGCAGCCTCGTGGTGCCCTGTACACTGGGGAGGGCCATGGGGCCACAGGCTGCTGTGCTTTGTGCAACAGGAGACTGGAATAGGTGGGGTGGCTCAGGTGTGAGTGGGTGTGCATAACTCAGTGGATGTGCTCAACCCAGCCTGCCTGGGTGCGTGGAGCTCAGGTAACACACTCCACTCTCACCTACCACGTAGGCATACCCGTTTCCTTGGGTCACTTTTCTCTGGGTACACTCTCCTCTGGGTACACTCTCCTCTGGGTACACTCTCAATCTTTTGCATTCAAAGCTGATGCTGGAGGACACTGCATGTGTTCTTGGCATCTCACCTCTTCTTTTTTGTATCTATCTTATCTAAACCTGAAAATAAGAAATAAACTGCAGCTATAATAGTTTTCTGTCTTTGGAAGACTGTGTTGGAAGAAGCAGTGGCACATGAATTGTTTTCCTTTCAGGACATTCTGCTGATAGAGATTTTTTTTTCCAATTGTTCTTAATTTTTTTTTGATTCTTGGATTTTATCCAGCTGTCAACTGACCAGGAACTGTAAACATACCAGACTTTCAGATCATTAAATAATTGTGTTTATTTATTGTGTTCCTTTCAATTTGCTCCAGCCTCAACTCTGACCTAAAGCAGAAAGCACAAGAGGAATTGCTTGAAGTGAATATGGGTTTCTAGGTCAATCAGACCTTAGGGGCTGAAACTACAAGTATGCATGTTATTTGTCCCAGCTGTTGAGGTCTGTGTTTGTTTTGCAGTGACTACTTGTGTTCTGGTAGTTCCAATTAGGCAAGAAGATACTGAAGCATAAGAGGTCCTGAGGAATTTATAGTCTACTTGTGGCTAAGTGCAACAAGCTAATGACACAAGCAATAGGAAGGAAGGTGGGAGGAACAGTAGGAATAACAAAAAACAGGATTGCATGGTTATATAGAGAGATATATGTGGGTAGACTGTGGTTCTGAATCACATGCAGAATGGATACTGCTGAAATCCAAAGAGCTGACACAGCACTGCTCACCCTTGTACACCAAGGTTCTTGTGGACAGCAGGGTCAGACACTGAGGGCATGGACGTGGTAAGACAGCCCAGGGGAACTGCAGGAAGCTGGCAATGATTCCCATGCTTATAATGATGCTGTGAGAGACCTGGGAAGAAAGGAACTCTTCCAGACCAAATTATAGCATAAAGTATTTTGGGAAGGCCACAGATAACGTAAAAGGGAAAGGAGGCAGACTACCAAACGACCTTTACTTTTTGACTCACAAGACTTTTTTTTTCTGTTGCTGTTTTTAGCAGTTCATGTTTTAAAGTCAACATTGCTCTCAAAGTGTTCCAAGATATTATCAATGGTGTGCACAGTAATTAATTCAAGTGGGTGTAGGTAATAGTCTAGGAACAATTTTATCTAGGCTGTAGTCTATAAAATGGCTGCTGATGATTCATACTGCTGTTGTTTGCCTTACAGTGTTTCACCAGCATTTGCCTACATAGCACCTGCCTAAAGATGAAAACTTAATCAAGAAATTTTATAGCCCTATGTAATCTCTGATGTCCATAACAATCTTTTTTATTGAAACACTTGCATCTAAGGCCTATAGCCCGTCTTGGTCCATCAGGAGGAGCATAAAAAAGCACAGCATCAATTCAGGAGAGTTTTGTCATGACAAAAATGACATTTAACATGAAATGATGCAGAGAGATATGCTGTCAAACAAGGAAGAAGCACAGGTATGTCTTTATACAAACCAGTACATTTTTGACTCTCTTGTTTTTAGAAGTGCACATCACATTTGCTTGTGAGGTTCCTGGAGAAACCTTTGCAAGATTTGTGATAACTGCTCTGGCTAGAGAGCTGGTGGGAAGGGGTTGGTTCTGGTGATCTCGAGTTCTTCTCTCCTTGGTCATGTACCCTTTTGTTCCTTTCTCTTCATTTATCTATCTGAGGGAAACAGTGCTTCTGTAACAGCAATCTCTTGCTAAATTCTAAAGCCCACATATTGCCTTTTCCTCTCTCTGGGCAGAGAGAGAAATGTGAGGATAGGAGCACATTATGCACTTTTCAGATTTAGCCTGCTCCAGAGTGTATTTCGCTTCTGGGCTTGAGAGTGGGGAGAAACTGCTTGTCTTTTTCTAGCAGGTGTATGGAGCACATTCAAAAGGTGCTTGCATACTTGACAGATGCTTTCCTTTTCTCATTTGCTTTCATTATTAAAAATAAGTAGCAAAATATCAAGGACCAGAGTGCCTATATAAATTTCAAAATTCAAATATATTAGTATGACTTCTTCCTAGTGTGATGGAAGTAAAAAGAAATTATGAGAAATTAATTCATTTTGCACTTTTAAAGTATTTTAGATGTGAATTCAGTTGTTACTGTCTCCCCCTTTAATTTTGTGAAGCCTTGAAGTCAAGCCATCAGAATATCCAATGCAGCAGTTGCAAAAAAAAAAGTCAGGATGGGGAGTACATCAATGCTGTGCCATCCCAGCTAGTTAAACTGCAGCTCCAGCTGCAGGCTGAGCCCCATCTCATTGCCATCAAGCACTGCTCCCTGGGCCCAGATTTCATTTCCATGCCTGAGTAAATCCACCCACATGCCAGACTGAGTCCTGCTGTGCCTGACATTTCTCTTCTGAACAGGCTCTGGGATTCAGGAGCTACCTGGAAAACACACAAGTACAATTCAGCTATGCAGGTCTGCTTCCTTTACTGTTTGTGTTAGCAGAAGGAAAGCCAGAGGGGAGTTCAAAGACAGCCCCACTGTGCTGAAATGACACTTAGGGAGAACAAGTATCACAGCCTTGTAGTAGGACACAGTCAGTCCATAGCATTTTGTTTTTTAGGGAATCACACCAGAAACTAAAATGGCTCATTAACAAAAGTGCACTAGAAGAGAAATGCAAATTGCTGCTCAGATTTCCATGCTGCAAAAAACCTGACAGAGCTACTCAGGGGCTACTCAGGGGCTTCTCCCTGTGTGGCTTGGCCCCCATCTGAAGTGATGTAATTTTTTTGCAGACTTCTGGAGAGTTGTCAGGAGCAGATGTTAATTGACCACAGCATCTTTTGGCCACATCCAGCACTTGCAAGAAAAATGCAGAATTAAGGACCCAAGTGTCTGGAGAGTTGCACAGGAATCACACCTGTGCTGCCTGCCTCTGAAAGGCAGGTATTTTAAGATCACCCAAAATCAAAGCACCAGGTGAACAGAGATGGAGAAAAAGTAGGCTATTTTCTTGTTTAAAACTCCAGACTATTGCACATATCGTGAGGCTAATTGCAAATGCTGCTTCGATTTCTTGGTTTATTTTTCATGGAGGGGGGGAAATCTGATGCTCTTTCCTGTTGCATCATTAATGTCCCAGATGGGCAGATGAGCAGGTAATTCCTATCCCTTGTTCCACAACCTCAGTCCATACCTCTGAGCAATTCAGTTTACCCATCCAGCCCTTTGTGTGTTTAGCCTGAGATTTTCAAGAGACCATTTGGTGTGAGGCAAATTCCCTTCTAGTCTTTGAAATCCTTCCCTAGGGAAAAGGGCTGCAAATGTCTTGGGCAGGAACTGTGGGCCATTGTGTTTGCAAGGCTGTGACAATAAATCCTGTTTTTCACCAGGCTTTCAGGTGTTTGTGCAAGGCTACAGAGTTACCAAGATAATCCTTCTTTTCCAAGCTCTGTGGGAAAGAAAAACAGAGATTGACAATAAATACTGGAAGAGCAGCAGGATAAAAAAGGGAAAGGTATGCTGAAAGGAGAGAGAAGTTAAAAATAAGAAAAAATAGACCCAGGACAAGAATGGCAAATTAAAAAAAAGGACTTTGCATGCAGGAAGGAGAGAAAATGAAGCAACAGCACAGTGGGAAAAAAATAAACACAAAATTTAGAAAGACGACTATTAACAGGTGGAATAGAGCAGATGAAGCAAAAGAACAAAGGAATGGTTCATGAGGCAAGATGGAAAAGAGAGAGCAAAGGGAACAGTGTGTGCTGATAGCTGAGCACTCAGTAAAATTCAAATGATGGCATTTAAGAAATCTTCCTGTGCTGCTTGGAATTAGGATGCTTTTGGCTCTGCTGCAGGACTGAGAGTGAAAGCCAATCTTCTTTGATCTGCTCCAGTGGTGCAGAATGACTCTAAGGGAATGTATCAATTAAGAAAATATTGAAATTGCTAGTACAGCATTTTACATATCTCAGGTTCCACTGAAAGTAGGTTGCATTGGAAAATAAATGAACCATGATTCTGGCATGACAAAAATCCACTGAGCTCTTTGTGCAAAAGGGTAGAAAAAGGTACAGTTGTGCATGTTCTGTGGCTCTTAATGATGACCACTGTGTTATAAAATTGCTGTGCTTTATTGTTGCTAGGGCTCACCTCCCACAGTAGCAGTGTAAAACAGTGCTTCATGAATTTGGTAACCTTTCTTCCCTTGAAAATGTATGCTGAACTCCTACCAGTTAATTTCCTTAAGGCGTGAGCAAAAAACCAGATTCCTTGTGCAAAATATCGAATATCAGACAAGATTGGTCATAGGAGGAAAACTGCACTATTTAGACACTGGTGATGACAGATTTAAAGATGATGGAGGTGTAGAAAATTAATTTATTCTATCACAGAATGGCCCAGACTTTTGGGTATTTAAACCCTCACAGCTCCTTGTGCAGCACTGGATCCTCTTAATTCTTGCACAAGGTATCTTGACACCCTGGCTGTGAGTTAAAGTTTTCTGTTCCTGATGTACCAATGGGAAAAATAAAAAGTTGAAAAATTCCTAATGGTAAACTCCTTTTCATGTCTTTGTGCACCTACAGAAGTGCTTCCCACTCTCTGCTGTTGTTTATTTAAATTGAGACATTTCAAAAGGACTTTCAAACACAGAAACTTCATTTTCATTACCTAAGGCCACATAAAACACGACTGGATATCATTCGCCAGATTCATTGGGTCCATGGCTACTTGATTAGTGATTAGCTTCACCAAACAAGAAATAACTTAATCTGCCTGCATCTTGGTCCCTTCATGAGTCTGCTGATCCCAGCTTCTGTCATTCATCTGGGTTAAAATGAGCACCATGTATAATGCAGAGTGTTAGGTCAGTCGGGAGCAGAGAGGGATGCTAATGTTATGAGTCCTGTACCAAGTCTGCAGCCTGTAATAGCTGTGCCACTGCCTCCAGCCACATGTGCACTCAATTTCCTTTTCCTGGCACTGTGTAGAGTGGGAAGCTCTTGTCAAATAGCTTGATTAATATTTCCTTCATTTTTGACAAAGATAAGAAAAAGAGATGTGAATGTGGGTATTCTTTCTTTTTTAACCATAGCCAAGTAACAATTGTAGGTACGTCTTTTATGATGTGATTTTTTCCTGAATCAAAAATGAATAGAAAAAATATCAGGTGCAGCAATATGCAGTAGCATAGCTGGATTTATTCTGCTGTGGAAATAAAATAGGGAAATAACACTCTCAGTGCAGTGTTTTACCAGCCTTCAAAATTCCCATGAGGAAATTATGTAAATCTCTATTCAGTCAAAGTCAACAGACTTGCAGGAGAGTAAAACAAGGGTAATTCCAGAGGAATCAAACAAGGGTAATATATGAGTACTATGGAGGAACAGTCTGTCTGCCTTCCTGGTTGCAGGTGTTGTACATTGAACTTCCAGAGGATGTTTAGGGCAAGGGAAGGAAGAGCTGCACAGATAACCAGTACAGCTGGGAAACAGTTCCAAAAAGCTAGAAAAGAACTGCAGTATATTTGGGGGTAGAGCTATCATTTCTGTGTTTTTAACTACGTGCTTGTTAATGAAATGTCATTTTAATACAGAAATGAATGGGGTTTTTTTTCTGAAAAAAAAATGTAAAAAGGAAAGAAGCTGAGCAGTATTTAGAGGGACAAATACTGTGTTAGACTTTTAAACTGAGTAGGATTTGATAAAATTGTTAAGTGTATGTGTGTACCCAAACTTGTGGGTTTTGCACAAAGAAAAGGTTCCAGTCAAAACTTCTCTCCAGCCCAGCGGATGATTTGTTAATAGGAGGGGTGTTCTGCATGCCTGGCTGGAAGTTATGAAAGGGACTCACAGGGCACAGGATGGAAACTGGAGGGAGGTTTCTTAACAGCCCATTGAGAGCAGTGACCCAACACGGGCTGGAGAAGGATGCAAACAAGTGACAACAATACAAATGAGGATTAGGATCTCTTTTGGCCCATATGTTTCCTGTAGGTGAATACAAGAACTGAGCAGCTCTGCTCAGAGTTAGCCACCTGTTTACTCAACATTGCAGAGGGCAGCCAGCTTTTCATCTTTCATTAGATAACCAAAAATGTGGCCAACACCTAACTGTGTGCTAATGCCACGCTGCAGGGTGCAGCACAGGACTCCTCCCACAAAAGGGTCACTGCTGGCAGCAATGCCCCATGTTCCCATGTGAAATGCTCCTCCACTCCTCCCTGTAGTCTCTCAGCTCCAGGCCACAGGTCACTCCATGTGTTCTGAGTGAGTGGTGGACATTTCCTTCTGCTTTTCTAATCATTGTCTCAGCAATCTCTCTTCTCAACACGATTTCTAAGGAATTCCCCTTTCTCAACAGTGGTCTGTTCATCGCCACGTTGTGAGAAGGTATGAGGGGGGGTTACCTTGTCTTTTGGAGGTATGGACCCCAAAGCTACTGCCTCCTTGTGCTTTCTGCTCAGGAGAGATGAAATCTCCTTTCTGGACCCAAAACCAAAGCTGCAGGGGAAAGGGCTGCTCTGGTCTTACCCATGCCAGCCATGCTGCCCGCAGCAAGGAAGCAAGAGGCATCATTATATACTGAAAAAGCTTTCTGACTTGTATTTATACATTCCTCCATGGGGGGGTTTCATTCCTTTATTGTATTTATAGGACCTCAGGCCTGGGAATATTGGTTTAAATGAGGGAAATGGTAACAGTTGAAGCTAAATCCCAACACCTGTTTTCATAATCTGTAGCTGTCATCCCTTTTCAGCTGTTTTCCATTCTCCTTTACAACAGGCCTGCTCATTGTAATCAACACACAAATTCTCATTGGCTGCATTGGCCAGGTCCAATCTCCCTAGGAAAGCTCAGGGTTAGGAAATTTGCACCACTGACCGTAGGGGCATGGATAAAACACGAAAGTCTGTGCATGGTTATTGGGCATCACTGCACAGTGCTTGCATTCTTCTCTTCTTTTGTTTGACTGCAAGTGGAGGCATAGCCAACATCTCTTGAAAGTGGGCCATGTGCACTTTTATATTTTACTTGAGCCTCTTATATCCATAGAAGAGAATGACCTTTTAACTATGTCTCTTGTCTAGCTTCATTCTCATGGTCCATGAATCACACCAAAAGCTTTGATTGACCGAGTGTGAAAATTACACCATAAGGTCATCTGTCCCTTTGAAAAAGCAGCTGTTCCATTTTTTCTGTCTAATTGAGTTTGTCCTGCTGAGAAGAACATGAAGTTTCTTTCATATTTCAAAGTGATGAGTTCTTTGCATAATTTCAGTGAATTTGGAGTAGGAGAGGGACTGCTTTTGCTTATTGCTACTTCATTCTCAGAGGAAATGTAGGAGGCTGATTTCATTATCGATGAAATGTAACTCACACAGGCTGTTTAATGGCATTCCTGCACCAGTGTGATGTGTGGTGATGAGGACCTTCTATATTTCACCTGTTGTTGTCAGGTTGGCATTAGCTTGGACTGCTGCAGTGTTTGAATTCCCCTGGAGTAAAGAGCACCTGTGCAAGAGACAATGCTCCCATTCCTCTTCAGCTGAATAAATGGCAAAGTGGTGCCTCATTATCACATTTCCCTGCAGTACTGTTCAAGGGAGAATGAAGGACAAAGAAATATAAACAGAATCAAAACAAAAACATAACCAAAAAAAGAAAATAAAATCCAACCCCCTCAAAAATCAAATAGCTGCTAGAAGGCTCTCTCCTTCCCTGTTACTAAGTACAACCTTGAGCATCCAGCTTCTAGCAGGGAATAATCAAAGCTGAATCACAGAAACTTGACTGCTCTGCCTATAATTAGGCAAGCTCACGGGTGCAAGTGGTGTCAAGGCAAGGCTAAGACTGTGACTCAAGCCATTTTGAGATAAGGAAGCAAAACTGTTTCTCCTAGAGTCATAAATGCAAGACAAGGTCAAACCCATGAAACTTTTATTTAGCTCATTAAATGAAAGAAATGTTTTTAGCAGTTCACACTATCTTTAAACACTAGCTTTAAAACGCTTCTTTACAAAAGTGAAATTTTCTTCTGCTGAAGCTGATCAGCCTCAGTTCCAGTGATTTTTATGCAAGGTTTCAGCCAGCTTTGCAGACTAGAAAGTGAACAGCCTCCTGAGTAGAAAAATACAGGTTTATGTTTATGTGTGCAATAGTATTGTGCCTTCCCAGAAAAAGCCCTGTTGCTATTCAGAGAAATGTTTCCACAGTCAGTATACAGTCACTGTCAGCACTGTGGTTTATCATTGAGGACATGAGGGAGATCACTGTGGAGGCAGCCTTATGCTAAGAAGGGACTACAGGTACTTACCAAGGGTCCCTTGAGCCTCATTCTGCCCCCAGTACTGTTCAGGTCCAAAAGGTCCTCGAAGAATCTTAAGCAACTGAATAAATGATCTTTTCCTTGTGATATCCCTAATTTACTTTTTCCTTTATTTTTTTCTTTCTTTGAAAAAGAGACATGCCAAACCATGTAGACCATAATTTCTTAACAGCCACATTTTCTATATTAGCAACTTTATTGTGAAAATAATTTAGCTCCTGATCCCTCCCTTGCTGCTTATTCCAGCAAATGTCCCAACTTCAGTGATGAGGCAGTTCAGGGCCCAAGCTAGACAGAGACCATCAGAGATGAAGAGCACCAGATCCTGTTATGGTTTTATGCTGTCATAATAAACCTATACTGTTTTGTTATTGTCCTTAGCTTAGATTCTTCATCTGTGTTCAGTTATAATGCAAGTGGAAAGCTGAATCAGGGATGTGGAATAGGTTGCTCATTTCACCCTGATGCCTTTTAGCCACAACATCACTATTGAATTCTCTAGAAGTTTAATAGAAGGACTGAATGCTGCTGGAATCTTTTTTTCTAAAATAATGTGAACTTTCTTCTAAGGTCACCACATTCTTGGTGATGATAAGCTTTGATGCTCATTAATAGCTAAAACAAGCCCAAGCTTTAATCAAAGGTGCATTAACTCACATCCTGTTGTTTGGCTCTACGATTGCAAAACTAAAATGACTGAGCACAATGTGGCAACATACATGCTTTAGTGAGCACTGCTGCCAACTGTTCTTGGCATAAAATGAGTTGACTCGTCTTGAAAATAGGCCTCTGTTCCTTAAAACCAGGGCAGAATGCAAATGCCTGCCTTGCTGACCATCAGCCACATCATTACCAGTGTTACTCGTGGAGCACCAACACACACTCTCAGAAGGGGTCTGCAAAATATGTGTCCTGTTAAACTGCTGTATGGCAGTAAGATGAAATCACTTGATTGATCAGATAAACCTGTAGACTACAAGTAAACCTAATGCAGACTACGAGTGTTTTGGGAGGTCTGTCTGTGTAAACAATCTGTCTGAGCTGAGGTCATTCTTTCTGGAAAGTAAAATACTGTGTACTCATTACATTGGTTCCTTGGGGATGTGCACTCCATTATCCTAACCTTGAAACTAACAGGTGTCAGGAGACAGAAAGCATGTAAGGGAGAAGAGCAGTTTGTGGGAAGGATTACTAATGAATGGTGTTCTCCTGAAAAGGCTTGCTCTAGACACTGGATACATTGCTTTTCATTTCTTTGTAATCTTAGCTAAGTTATACTATGTGAGAGAATAGATTTACATTTTCCCACTCGGTTTTATGCAAAGGGGATGGCAACTATTCAGTTTTTGACTGATTTTCCTTCATTATTTAATGTCACAAGAGGTTACAAATGTAAGATGATAATGTAGAAGGTCTGTAACTGCACCTGTGCTAAGAGCTGGATATGGCACACATTATCTCCCCAGGCATGGAAGTCCTGTAAAGCTATTCTGGAGCTGTACAGCATCCCTTTCTTCCACACCTTAATACATGTAATTGTTCTGAATAATGCAATCCTAACTGAGAAGCAAGAGAGCTAGAAATGACCCTCTGTTGTTCTGTGTAGACTTGCACCCAAATCCCTGTCTTAAACATCAGAATAGATGTGATCTTCATCATAGCCAGATCCCACTGTCACTCTGTGAAAAATCTGCATAATAATAATGACTGTACTAATCATGTATAATTTTCTAGTGGATTGNAAGGAAGAAAGGACCAGGTAAGGATCCAAATGTAATTTGGTTAAAATGAGCATTGCCTTTCTCACCCCTAGACCCTTCTTGGATTCAGGGCAGCCTTTTTCCATAACCTGGACTAAGATGACTCAGTAAACCTTTGCTAACCTTTCCTCCTTTTCCTCCTCTGCTCCATCATCCCAGTAGGAGGAAGGCTTATTATCACAGGCTTGGTGCAAACAGTTTTTCACATAAAAGATCTGAGACTGGGAAGTGGCAAATAGCTGGGCACTCATCCCACTGCCTGGAGCAGTGTAGTGCTGCAGAGCTCAGATAACCAGTGACTGCCTTTAAAGACACTAGTTTCCTAGATAGTTTTTGGTTAGTGCTCCTTATTCAGCTGGCAGTACAGGGAGAGACTCTTGGATGAGTCTCACAAGAGCTGGAGTGTTACTCACCCCTGCTTTTTCTGTCAAATCTGGTGTTTGGGCCTTTGAGCTCATTTTTTGCACTGCCATGTGTTTTTGAACCCATACGTGAACCTTTTGAACAATGACATGGGCAGGCTGAGCTCAGTAGGTCAGGAGGATCTTTTCAGACTTCCCTTTCCCCCAGGTAAAAGTAACAGCAACAGCAAACAAGAAAATGGATGGAGAAAAAAAAAGAGGAGTGCAGGCACTGGGATGCCTTTATAGCAATTTCTATATAAATTTGTGGCAATTTACATAAAGAGTTCATAGCTAGTGAGGTTGAGCATGATGGTTTTTTTTTTTTAATTGAACACTGTAGTCTGCTTTTCCACTCATGGCATACCACTGCCTGGGGATTTGGCAAGAGTAGGCTCTGCAGCAGTGACCCAGGACAGGCAAATATTGCTTGTTTAATAAAGAGTAAAGTCTTGAACATGGGTACTTATCCTGCATGCCATCACGCACATGCTGGGCAGTGTGAGCATAATTATATAAACTCCTGGAGAATTGAGAATTTGGGCCAGAGTCCAGGCAGCTTTACACCAGGGCCACAGAATGGCCATCCTCAGCCTCCTTGTCTAGGCCAGTGCCATTCTGGCCCCTCCAGGCCTCACACCAGAAATGCACACCAAGGCTTGGTATGGGTCTCCTGGAGAGGCCTCCTGCACTGTGGTTGGGTGATTTCTGAAGGGAGCAGAATGGTCTGACCCTGGCAAAAGCGAAGACTCAACCTGCTGGTGCAGAAGTGTTTGGGGAGGGCAAGTGCAGCCTTCTGGATGACTCAGAGGTGTTGACATGCCATGGTGGCAGGCTAGGATTGATCTCCATAGCTGCTTGCCCTGTCTTCCTTCAGAGAGGCATGTCCCTGAAGCAGGGGTGACAGGAAGGTTCATGAGTCAGCTCCTAAACCACCAGAGCCCTCAGTGCAGTGTGTTGTGGGAAGTGCCATTGACCTGGGGTCACGCTGTGAAGCTCCACTGTAAACTGCAGCTGCGTAGGAGCTGATTCACTTCCCTTTCATCTCTTTCTGATGAAACTTCCAGGAGTGATTTTTGTGTCTTTCCTTCATCTTCTGTTTTTTGTGGGTCAACCTGAAATCAGGAATCAAATGCTCCTGCAGAAGCAGAAGAGGATGCCTTCAGTATACCTTCTTGAGCAAAGATATTTCTTTTCCTTTATCTAATTGTCCTTGTGTCTGTCAGTCTGGCTGCTGGGTTATGACCCAAAATGGGCCTGATGGATGAGCTTCAAAGAAGTCCTCTGTGCATTAGAGAGAGTCTTTCTATTAAATAGAAACAGATGTCCAATCCATTCTTTGAAATTTCAGTCCAAGACTTGCTTTTGTTGGGTATTTCTCTGGGCCTTGAGGGATGGACGTAGCAAAGAGAAATGGCCTGATTCTCTCCAAACACAATAAATTTCCAGAAACTGTGCTGTAGCAGGGAGAACAAAACATTTTTTCTTTATACTTGATTTTAGAATGGTACTCAAAGACCTCAGCTGGCAAGAACCACTTCACAAGTACATAGTGAAAAACCATCTCTCATACAAAGAACTTCAAACTGATGGTCAGTGAGGGCATTAATACTTCATATTAATGAATTTCTGCAGGGGGAAGGAACCAAAACCACACAGAGGAAGAAATCAGCTTATCTCATATGAGCTACCTAGTTTGGCTAGTCAAAGAAATTAGCTCATTTTGATGGTGATTTACCTTAAGTATAGATGAAAATCAGTGTCTGTGCCTCTCCACTGACAGCAGGAAAGCCTACTTGACTCGCATAGACCAGGTCAAATGGCCTAATTTTTAGGTGGATAAATTCAAGTGAAATGAAACAGCCTTTTTTCATTTTCACTGCAATAGGGCTAAGAGCTCTAATTGGAGCACTCTCAAAGAGCAATATGTACTCTTGCTCTGTTAGCACTTGGTTCCTTTAGTAGCCCTTGCATAATGTTCAGATCCTTTCAAGAAAACACTTTTTGTCCTCTCCATCAAAAGCAACATCAGAAAATTTTAATCATGTTAGTAAGGCTGTGACACAGTCTTGCATCACAGGCCACTGAAATACTGTCAGAATGAATCTGTGGTAAGATGGGCACCAGCATACCTTAGAAAAGTGAAGTCAGATGGTAGTCACCAGTGGTTTACTGTCTAATTGAAGACTACATTGTGTGAGATTTGTCAAGTGTGCATCCATCCTAGGGGTGATGAAATAGACTGTATATTTATTTAGTCAGGGGCTGAGGGTCTGGAAGGGACTGGCCAGATGAATGAGATTTCAAGGGATTATGACAAATCAGAGCAGTAGTTTTAAATATCCAGTGTGGAGCTAAGTGAGGACACAGGCTTAGGGAGAATCAGTTGCAGGTATGGAAATAAACATGTAGGAATCAGTTCCGATGAAATACATGTGAAATGCATCAAAACCTGATGAGAAAAAACTAAATCAAGTCATCAGGTGAGGACACTTAAATGGGAAGTTTTTAATGTAAACCAGCTAATACAGCTGTTCACTTAACTTCAAGAGGGGTGGAAGGAGCCTAAAGGAAAATAACAAAGACACTCCAGAAAATATAACCCATTTAAAAAACAAATTGAAAGAACAGGCACTGCACATCCCAGATGAGGAAAATCTGAAGGAAATGCAGGCTGCAGTCTTCAAATACATAAAAGATCATCATAAAGATGGTGGTGATTGATTTCCTGCCCCACCCATATTCTGTCCTTAGGTGAACAAGGAGCAAGAAGATGAGATTTCATTAGAAGAAATAGAGCACAGATGTTTGAGCTGCAGAGTACTTCAAGAGACTAAGGAGCTTTAATCACTGACAATTTTTAATAATGAGATCTTTTCAACCCTATATTCTAGGAATCTGTGATATCACCCACTTCATGGTGAACGAACACAAATGACCAACTGCCTGGAATAATTTTCAGAAAAGAGCAATTTTTCAGCAATGGCAACTCTTCTTGCTGGTTGCTCTAATCTTTACCAGAACTTACATCTCCGTCCCCTCCACTCCCACATTTCCCTAGTTTCCAGAAAGAGTGATTTGGCCTAGCTTGAAGCCTTCATTTTAGCTTAGAGAGGTCAAACACTGCTCATACTGTCCATGTGCAAATGGTGGCCTTCGAGACTTCTTGGCAGAGCACTTGGCAGGCAGTGCAGACCCTCTCCATCTTGGGGCTCAAGTTCTCCAGAATCATTTCATCATCTCTTCAAGCAAAATAAAAGCAATTCTGGGGGTGGGGCTGAGGAGTGGTTGTTAAAATCTCTCTTTCCTCAGTGTAAGCAGCATCTTTGTGAGGACAGTGAAGTACTACCAGCTGGAGAATTAATTTAGAAAATTCCTTTTATGGAAGAAGTATTTTTCTAACACTACCAAAGAGAAGCTTTTAAAGAACAGCTCTAATTTGAAAAGCTTACTGTTTCCTTTTAGGCTGTAGATTCAGTCTAAATAAAGAGCATCTTCCCATTGCAGTGCAGATATTTTCAAGTGCACTGACAGCAACAGGGAGATTTTGGTTATCAGTGAATCTGTCTGTGTTTCATCCGCCTAACAAAATAATTTTGTTGTTCAACATTTAACATCCGTATCAGATGGGAGGAATCTAATTCTCCTCATTGGGGACAGATCCAGCTGTGCCAGTGGATGAAGGCAAGGGGGGAGGAAGAAACAGGGTGAGCAGTGTAATTGAATGGCCAAAGCTACTCCGTGCAGCTGGGGGGGCTGTGCAGGATGCAGCAGTGATGCTAATGTGAGGAGGGGAGACTCCAACCACCTTCACTCCCTCCCTCTTCAGTACTTCTGTACCCAGCTGGGAGCCTTCAGGAAACCCACCTGCTACTCACATGTAGAAACACTGCTTGTTCTGTCTGATGCAGGAATCCTGTTTCTAAAGACACACTAGATTTTATTTTGGATTCTCATTTTGCCAAGAATGGATGGTTTGCTTTTGATTTTTCTACAAGTCACTTATGTCTGACTGTCTCAGCCTGCATTTTGCCTTTATTTGCCATTAGACTGGAGTTTTCACAAACTTTGCTGGTTTGGGACCTAGTGAAAAATTTAGGGTGTGTCTATCACCCAGAACTCCAGGTGACATCAGCTGTGACTGAGTGGAACAGAAACTGGGGCTAATCCACATAAGAAGCTTACAGACTATGTCAGGTCTGATCCCTGGTGTATCCTTAAGGTCCTGTATCTCTCCAGCCCGAGGTGATGCTGTCATCTCCTTCCTAATTCATAGAAGACTTGGATTCGGACAGCCAAAACATTTCCTTTGGATTGATCTGAAATGATTTCTTGTGGGCTGGCACAGACACAACTTTCTGCTATGCCTTAGCCTGATGTTGTAGACATTTTCAACTAAAGCAACAACCTGTTTCAGAGGAGTTCTAGCCATTTAATCCGCACAGAGGATCACTGTCCAATTTCCATTCTAAGGAAGGCTTTTTTGCTCTTTTCACTCTATGTCAACAAATCATGAACTTGTCAAATTCCACTGCTTCACTGTAATTACAACGTGAGCATGAGAAATTATTCACAGAGTCAAAGGCAGAGATGTGGCTCCATAAATACATTTGTCAAACTGACCTCAAGCTGGCAGACAGGCAGTACCAGTGCCAAAAAATATTGAGCAGGTGCAAGCATGCCAGCCACTTCTGGTATGCAACATGTTTCTTTAGCTGAAGTAGATGGCTCTATGTGCTGTTTCAGTATCTGTGGACAATTCTCATGTACTTCTATTTATTTACCGTGGTATTTTGACTGATGCTATGCAGAGCTGCACTTGACAGTCAAGCACCTCACAAACCCATTGTCTCTTCTCTTTTTTCACTTGTTCCCCAACCACAAAGTTCATATTTTTTATCTTTTTCCAAGTGTTTGGAATCCACTCTAACTTCAGAGAATTGAACATTTGGCATAAAGAGGACTGAGTTCATGCTAAGAGGCAGACTACCAGCAAGAGAGCAAACAGGTCCACTGGACAGACCCAGTGGAGAAAGGGATGGGGATAAAAAAAAACCCATCAAGAGTCAGGACAAGAAATAGATGAAACACAAGTGATTGCAGCAATACATCTTCTACAATGTAACAAAAAAAAATCACTCTAGATAGTGAGGGGGAAGCTTGAGTAATAGCCACAGGGGAAAAAAAAAAAGGAAAAAGACATTAAGACAAGTCAACAAGAAAGCATAAAGCCACCTATATGAGACTTACTTACCAGTGTTCTTTATATATCAGTTTATTTATTTAAGCAGGTTGGCTGTGTTTCACTCTTTTTTCAACCTGGAAAGAGAAGGACAGAGGGCTATTAAAACACAAGATAGTTAGGCTAACAAATTAGTGTGGAGCCTGCAGAGCACTGGCTTTGAGCATATTCCAGCCTCTGAAGGCTTCACACACATATAATGAGATAATGAGATGCATGTGAAAGGTTTTGTTTTGATTTGTTTTGGTTTGGGTTTCTGCTGTTAATATCAGTGATTTGCTTTGTCTTCTTGCAAGCCCAAGAGATTTTTGACACCCATTTGCCAGGTTTGCTGCTAGTGCAAAGAAGATAAGGGGCAGGAAACCCAGGAAACAATGGCAGAGAGCCAGTCATAGAGCCAAAGCAAAAGAAGTGGCATTAGAAGCCATAAAAGAGGGATATGACTGTAGATAGCACCAAATCCAGCTTGTCTGAATCCAGACCAAGCTCATCAGAAATGTTCACAAGGTGCTTCCTAGTAGTTTAATGGCTGGAGT
The DNA here is from genome assembly GCA_013399915.1 of Illadopsis cleaveri. NCBI lineage: Eukaryota > Metazoa > Chordata > Aves > Passeriformes > Timaliidae > Illadopsis > Illadopsis cleaveri. Next base: position 267,179 of record VXBB01003031.1, on the reverse strand, counting down.
CACAAAGGCTGAAATTCACTGGGCACTTTAACTTGGTATAAGGTTAATTTCTTTCTGAAAGAAACTGATTCTGTGCTTTTTGGCAGGTGAAGTTTCCTTTCACACATGGAGCCAGCAGGAACAGAAAAGTGGGAACAGAAGAGGAGTATTTGGAAAATATGAAAGGTACTTTGTTCAAATCCCGATCAATTCTGACCAGCTTGTGAATGAGACATTTGCTTCCTCTACATGTCTCTCATCCAATAAAATTGAAGCATAATGCCTGGCTTGACATTTTTTCTTTATACTTGATTTTAGAATGGTACTCAAAGACCTCAGCTGGCAAGAACCACTTCACAAGTACATAGTGGAAAACCATCTCTCATACAAAGAACTTCAAACTGATGGTCAGTGAGGGCATTAATACTTCATATTAATGAATTTCTGCAGGGGGAAGGAACCAAAACCACACAGAGGAAGAAATCAGCTTATCTCATATGAGCTACCTAGTTTGGCTAGTCAAAGAAATTAGCTCATTTTGATGGTGATTTACCTTAAGTATAGATGAAAACCAGTGTCTGTGCCTCTCCACTGACAGGAGGAAAGCCTACTTGACTCGCATAGACCAGGTCAAATGGCTTAATTTTTAGGTGGATAAATTCAAGTGAAATTTTTTAAAACTTTTTAATGATAATATTGGTTGAAAGACACTCTGCTCTCACTTTCCCTTTGTGATGAAAGCACAAGACTGACATGCAGCCTTGTGCCACTGAATCTAAAACCAGAGTCCATGGTCCTCACAGAAATGAACTGAAAGCATGAATGAATAAACAGGATTGCAACAAACTAGGGAATAATGGAAGAGCAGAGTTCCTGTTGTCAATTAGACCAGACTGCAGAGGCCTGGCTAATGTCAGCTCTTCACTCCTGACTGCACCTCGCCCACCTCCTCCCCCTCCTGCAGCAACAAAACCATCTTGGAAGCCTAGAGTACGGCACATTATGGGGACATCTGTCAGAAACTACCCCCAAGCTGTTGTGGTGAATGCCAGATGGGTAAGGTTGGTCACAGTCAATAAAAATGAGTGGAAGGTAATTTAATCATTTCATGAAGAGAAGCACAGAACAAAGCTTTCCTTCCTGCACATGCGGCCCGTAAAAAGCCTTTAGAGCCAGGCATCCCCATTCCCCTCTGCAGCATGTAGACTCAGGGGCAAGATTCCCCTTCTCCCCTTCCACCTTCAGGCTCATTCCTGTCAGTCTGTCATTCCTTCTGTTCGGCAGCCCGGCACTGATGGGGTTTGGAGGGGGCAAGCACCCAGCCTTGGGAGTGGGAGTGGGGAGCTGCACATCAGTACTCACGAGAGAACCTGAAACCGGGCTTCCCATTCTCTCTCCAAATCCCCTCACCAGCAGAATGCTGTACAGAACTTGACCATGAGCCCTTCTACCCATAGCTTGCTGGGAGGAAAACCAGAAACACTCCTGGTGTTTTAGGCAGAGAGGGTTGTTGGGAGGATTTTTACAGGCTGCTGTTATACCCAGATATCTGTAACCCCTCTAACTGACACGCAAGTGCTCTTTGAATCCTTTTCTTGTTATCTGTGTGGCTTTGATAACATCAGTGGGTTTATGCCCACCTAACTTTTCCTTTTATGAATACATAAGATACAGAAGACATTTTTACAGTGCAATTAATGTCATCCATGCCAGAAACTGCAGTGGCATAATTACTGTAATAAAAACCCCATACTTGTTTCTAATTTTAATATTGCCTAATCTCTGTCTGTAAAATTGCATGTTTGGAGCTGTGATGTTTGGAGCACATATCACTTTTTTTAAAATTATGCTGATATTCACCATTGGCATTTATAAAATTTTTCTACACAATCACTATTTTTTCATCTTACTCTGAAGGCTGCCTAAGAGCTACACATTCCTTTATCAACATTTCTGGAGCAAATGTGCTCCTCTATTTCTAAAAACCACGGCAATGCCTGCTTTAAAAGTTTGTATGTGGAATCTGGTGAATATTTCACAGATGTGGAGCAGGACCTCCCTATCAGCCATCGGATCTGACCAGATGAAATTTATAACATCTGCTGTTCCCAGTCAGGCAAAGCTTTCTGTTATTCCAGCTGTTGCTGAGCATGCATTAAGCACTTCCAATTAGTTCAACCTCCTCCTAATGTTACACAGCTTGTTTTTTTGCTGCCAGAGAAATATTTTTCAGACCTAAAAGATTTATTTGTAGCTGTGATGTTGATACACCCTGTAATGGGCTTTCAGATTTTAGGCCAAAATACTAGAAGCCCCAGCTGTCAATAAGAGTAATAGATCGCATGGCATCACCCTTCTCCAGAATTCAGAGTGCTATAAATGGGTAGTGAATTCCCTCTTCTGCACTTAGGAAGAATGAATAATGGAAAGGATTAAGACTGGAAACAGCCTGCTGCAAATTAAGATGGAGAAACCCAGAACTTTTGCCCTGGGATCTACTAGACAATGCTGCTTAATATCAGCTACTTTTAGTTGATGTACGTTTTTCTCCAGCTCCATGGAGCTCCTGCCATTGTTTGTTGCTGCAGCACACATGCAGGGCTCATTTTGCTGTGGTACTTCAGTTCAGAGGGCTGTGGATTGGAGTGGGTTTAAAGCAACAACAAGGGCTGGTACAGACCTTTCAGCAATGTTCCCCATCTCTAATTCAGTGTGACACTCCCTCCCAGTGCTTCACAGCATTACGTCTCCCAGAGGTTTTGCTGGTTAGAACCTGTGGCCAGCGGCACTGTGAAAACTGTGCCTTTGATTTAGAGGGACATGAAGACTTTTAATAAGGTCATTTTTTCTTGTTAGTGTCTCTGTCAAGAGAATGCGGCATCATATTTTAATGGCCAATATATTTTGTTAATTATGGCATTTCATTATTTTTCTCTGACCTTGTCAACAGCCAGCATTTTGATCGTGTATATACATTAAATGCATTAATGCCTCTCTTTCTAATAATCCAAACTGTCAAGCGGGGGTTCAATAGTCAGGCAGCAACTCTGTGGAATAATGAAAAGATCAAAGCAGTGCCGTGAACTTCCCCAGTTTGTGCAGCATACAAGGCAATCACTTTGCAATATTTCATTTCTGTGACAACAGCTGGAGGAGGGCACCAGCTGCCTCTCTGCGTAGAAACCTGCACAAAGAGCAGCAGAGTAAGCTTAAGCAGTTGTCACTGGTACTGTGGCAAACAAAAGCAGCCAGCAATAAGTGGCACAAGGTCAGAGGATATGGCCTTTCCACACATTGTCAGGGAAATGGGAACACTCTCACTGATGTGGGAGAATGGGGTACTGTGCAGAGGGCTTTTTACAACACAGCTGCACATCTAAAATAATTTTGCTTCAATTAATTACTTTGTGTCCTTCTCCCTCCCTGTGTCCAGATCCTCTTCTCCTTAGTCAAAACTTGAAGCAAAGAAAATCCCGGAAAAGTCTTAAAAACGATTGTCCTTTATTTTAGTAGTACTTCTCTGAAAGTGCACTGGTTTGTTCACTTTTTGCCAGAGAATATTTTTCCCTCATGATTCTTCTTCATTTTCTTCCATTTTTATTTTGTCTCTTATGCTGGGCAAATCAATGCCACTTTGATAAAGTGTGAAGTTGTGGTGGGTTGTCAATAATTCATCATTTGATCCTTTGGTCAGTGTGGCTCATTATCTGTGTGGGAGAGGTGGTACCTTTTTCCTTGCACGAGTTTCTTGTGGGGAAAAAAGCCAAACACATTTAGTATCTGTTATGCTTTCCTTTCCAGTGTTCGGGATTATAAATAGCTAATAGCACACATTTTTTCTCTATTTTTTTAGTAAGTACAAGCAGGCAAACACATAGACCTGACTGTCGGTCTCACTTACTGCAATCTTACTGGGCTAATTGAAAATTAAGAAATAGGATGATAATGTTAAGGTTATAATTAAGCCAGAATCTATAAATCAATGGGTTCAAATTATCCAGCTAGTAAATTCATCATGCATGTAATAAAATCATATTGTGGAGTTAACACTAGAAGCATGGGGGTTGTATTAGTTTGTATTCAGAGGGTTTATGGTGGGTCAGCTTCCTTCCAGAGTCAGCCCACCGGCAGTGATGGCTTGTATGGTGGGTGCCCTGAGCCTACTGACAGAGAAGAACTATTGACATGAAAAACCCAAAGCAACACAGCCCCAGTTTCAGTTCAATTTGTACCCATTTCCTTAGAGCCTGGTCAAGGGATGGTGCCTGGTTGGTGAAAATCCCCATGGCTTTGCACAGTCAACAATTCCACTTCAACTGTCTCTGCTCAGGTATTTTTGCTCCAGTTTCTCCCTTTCCACAGAACAATACAAGTCTTCCCCAACAATGGATCAATCAATCCTTGTAGTAGCTTTTGTATAATGTTACCTTTTAATCCAGAAACTAATGACTAGCATGATGGCATGGGAGCAAATCCCCTTGTAATGCACACCCACATGCACACTTAATGAAGGTGTCTCTCCGTTAAACAAAGGCAAAGGGATGAGTCTGTATTCCTTCTGCTCAGAGGCTCGGGGGCTGTGAGCACTCTCATGGCAGTCACTGATTGCTGTCTGGAATTGGGAGACAGAGGCGCTGCTGGGTTTAATTCCACAAAGAACTGGCTACACCAAAGGACACTGATGACTGTTTCTCTTCTGCTCCACCTTTGCTTTCATAGGGATTGATTCTTGCTACATTGAGCCCATTTTTAGAGATGCTTCCAATCTTCAGTGCTCTACCCTTTGTGTAAATGATGCCTGGTTACAGGTTCTTCTTAGACGTCATCCATCTCAATGGTCTTCTCTCCTCATCTCACCTGAAGTCAAAAGCAGAAATTTCCTGGCTGATGGAGCACTGCAGTGACTGCACCAGGCTGAGCCCAAGTCCCCAGTGTTAGTGTGGCCTCTCCATCTAAGCTGGCTCTGCCACTGCGCCATGGCTGGGATTAGTGGCACAGCAGCAGCTCCATGGAAACAGAAAAGCCAACAGCAGGCAGGTGTGGGGCCGAGGCCTCATGGGGAGGTGGTGAGGAGTAAGGGGTTGTGTTGGCACGACTGGGTAGCAGATCAAAAGCGGAGTCTAGAGGAGATTTATGCTGCCCATGTTTCAGTGGCCATGTCATGATCTGGACTGAGCAGTTTCCAGGGGGCAGAGAAATGTGAGTGGAGCTGGAGACAGTCCCTCCTAGCCTGCTCCTCATTCTGAGGTTGTGGTGGAAGTGCTGTCCAGGCATGAAGGGAAGAAGCTCTTCTGGGGCCATCAGAGCCCTCATAGCACCTCTCCACACAGGATAAACAGCCTTTTGTCCAATATCCTGCACCACCTGTCCTGTCCCTCAGTATGGTCTGAGTCAGATTTTATATCCAGTGACTATCCTTTAGTTGCCTCTATTATTAGTTTGGTTTATTTTGGTTTGAACCATGATGCAGAAGTCATATTTGCCTTGGGAGTGTCCTCTTTCCACCCCATCATCACCACTCCCCCAGCAGCTGTTTCTAATCTCCTTGTTTTGTTTTTAATCTCCTTTTGGGGGTAGAGTGATACTATTTACCACCCTCTCAACAAGGGAGCTATTACCAATGCAGGGCTATGTGTTACTTGCATTCATCATGAGGAGGAGCTATGCAGAGCCAAATACAGGCTTGGGAGAGGCAAAAATCATTCCAGCCCAGCATATGAGTCAGGTTATTGCAGGGAAAGTAGCACTTTGCTGATGACAACAGTGCATGAGCAGTACTGTAGAAATACAGCTAAAGTATTCCCTTGCGTGTACTGGTAAAAATCTGGGGGACTGTAAGCAAAAGTAACAACTTCAGTAAGGAAAAGTGCCAAGTCCTGCAGGTTGGGAGAAATAACATCCTCATGCACCAATATGTGCTGAGGGTGGATCAGCTGGAAAGCTGCATTTCTGAGAAGAACCCTGAGGTTCTGCTGAACATCATGAACAGTCAGCTTGCCCTCACAGCAAAAAAAGCCAGTCTTACTCTAGACTGCAATAGGAGAGACATGATTCTTCCCCTTTGCTTAGTGGTGGTAAAGCCTCTCCTGGAATGCTTTGCCCACTTCAGGGCTCCTCAACCCAAGAGAGGCATGGTCATACTTGAGACAGTCCAGTGGAGGACCACTAAGATCACCGTTATCCTGGAACACCTCTCCTGTGAGGAGGGCCTGTGAGGGCTGGAACTGCTCAGCTTGGAGAAGAGAAAGCTCGGGAAAGGAGATCTCATCATGTGTACCTGATGCACCTGATGGGAGAGAATGAAGGGAGACAAGCTCTTAGTAGTGCCCAAAGACAGGGAAAGAGGCAACGGCACAAATTATACATGAAATGCCATTTGAACAGGAGAAAACACTTTTTTACAGTGAGGGTGGTCAACACTGATGCAGTTTATCCGTGGGGGTTGTGGAGTCTCCATCCTCGCAAAAATTCAAAACCCAGCTGGACATTTCCTGGAGCAGGCTGATGTAGTTGTTTCTGCATGGTCAGGGGGGCTCAGACCCAGATGACTTCCAGAGGCCCTTCCAACCTCAACCTTTTGCTGATGCCAGGCTTCTACCTCCTTGCCAGAGGGGACTTCTGGCACAGGCCATTGAAGGAGGTTCCACTATTTTAGACAAATTATTTCCCTCATTATGTTCCCGTAATCACTTTCTTCATTTATGCTTTTTCTAACTTTGTCATCAGATTGGCTGGTAGAAAGGTGCTTAAAGGTCTCCACTGACAGAGGCAAAAAAATACGTATCTAATTTCTCAGACAACCAAAATGCCAGGCTCTGAGGGCATGCTTGGAAAATGTGAGGCCAGAAAGCACTTTTGCAAAAGTGACACAGAGTATACGTGCCCAACAGCTAGAACATCCACTCTGCAGAGCTTATTCAGGCAAGGACCATGTCCAAATCAGCAGCATTTTGCCAGAAAAAGGAGTAGATCCTTGCAGTTATTTTAAAGCATAGTCTGGCATTAAAACTTCTTGAAATAATCTGGGTTGCCATGTCACTAGAAATTTTGAACCAAATAAGTGATTTTCATGCAATAAAATCCCATTGACTTGGATGACTGAGGGAAGAAAAACCCCAAACTTGTTTCAGGGGCTTTAAATTCTTTTTCAGCCTGAAAGAACATAAGCACCAATGTTTGCTCTACTTAGAGAATGTGCAGTAAATCTACATTGAAAATGTCATTTCTCCTTACCCAGCTGAAACACAGAAGGCAGCAGAAGCAACAGCAATTGTGTGTGCTGGGGTTCCCTCCACCCTCTACACAACTTGGTTACTTGATTTGCAGAAGAAATTGCACTTAAGTAGATGTGAAAGCAAAAGTTTTGGCAACAGGTACAGCTCGGTTTTAGAAAGAAAAGTGGAAAGAGATGGGAGAGGCACAGAGAGGAAGGAAGGGAGGGGGGAAGGACAGAGATGGAAGGGAGTGAGTGGAGCAACAGTAGGATATTTTTTTAAGCAACAAAATAAGGGCTTTAACATAACCTAAAAATCCATTTTATGCAGGTAATTTCCACTACACAGAACATGGTTTTGAAGATGTGGTGAGGTTGCAGTAGTGATATTCAAGTGGTACATTCATGCCATCTGAAGTGCCAAACATCTCCTTCAGGTGATGGGACAGAGCACAAAATCTGCTACCACCACCAGTTCTGCTTGTATTTGCATAAACTAAAAGCAGGGACAAATTAAAAACAGAATGTCTCAAACCTCAGAAGAATAGGAAAATAAAAAAAGTCTTAAATAAGTAGTAGAATAAGCTAAGGCAGATTCACAGTCAAAATTAATCTTGTACTATGATGAAAAAATTGTCATTAGAAAAGACAGCCTAGGGCTACTACTGAATCTTGTCCAGCGTTTATTTCCAAACGTGTCAAATCAAACAGCTCATACATTTAGTAAAGTCTTTGAATTAAAAAACGATCAATATTTCAGTTTCTTCTCAAAGTTAAACAGTGTTCTCTACTGATAAAGAAAAATAAGTGTGTACATTAGATATGTCTGGTCTATCTGAGGTTGGGCAAAATGTAAAATTTTCTATGCTAGAGTCATTAAGGAGGAATATTTTTAAATTAAATGGTAATATAGCTTACTCTTTTAGAGGAATATTCCTTTTAGGAGGATAATCTCCTCTGACATCCTTATTCTGTCTCTTAGAATAAAAGAAAAATTAAAAATGGGTATATGTACAAGCTAACAGCTTTTGTTAGTCAATATAAGCATCCAGAAATCTGAATATTTACCAGACTCTCCTAAAACTGGGAAGAGGGACAAGAATCTCTAGAAAAAATATTTTCCAGACTCTGTAATTAAATCATCCTTTTTGACAAGAGCTGTGGCTATTACTTGCTGCTGTATAGAAAGAAGCTCATTGCATGCCTGATACCAAGGCTTGCTGTCAAAGATGTGAATGCACTATTTATTAAAGAAGGTAAAGCCAGAGAAAAGAGGTTGAGCTAAATCAGCAGCACTTCTCCTGGAGCCTGATTTATGTTAGAGACTGGACGCTCCTGCTGCTTGTGTCAAATCCCTTGCCACTCTGGCTCTGCAAAATGCAGGATTTGTTCCCAGGCGGACAGGATGATTTCAGGGACATGGGTCAGAAGTCAGCTGTGCTTCAAGTCATGAGGGATAGGAAATCCTCTTTTTCAGTGTGTGCAAAGCATTCGCTCCTATTTTCTAAAAGTTATAAAGTATGAATAATCACAGTACCTATATTAAAAGAAGTTGAAAGACAGCACACTGTGATCCATTTATTCCACTGTCTGTAGCTGTATTAAATCAGCAGGCATCCCCCCTGTTTGCCCCTGCGGCTGGAGACACGCAGCCTCTGTTGCAGTGGTTGCTAATGGTGACTGCTGTAGCTCAGGAAGATTAAGGCACCTCGAAGAGCTCTTTCACTGCTGCACTTTCTCATCTGCTTCAGGGCTCACAGTCCACTAGGTAATGGCTTTGAGGTCATTGGGAGAAATATTTGCTTTTCTTTCTTTGTTCTATCAAGATTAGCTTCTGGCTCTTCCAAATCATCATCGTGTCTTACGGTGGAGGGAACAAAATAAACCTGTTACTCCAAGCAACCATGAAGAGATCTGTATTTTTAAAGGAAGATTTAATAAGGGGTAGGAGCTAAGAATAACATGCAAACCCCTCACTTCTGAGGCACTGGAAAAGGTTGATGGTGGTGTTCCAGGGCAGTCCTACTTGCATGTGAAAAAGGTTTTTACTCAGTTCCTTGCTTGATCATTGCCCTGTATCCAGAGCTGCTATGAGACTACTTCTTATAAAATTGCTTTGAGTCCCAAAACTTATTCCAGAAGTATAAGGTAATATTGCTTCTGTGTCATATTAATGCAAGAAGCACATGGATGATACATCCAGCAGCACAAATGCCTAATTGTGTTTGACTTAGTACACACTCAGCTCTGTGTTAGTGATTTTAGTGGGTTTCGATATGCTAGTGACGAAAAAATTCTCTCTTCACTTTTTTTGCAGTTACAGGGAAAAATTCAAGATATGCTTTCACTCAGCCTTCCCTTCTGTCACACAGAGAGAGACAGGCATAGCCAGGGTCTGAGGAGTGTTTGGTATTAATTGGAGGTGTTATGTTGCAGTGTTGGCACAGTCCAAGAACCAGTACAGGTGCGCTCTATTGGCAGGAGAGATTTTTCTTACTTTGCAGCAAAGACATTTACACTGGGGCTTACAGAAGGATTTAAGAGGGTTAGGTGCCCAAATCCCTTTGCAGCTTAGGTGGAATTGGGGGCCTTGCTGCCTCTGGTTCTGCTGCATATATGGTACATGCATGAATGCACTTCACTGATGTCATCAGCCATAATGTGTCCCCAGACCAGTGACAACGCTTGAAATAGTGGATTGACCTCTTCCTGATCCAGAGCCTTTTTGCTCTGGTGAATTCTTCTGATGCACTCAGCCTGACATAAATCAGCTGTAGGGCCTTTGCACTGCTTCTTTAAACTTATATTTTTTTGATGTGCATATGTGTGAGGGAGGAGGAGAGACAGAGAAACTGAAGGATTCAGGAAGAGCAGGGAATGCTTGGGAAAAGGATAGACCAAACAAAAAAGGACTCTGCAGGGCAGATCTGGGAAGGCCAGGGGAAAGCATGCATTCAGAGCCAGGTAAATGAATATTTTATGAAGGCAGTGGTCCTTGCTCTGCAGGGCTACGGATTTCATAACATGTTAGGTACAGTTTGCTATCCATATACTGGCCAGCTCCTGGGTGAGAGAGCAACACCCTTAACTGTGTTTAATAAGTTATAGAAGGCATCAGAGGATGAATGAAGAATATTTTCAAACTGATACCATCTGAAATATGTGTCCAGCTGATGGTAATTTATGCATCTTCTGTCTCAAATTGCTTAACACATTGTAAAGCAAAGGCAGAGGCGGGAGGCCAAAGTGTGGAGAGAATGTGATTAAGGGAGGTGAAGTGCTGTGTCCATGGGGTTGTGTGATGCCCCTCTCTCTGCTGGGACCTTCATATCAAATTAATGTCCTCATGCTCATGTTCAGCTATAACAGAGCTGAACAATGCCTGGAGCATTCCATCAGTCTCCAGTGATTACAAATACTGTACCTTCAGTGTGGCTTTGCATCTTCTTCAGCCTTCACATGCTCACTTCTGCATGCACAGCTCTTGGTTTTCTATTGCTTTGCAGGTTGAATGTCATCTGGGGAGCTGCCTGAGGGGCTCAGACCTCTAAACATAACCCCAAGCTACGTTTGCCCTTGTACAACCTTATTCATAAACTTACTCTTGGCAGAGCTTTTAATTATGTCTTATATGGACTTGTATACACGTGTAAAACTGAATTACAAAAAATTCACAGTTTTCAGATGAATTCACATTAACCTGGAATGCCTCACAGTCAATGTCTGAGGTTAAACACTCCTTTCTAATTGCAGGGACTAATTCCAGCAGGTGAGCAACCTTCCCTCCCCAGAGGACTCCAATTCCTGCTTCTAATTCTCTTTCCCCAAAGTAGGATACTTCACCTAGATCCCATTACAAACTGCCAGGCACACCCAGGACATGGCAGGAAGCTGGGAATGAAACCGGTACTTCAAGTGCTTTGTGGGGGAGGGATGTCACTACCTGCTGTCCACAGAGTTCCTGGAGAACTCCAAATGACCCTAACCGTACCTTTAATTGGGCACAACAGGAGTGCTGATGGATTGCAAAGCAGGATGGTGGCCAAACACCTCCAAGGGCAGAGACCTGGTGTCTGAGTGGTCCTCAGACCAGTGAGCACCTGAAGTGAGAGTTCCCACAGCTCAGCATCTGGACAGCTGTGGCTTCACTGGGTGATATGTTAAGAACTGGACAGTGGGAATAGGAAGGAGACCACAGGGTAAAGACTCCAGTGATCTCTGTTTACAATCTGCTTTATGTCATCTGTGCTTTATAGTATATTCTTGATCCCAAATGCAGCCTGATTAAGAAGTTACACAAAACTTTGCAAGCACAGATCAATACCTACTGCTTCATACTTTACTGTTTGTGTATAATAATAACACGACTGATCCTGAGTGCTAAGCCAGACAGTTTAGACCAGCTGTACCAAATCTCTCCTGTTTTTTATTGCTCTTCCCTGGTCTTTTGCCCCTATATGCAAAATCTCTCTATCGGGACAGTTGCAGACACTGGAATAGATTTTGTTACCTGTGCCAACCCAGACCCTGACTGCTTTTTCATTCTGTCTGCACAAACAGTCTTTTTGCATTACAAAGTAGAGCTTTCATTTGAAAATGTGTAGTCTTCCACATCTGCAGATGTAGAAGGTATATTTTCATGAATAATTCAAATCAACAATAAGGCTGAAGGGAATACACTGTAATAATGTGTATAAGCATAGAGCCCTGAAGCACCCTGAACTTCTTTTTTGGTATTAGAAAAGAAAAGCATCAACTTATTTGACTTTGATTTGATATTAAGGGAACATTTTATTTGTTCAAATACTTTGGCAATCCAAAATTTGCAGGAGAAAGCGCTTCCCTGTGTGTAGGACTTTGAGCATAAACTTCCCCAGATGCACAGTGCTAATGCCATGCTCTCACACTGCTGAGAGGGATTTCTGAGACTCAGCATCAAGAGGAATGGCTGAATGCAAACACTCCAGGCTGGCTGGATGTTTGTCTCCTTTACAGAGGGTGTTGGTTTTTCAGAAGGCTTCCTTTTGGAGAATATTTTGGCCACGCAAACATGTGCTGTGTTCAACAAAGGTGAAGTTGCACTTTTCCAGATGAATATTTCCACATTCAAAACCACATTCAAATTCTTGTTTGCTGTCAGAGAATCACAGAACGGGTAAGGTTGAGAGAGATTACTGGAAGTCACCTGGTTCAATCACCCTGCTCAAGCAGGGTCCCCTACGGCACAGTACTCAGGGCTGTGTTCAGATGGCTTTTGAGTATCTCCAGGGAAGGAGACTCCACAGCCTCTCTGGGCAACCTGTGCTGGTGCTTCGTCACCCACATGATAAAGAAGTTGTTCCACATGTTCAGATGGAACTTCCTGGAACTTCAGGTGGGACTTTGGAAGCTAGAGGTTGTTCTAACTCCTTTTGCTGAGCTGTCAGATTGACATGTATAGCCCTGCTCTTCTTGTTTGCAGGAAGAAACACCAGAGGACTGTCATGACTGCCATGACTAGAGGGAAAACAAGAATATAACCCATCTTAGAGAGCTTTTTTAGCCTCTGTGATTCTGCAATATTGTGCAGAGAAAGCTTTTTCATTGATTACAAATACTTCAGTTCACTTCCTAATACTCTTGCTGTTTGTTGGAGTTTTGTCTTTTGTGTCCCATATTTTGCGCTATTTTTGAAACCTTTTTACACCCTAAACCATAAGAAATGCTTTGAGAGCCAGCTATTTTTGCAGAAGTGTAGGCTTTCAGCTCTTTCCTCTCAACCTTCTGATTTTGCAGCATCACCAGTTTGGGTATGTTAAGCATTTTCTCACCTCTTAACACATGTAAGATTTGCAAGTTACATGCCATAGTTTGGTAAAATTAGGCTACTGTTTTTATGTAGGTGTCTGCTTAGGTGATCTCACAAGCATCTGAATGCAGACTTTCCAATTTCCCCTGGGTTTATTTGTCCTTACCATCAAGACCTTCTCATCAGGAAGCAGAAGACTGGCACAGGGCTCATGTTGTCTCATTTTGAACAATTTGTAAATACTGCAGGACAAAATTCAAGAGATAAAAATTGTATTTTTCTTTATTAGCATAAGTCTAGCTTATCAATTTTTTTTATTTGCTTGCTACTCCCTTGAATATGAATTATAAAAAATTTTAGCAATGCAGAAATATTCATTTCCTCCGTAGCCAGAACATTGAAATCAATGAGCAGAACAGTAGAAATCATGCCTTCATGAGCATAATACATCACCATGTAAACAGCTTTGAGAATATTTTACAGTTTTGACACTAAATCTAACCATGTCTTATCAGGAGAGTAATATCTAGAAAATCCTATTTACATAGCATAAAAATCAGTCATTACTCAAAATTGTGCATGAATGCTTGCATCAGAAATCACTTGCTTCTCTAGACACAATATCCGACTGCATATTTACACAGTTAAATTGGATTTCTCACCCTTCTTGTTGAACAGAGTATTTGTTTAGATACTTACAAACATACCTAAAACTGTTTACACAGCCAGTCCATGGAAACCATGCAAGCCTCCCTCTGCTTCTTCATGTCAGTCATGTTTCCCAACTCTTATTTCTCAGTGTAATCTGAAATTGTGTTATTGTAGGCAGGTGGCTACCTTTAACACCTACTGCTTGTAGCACAGTATTCCTGGCATAATTTCAGTTGTTAGGATGATAGTAGCACATTTAAACATTTAAAGAATAAGATCTGCTGAGAGATTAGAAGTGCTAGTAAATTATTACCTGAGAGATTAAGAGTGCTAGGGAATTATTTCCCTCCTCAAAGATAACTACAGCAAGAAATAGAAGAGTCTGGTTTTCCCTAGCTGGTCTACCCTTAAAGAAAAGAGTCTTTCAGGGCTGGAGTGTATTTAGTCTGCTTTGCCTGGCACTTTTCTGCTGAGGACAGTCTTTCCAGTGGCCTGGGAGAAGCAGCTGGTCCCAGGGAGGACCAAGCTCAGGAAAACCAGTCTTGTTATGCTGAGCACAATTGCAATTTGTTAAGATGAGGGTCAGTGGAGCTCTTTCATGTTACCCAAGAAGAATGACATCTTGGAGAACCTACATTAAGAACCCAAACAAGTGTGTGATCTTCAAGGATGCAGGTTGCTAGCCACTCAGATTAAATTTAGACAGCATTAGGCAAGACTCACCATGTCTGAAAATCAAATCTGAGCTCAAAGAAGTGCTTTGGGGAACTGAAAGGAGATTCCCTGACTTAGAAATGTCATCTTCTCCTCCCTAATGGTGATTTATGGAGTCATTTCCATGAACCCACCAAAATGAAAGACTCTTATAACCAGAAGAATCGTATTTTGTGGTTTTTTGCCTTTTTCATTTAAACCCTTTTTCCTTACATCCTTCTGCAATATCAAATTGAAGTCCACTGTTATTGGACGGCAGCTCCAAAATCTGCAGGGTGGTATGAGCCGTGTAACAAGTCCAAACACAGCTGATGTCCCTCTGCATGGAGCAAAGGGGGTCTGAGGCTGGGGAGAGTCCCTTCTCCTGCTAATTCCTCACGTGGGGTCAGCTCATGGGATTGGAGTGCGCTGGGAAGTAAGGGGAAATCAGACTGCTCCACAGCTGTGTCTGCATTTCTTGGCTGCAGCCAGTGTGCAGCAAGGGGATGTACTCAATCCAGCCAGCAAACATAACACCTCCAGAGACTTTGCACTCATCCACTATCTTTTCCCAGTGCAATATATGCACGTTGAGGCTTTTGTGGACACGCATGTGTAAGAACTCCTTTAAGAAAGTATACATGTTATTTCTCTGGCTCCCTGGACTGCAGTAGCAACTAGGTCATGCTAAGTTTCATTGCTTATCTCTGAGTTGTGGGAAGGAGCAGCAGAAGCCAGATATTACTTACATGCAGGGATTGAGGACATGACCTCAAATGAATCCCATTTACTTGCTCAGCAACTCAAATGTCATCAGTCTTAAAAATCAATGAACACTGAATTATGAATAGTTTTCATAAGGAAAGTTTGAGAAATATTGATGTGACTCCTGAGCAGTTGGTTCCACAATATTAATATGAGCTGTGAATCTAATTAGAGCTACACACTCAGCGGAATATGGACAAAGACAAGGTTAAAGTATCACCTTCTGCCTCTCAGAAAGAATTGAGTGATTTGCTTGAAATGTCATATTTGATATTCCCTAAGTAGGTTAAAAATGCAATTACAAGATAAACTAATAAATCCAAAGCTAAGAAGTTGTGTGAAAAGTAGGTGCCCTTTTCTTGTCCACAAGGACAAAATTTATATGACTAAAGTTGATCTTTCTTTTCTTTTGACAATCTCCATGTGCTTCCATCAATGAAAAGAACTTGTTTTTCATCTCTCTATTCAGACTTCATCTCTTCCCCAATTATATTTTCTTTTTCTTTCAGTCCTGAGGGCATTTTTACTTTCCCAGTCTTTCAATATCTCTATCATGACCACATGTATATAGCCCCTCTGTTAAAGAATACATAGCATGCCTCTCTACCCCCTTCTAATACAGTAGAGGAGCTTCTTGTTTGAAACATTTTACAACAAAATAGTAAATGACAAGTAATTGTTGTACTTGGTCCTTTCTGTTGCTGGTGGACAGTGGGAGAGGCTTTTCCTGGAGGCACAATTACTGGCACAACATAGCACAAGTCTTACCAGCTGTGGTGTGGCCCTGCTGCCTTGGGAGGACAAAGATGTAAGCATTCACTCTACACGTCCCAGCCCATGAATACCTAAGGTTGTTACAGCAAACGGGATAGGAGGAAATTCAATTATAAATGGTGACTTGTTTTCTTACCGTGGCCCACAATAAACATATTTACAATTCAGTGGTGTAAGAAATTACGGATGTTCAAGAAAAGCCTGTTTGTATCTCAAGCATGGTGAACAATGGGTGAAATTCAGCCCCATGTTGAACTCCATTAGAATCAATGGAGTTTCTTCTTCTTTGGGCTGTAATTAAAGGCCAGTTGTCCCATCTTTACCTCCAGATTGCTGCTGTGGAGCAGCCCCAGTGGGTGCGCTGTTGGCTTGGTGGCTGTACTGGTGCTGCTTTGACTGATGGGGAACATCAAGCAGCATCCACTGAATCAGGGAAAGACATTCCTGGGACATCCCAATAGCATTTTTCTGCATGGTACCTCCTCCCTCCAAGGGCTCACCTTCAGTTGAACCAAGGAGATGCCAAATATCACCTGAAGGTCATGCACATGGAAGCCAAGTCCTGTTTTCTGCAGTGTCTTTGCAGAGCTGGTTTGTTTGGAGCCAGATTATGTTTGTGGCCTTCAGGGACCAGAGGGATAAAAAGTCCCTTCTCTGGATCAAACTCTCATCTATGCTGCTTTCAGTGCTGAAACTCCCTCTGCTCTGGCTGCATCAGCCCAGGGGCTGAGCTCTGTCAGAGCTACAAATCACCGTGCAGCCATTGTAGGGATGTTCTGCTTCTCTTCACAGAAATACCAGGATGAGCACACATCCAAACACTATCTCAGGTTCCTGCAGTTCTACTGGTAGGGCCCCATCCTCATGCTCCATCACACTGGAAGTACTGCATGCCCCTGAAGGGATGTGGTACCAGCTGATACCCAGTTGGCAATGCTCGGATACTTTCATTGTAACAGTCCTCTGTGTCATCCTGTGCAATTTAACCTGATTCTCTTTTGCCTCACACAGACACTCTGCCTCCTTTGTTGCCTGCTTACTTACTCAAATGCTGGACACCAGGAGTCCAGAAGCCATCAGAGCAGACAACCCAACATGTTCAATTAGATTTTGTTGTTTGCTATTCAAAACACTAATCTCAACATTGGAGCCAGTAAGGTTTTGGGGTTTTTTCCTTTCTTTATTTCTCTGCAGCAGAACACAATAGATGTCAGCACATGCAATACCTACTTTCATGGCCATGGAATAACAAAACTCTGGGTTTTCAGTTTCACAGACAGTGCACCTGAGAATTCACAGCTGGCGGCAGCTTGGGAGAGTGCAGACAGCTACATTGCAAGTCACTACTGAGACAGAATTATTTTAACAAGGTAACAACACAGCTTTAAAGTCCAACAGCAAATATGAATAGCTCCAGAGAGAATACAGGGGAAAAATTAAACAATGATATTATGCATAGAATTATGTGTCTGTTGTGTTCCCCAGTTTATGTTTACCCAAAATGTGATGAAACATTCTAAAAATCTTGCCTTTGAAAATAAATCCTGTATTATTTTCCCCAAGCCAAGGAACATGAAATGATCTTCACTGCTCAGGCATGCAGCTTTGGTGAGGTTATTACTGAGTTCACATCACAGATGGACAGTCTCATTACATAGAACAAATGGGAATTGTCTTTATTACAGTATTTAATTGGCCATCTCCAGACAGCACAAGGTAGGGCAAGGCATGTTCCTCCATAATGATTCTGGAGAATGATCGCCAAGCTTTCCATGAGCTTCCCTTCTGTCTGACTTTTTTTGGTGGAACAGGCTCCATTCTCAACCTCTGCCTCCTCAGGGGGAGCAGCTTCCCCTCCTCTCCCTCTTACCCTCACACACTTTCACCTGTGTTTGCTATCACGGACCCCTAATGCTGAGTGCAGAAGCTGTCAGAACTGCAAATACTCAATGTGTCAGAACAGCAAAGAAGGAACAGCTTTCACCCAGTTCCCCACAACACTGTGGTTTTATGATCCCTCTCTTCTTTATTTGGCTGAACCCACACCGGGGAGCCCTGTGTTTCCAACCTGCCCATTGCTGATCTCCCAGGGCAAGTTGTGCTCAGATCCTGCTGTGTCCTCAGCCTCAGATCACTCCGTCCTTGAGAACTGACCTGCTTTCACCGAGAGGACAAGAGTGCCCCATGTAGTATGGTGGTTCAGGCAGCCAGGTGGGAAGCAGGAGGAGGTTTTCATGCTCCCAAGGGAGAGGAGGGAGTTCAGCACACACACTTTAGGATGGAGGCTGACTGTCCTGCATCATCCAGCCCTGACAGTTCCCAGCACAGCAGCAGTTTCTTTGTAAGGAAAAAAGCCAAATGTTCAGAGATGCTGGCGCTGCCAGAACTAGGCAGCAGCTGCAATCTGGCATTGCATTTTTGGACTTCTGTGCCTGACACTCCCTTTTAGCCCTCAGCTGAATGTCATAACTGGGGTTTTTGGTTGTTTTCACACAGTTGTACCCTCCAAGCAACTTGGGATTGTCCTTTTAGGTGTACTTGTGCTTTGTTGTGTGTGTCCTTGGCTGAAGGAGTGTGCATAGGGGCAAGAGGGAGCCACTGGCTCAGGGAGATACTACTGCTCATAGCCCGCCACTGCTAAGTACTGGAGTGCAGCCCGGCAGAATTAACCTAAAAGATCACAAATTATGCACATTGCAGCTAGGAGTATAATTGCTCTGCTATTATGTACCCGATTTCTGTAAAATAGCATTATTTTACTGTTTAGAAATGTGTCTTTACCAGCAACTATAAATATACTTGCATTCCACAGTGGGTTAATTAAACATCAATTAAAATATTTATTGAATAACTTATTAATTGACATAACTACCATGTTACATGAAAAAATTAGTTAGAGATGTGAAATTATATCTTAGACTTGTGCAGTTACAGTTGATGAAACTGTAATTTTATACAGTACATTGAGAATAAGCATTTGTACACTTTTTGAACCTTCTGTTTTTTAAGCCCTTCTACTTCACGAAAGTTGATTTGTTTAGACAGGATTTTAAAATACAGAAGACAAATTAGAATGCTACATAATGGTTTTCCAGGTAAGCTTTGGAAGCAGCAGAGGTGCAGCAGGAGGTGCTGTATCTCAGTCTCTGCAGTATTCAAGCACTTTATCTGCTTTTGCAGGGGAAGCGTTTGGTATGCACAACGCACTAAGGAGAAAATTACAAGGAGGAATCTCTAGCAGCAGGACTCATAAATTATGTTGCCAAATCCCTCCTCTCAGTGACATCCTCACAATCAAGCTGGCAGTGCTTTCATTGTGGAGATGGGAAGCATCCTCAGGGTTACATGGCTTTTGGCTCCCAGCCTCTCCTTCCCCTCCTCTCACCTCAGCATCACTCCAACACGCCCTTCCCTACACTGCTCCTTCCTGGCTTTCACCCTCTCCCGTTTTTTTTATCTTCCATACCACTCTCTTAACCAAACTTATCTCATCAGTGGTGATGATAAAAATGAAAGTAGCAGAAAAATATACCACTCCCCTGCCAAAACAGTTGGCAGGTAGTTGAGCCATATTCCTCTGTTGAAGGGAATAGGAGCTCAATAGGAGGAGCTGAGCTACTTCTACTCTTTTCCCTGCTTGGTTTGGCAGGACTCTATTTTCAGATGTCTAACCCATAGACTGTTTGTGAAACAAAATACACAGGCCATGAAATCAGTGAATGTTGAGACACAACAGCCATGTGAGTAATAACTTGTCAAGGGTTAGACCTTTTCCTTTCCACCTTAAAGCACAGGATCACTCTGCTTTTGATGCTGGTCCAGGTTTCTAGCGTTTATTTTGAAAGCATTACTGGGACTTATCTAGAATAAACGTTGCTGTTTATCAGCTGCCACACTTTTAATTGTGAGGGATGTCCACAGGAATTAACACCATTTGCACAGAAGAAACGTGGGCACAGTGCTAGCAGCTTGCCAAGCTTCACCAGATTGCATGTGAGCAGTGGTGTTCTCCAGACAGACACACACTCACTCTTCCTCCTGTAAAAGATGTCAGCATGTCTCTGCAATACTCAGAGCATGTTGCTTGCCTCTGGCTCAGGATTCCCCTCCTGCCCCTCCCAATAGCACCAAGACAAACTATAAAATAACCTCTATAATGAGAAAAAAAAAATGGCAAGCAATTAGTATGCTAGAAGGGAAATATGATGCTAGATGGTTTCTTTCTTGCTACACTTAATAGATTAACTATGCCTGTGATTTAATAAAAGGCTGTTTGTGGAGGGCATGTGACAGAGAACAGATGCAGTGAATACTGTTTTTAATTTTTCTTCTTTATTTAGTTATTGAGACTGAGACTCTGAAAGAGATTTCCCCTCAGACATGAATACTGAAATCACATACTTTAGGCTGTAGTTATGCTACTGTGTAGATTTTGGTGAAAATCCCTCTTTTTATTAAACTTTTTCTGTTACTCATAATTATAAAGATCTCTTTTCTTTAATGCACTGTCACAAAATGCGGGCAGATATCCATTTCCTCATGTTTGACTCACACTTCTGTGAATGCCTCCAGATTACATAGAAATTGAACATAGATAAATGAGCATCAAAAAGATAAACTTTTATTGAAAACTAGGCCCCTTTGAGATCAGTGGAAACCCCCTCTTTCAGCAGGGCGAAATTTTTGTCCTTAGATCTTTCTAGCTGTTGAAAACTATGAGGTTGGCTGTCTGTAGCTCTGGGTTTTTCAATATTTATTTCTTGTATATATTATTCTATGAAGGTTGCTTGTCACCCTGATCCCATGGTGGCACTGATTTCCATTGCAGTAGAATTGCTCTCACTCAAGCAGATCTTCAAGAGGCTTCACTCTCTCTCTGGTTCCATCCAAATTTAAAGGGAGGAAGGTATCAGCATGTTTCTGGCTAGATGGGAGAGACATTTGGTGGGAAAGAAGTGGAAAGTATTGAGAGCCCCTGATAAGTAACTTGATCTTCTTTGCACCAGAGCAGGAGAGGAGGAAGGGAATCATTAGGACTGTGAGTAAGTGTCTTTGGTTTAGGCAGTTATTACATGCTACTTGAGCCCTGTGAGAAGGAAAGTGTGCCTGCTTTCCATGCACACATGGAGAATGGCTTGTGAGGGTCACCACACAGCTGTGACTTTGCTTGCGCAGTGCCATGGTCAGTGAGCAGGAACTAGGTATCTCATTCCTGGGATGAGCAGCACCCTTGGGAGCAGCTGGGAAAGAGAAAACTCATCTGGGCTACTACCAGAATTATGATGCATGTGTGTGACAGTTTTCTGGAGCCCGGCTGCAGTGTTGCAGCAGCTGTGGCAAGAAAACCAGACAACTAAACATTAACTCGTTTTCTCTTCAGATGCTTTGTCAGACCAGTCCTGATCTGAAGCAGCCCCTCTGCCATGGTCTGACAGCACTGGTAACTTGGGGGGTGCCTTGGGGGCCATGGAGGTCCCAGTCCACCCACCTGCCAAAAGCAGGGCTACCATCAAGGGCCAGGATGCAGCATTTGTGTCCATGGCTGGCCTGACTTCCATGGCTGACCAGGACACAAACATCAGGGCCGTGTGGAATACCCCTGTGTGTTTGCAGGAGTCGTCTTTTTCTTCTCTTCTCAGCCATGGAGAGGAAATCAAGAGGCATGAGTAGCCTGAGAAACACTTCAGCTGCACTGTAGGGACTGAAAGCTTTTGTGTCCTCCCTACCCAAAGGAGGAGTGAAACTGGAGACTCTCAGGTGTGGAAGCCAGGCAGCAATGGCATGGTACAACTGCCTGGCTCCTGAGGAGTCTGTCATTGTTGGGGAACTGGAAGGGAAGAGATGCTGTTTTTCTAGCTTCAGCTTATGGTAAGCTGGGGTTCTGATTGCAGGTGAGAAAAGTTAGAAAGACAGAAAAGAGCACCTGCCTGCAAAAAGGAGAACCTCAGGTTTCTTCTGGCTGCCTTGCAGCACCGCATTTCCAGGCTCCCTTTCAGTAAGGCTCACCAGCATGGGCACACCTAGGGTAGACACAGCTCAGCCCAATAGTGGGCGTGTCTGGAGCCCTTCAGAAGTGGGGACAGCACATCAGCACTTGAAGAAATCTGCCAACCTAGTTTTTATTTCAGTATAGCTTCCCTGAGATGGACAACATGCCCACCTCTGGTTTGCGGAGTCTGTGGCACCTCCTCATGCGGCATGTCTGTTCTCCTGACCACAGCTCCTGCACTCGATACTTCCCCCACATTTTCCTGAGGGATGCAGTAAATAGTGAAGCTCTATCTTTTAGTCGTCTGTTGTATCACTTCAAGGGCTGTAAGACCAGCATCTGCAGGTCCTGAGGTGTGCAGTTACCAGCAAAGTGCACCCCACTCTCACAAGCGCTTCATTGTCTTGGGCTCTGTACCAGGGAAATTCCAGGGAAATTTGGGCCTCCAGAGAAATTCCAGGTGTGAGAGGAAGAGGCAGAAGGTGCAGTCAGGCTTGGGGAGGGGTGGGAAAAGGATGAGGGGACAACAGCAGGAGTTTGGCAGTGCCAGGAAAAGGTGAAGAGGATTAAGAAGCCCAGAACAAGGCTTCCCCTGTGCTTCAGCTTGCTGCAAAAAGCATGCCACAGTTTATGCTGGTGGGGTAATGCCAGTTCATTTACAAGATCTGCTGACTGGAGGATTCTGCATGTGTATCTGTCTATCTATATCAATATATGTATATATAGCTTTTGGCTTGTGAGGTGTTTTTCCCAAATAGCTGAACAGACAGAACAGCCCTTACAGCAGCAGGGTATTTGCACATTCAGATGTGCCCACTGATGGTTTCCTCATCATAATCTGGCACTCTGCACATTTGTGGGATATTTATGGAGAAGAATCAGTTATATTTTGGGAAAAGGAAGCTACTAGAGCAGGAAAAATAACCACAAAAGGGAAAACATGACAGAGGGGTAGGAAATAGAAAGAAAATTCTCATTGCGTTACCACAGGATCTAAGAGCTTTCTCATACATGATGGTAATAAAAGTTTACAATGCAATGCAGCCCAAGTGCCAGGGTGATCTGCATGCCTGATTTGGCTGGGAAAGGACTGGAGCACAAGCCTGAAAATAACAAGAGGCTGTTTTGTCTCAGATCTCTGTCATATGCTCATGTCAGGTCACACCATGTCACTCAGCAAAAACAAGTTCCTGCCACATCCTTCCTCTCTTGTTGCCCCTTCTTACACTTTCATCTGCATTTCCTTTTTCAATGAGCAGGTAATACTTGGTCTTCATATCCCACAAGAATTAATTTCATCCCAGCTCAGGAAAAGGAGCATACATCCTTAAGTAAAGAGATATTGTGCTTAAATAATATTGGTATGCTTTAAAAGAAAATTCCAGATGCCAGTCTTGCTCCTCCTATCCATGTCTTATCTACATCCTGCATGAATCAGAGCACAAAAGACTCCCTGTCTGATTTTCCTTGGCTGTGTCATAATGGAAGGTTAATGACAGCGCAAAACACAAACTTAAAATTCCTGCTAGCTAATGCCATTAAAATATTTAGCTCAGAAAACCAGCAATGTACCTTTCCAAGCAAATGCAAATAAGCTTGATTAAAAAATCCTGCAGAAGTCTGGCACATTTGCTTAGGCCAATGAAATTCGAAGTATTGCCATAATACCTGCCTTATAAAAATGCATGTATTTCTTCAGCTGTGTGTATTTAAACATTTTAGCAGTTCTAATGAGCTTTCAGAATGAAGCTACTACAGCAATCAGCTTCTGTGTAACAAGCAAGATTTAAATATTAAAAACGTAAATTAGCGAAG
Organism: Illadopsis cleaveri; assembly: GCA_013399915.1. Lineage (NCBI taxonomy): Eukaryota > Metazoa > Chordata > Aves > Passeriformes > Timaliidae > Illadopsis > Illadopsis cleaveri. The sequence continues at coordinate 243,512 of VXBB01003031.1, read as the reverse complement.
CTGGTTAATTACAATTTTCCAAATACTGCAAAAGTGAAAGTAAGACTATTAACTACTTTGAAATTCAGATATCAGTTCCTCCCACTCAGGGAACATCTAGTTCAGTAGCAAAGATGAAGTTACAGAACAGTCTCCTGAGCTAGCCAAAACAGTATCTGCTTACCAGAACTAAAACCCCTGCATTTCAGATGCAATTGAGAGATTTTTAAAACTGCACAAAAGATTCAGGGAATTTTTTTTTTTTTTTTAAAAAAATCAGAGCATATCAATTTCTGCAAATAAAATTATTACCCAGGAAACAGAATTTCTGATGAAACACAGGGTTTACCTCTGATGCAGGGCACTGTGGTCAGCCATGCTGGGCAGGGCACGCTGGGTTTCACCTCCAGAGGCTTCTAGGCACGTGAGGACATTTCCCTCACCAAGCACACAGAGAAGCATTTGTGTCAAGTTCACCCACTGCCAAGAGTGTCCAGGCAAGTGTCTGAGCTACAGTTCCTCTGTCCCAGCTTCTTCATAAAAATTACCCTGGCAGCAAATATAATGTCAGCAGAGTATTTACAAAAGCCAGCTGATGAAGACATTACCTTAATTTTCTCTTAGAGAGCACAGATTGGCATATGCTGGCATTCAAACCCATCCTGTGAACCCATTTCCTTTAGAGGGAAAAAAGTAGATGGAATCCTCTTTGAAGTCACCCACTAGGGTGTCCCAGATCCCCACACAGCCATTACACACACCTCCATTTACTGATGGAGTAAATTGCCTAGCAGAAATATGACAAACGGCTCCAAAATTATAAAATCTCTTGAATGTATCATCTGCCTGTACTGCTTCATGCTGCAGAATAAAGAAGGGGTGCAGAAAATTCCTCCTTATCAGTCTTCACTGTAACTGATTGAAACCACAAGGAAGTCATCCCTCTTCAATGAGTTCTGGAAGTTTTTAATCTCAATACTGCAAAAACCCCATATTATTTTCTCATTTTTTACTTTATACATTGCTGCAATTCCAAACCTTATGAGATAATGTCTTGTGAAAGTGAGGAAAATGTTTTATTATACTTCCTCACAGGACTAAATGTTTTTATTGTTGCTCAAGGAAATTGGATCATTGCTAGCTCTGCAGTTGTGTGAGCATTTATGTTTCTAAAGCATCTCAAAATTATGCACATTGCCTTCGTTTCCTTTCAAGTTATCTTTAATTTTCCATGTCCCTGACCCACCCTGGTTTTGCCTAAAATGCCATCTGGCTTGTTTAGCTTCATCTAAGGTGGAAATGAGGTTCCAAACGATTTCTGGAAGACACTGTGTATTAGAAGGATCAACACTTAGTGGCATTTTTTCACTTGCAGCCTCCTAGCTGGCTTAGTTTGGGGTTGTCTTCAGGCAAATATCTCCCAAAAGGAAGTGAGAAAATGAAAAGGTTTACTCAACAGACTTTTGACTGCTTAATAAGAATTGAACTAACACTTGTGTCACTCAAGCATACTGTAAACTAGGACCACTGTTACCATTAACAGATAAAATCCCGGTAATACTTCAGATCAGTAAACAGAATAGCTGCTGTACACCAGCCTGAGTAACGTTTCAGCTGAATTAATGGCAAGTTAGTTTTTGCAACGGTAATTTCTTGTTTATATTAGCTTGGAGTCTGTGGGTTCCCAATCCTGCAAGATCTCTGAGTCTTGGCATTGCACATAGTGCAAGAGACTGTCTTCCCAATAAAGGTTATAAACATGGTTTGATTTTTTTTACTCTTGGGAGATTGAGAAAAGAATATGCTGATTGTGAAATACCACTGTTGAGACACTGGATCAGATCTTATTTCACTGAATTTAGAATAAGGTTATTTAAGCCAGTGAAAGGGAATTTAGTGTCTCTCAGCTGCATAGAAGTGATTTTTAAAGATTGTTTTTGTGGTTGCTTCAGACTGTGTTCAAGAAGGCCTGTTACTTAAGTAAAGTTCAAAAGGACTAGGCTCAGAAGGGAAAAAATTGGATCTATAAAAGCAAAAGCTGCAACAATTGTATAGATTTCTCTGCAGAACAGATTTTATCTAGTCTTTCCAGCTAGTTCCCTTTGAAAGGATAACTTCAAAGATGTTCCCTGCAATGACAGTGCTTCACTGCAGAACCACAGCAGCAAGGAGATATCAACAAGTTCTCTAAGTGAAATCCTTTAAAAAAAGCCCTCCACCTTATTCTGTTCATGCTCAAATGTTAACATCTTAATGGTGTTCTTTGTGCTGCAAGATTTAGAAGCAGGCATAAAATCAACAAAACCTTACACAAGCCCATCAGTGACAGAGAGAAATATAGAGGTGGACACTCACTGCATTCTTTGAGGCATTTCACAAGCAAACTCCACTGCTGACTGGTGTTGGTTAAAATCATTGTGGTTCTCCTTCCTTTCTCTCAACCAGTTTCTTTCACTTACTTGCCTGTGACTGCTTTTTCTAAGACAGAAATCTGAGTGAATCCACAGCTACTTGCCGTATAGTTCATGCTTATGATTCTTGGCCAATTTTGGATTCATCCAAAATATTCCTGGGTTTCCTTACAGGAATATTAGGCCAGATTCTCTTTTACTTTCTGTTTCCAGCTGAGGGAAGTGTTTCATGTCTGGAAAATTACAAACTCTTTTGGACAATTCCTACACGATTATCAGCAGTGAGAACTTCAATTTCTTTTGGGGATGGAAAGGGCAGAGGGGGTAATTGCTGCCCCAGACACAGACACTTGCTATGGATGCATGTTTACAGCAAAATGTGTGGCTTCTCTGCCCAGGGCAAGCTTCTGCCTAGAGAAGTTGCCCTTTGATACAGGCACGCAGCATTTCACTGTGCCGGCAGAGCAGCCACTTTTGAAGGATTTTTTCTTTTTCAAGAGGTGACTGTGTGTAACTGGTAACACAGTTACTAGGTTCTTCAACAACAGGCCTGATGACTCAAGCACAAATACTTCAAAACTTATTTGTTTCCATTTTTTTTTTTTTTCTCTGGTAGTAATTCTATGTCATCTATCTTCAGGGATGAACCCTTATTTTCCTGAGTTTGACTAAAGGTGCACTATCAGTGGAGTGTTTACATTTTGTTTGATGTTTACGTCTTTTTACACAAAGAAAGGTATGGGCCTGCGCCAAAGCCCCTTGTCTGATGCTTTGCTAAGCCCATGCTTAAGATACTTGTGCTATCATTCTCCTCTCTGCTGAAAGGAGAGCAGGACCAGTTGAGGCCTTAATGAGATATTTAAATTACTTTGAATGGGATCAAGGAAAGTGTGTGGGATTCATTCCCCACACCCCAAAAGTAAGAAACCACCCAACTATGTGGATGGAAGAGATGTCCCCAGCACAAGGCTGGCAGAGGACACAGTTTAGGGACTCTCAGAGAAAATGATTTCGTCTCTCTGTTGAAATCCTGGAAAGTATGGAAGACCCCTGCAAGACAGCTGCTTTATTCTCTCTGGGAGAGAGCCTGGGGGTTCCTAGTTAGAAAGAAGCATGGAGGGGTGCACTGGGGATCTCCATCCTCACTGCCACCCTGCGGACCTCAGTGTTGGTGCCCATGTGCCCCTTGCAGCCACACTGGGCAGCTGAGGCACAGCCTGCAGGAGGTGTCCAGCACCGTGCACTTGCTGCTCCTGTCTCCCTCCACTGTGACTGTCATTGTACGGATTCACAGGGAAAAAACACACAGATTTGTTTAAGTAAGTGCTGGAAATGAAAGTTTGAGTTTGCTGATGGTTTTTCCCTTTTCCCCATGCATCTTGGTATCTGAGGAATAATAATAATAATAATAATAAAAGATACTCAAGCATTAATTTCTGTAACTACATAAACCAGCAAGTTAATGTCACAATTGTTTCTTCTATTTTTAGTTTCTTCTGCAGAAGACATGAGTTTATTATGTTACAGTGTAGAGGAATGTTTATGTTGGTAGCAGTTCTCTGATGAAGGAAAAATATTAGCTCAGTTAGAGCCCAGGTAATAAGGGAAATCTGAATCTGACCTATGCTTGGATAAACATCAATCCCGTCAAAATAAAATATCTTCGAATTTTAACTCAACAAATTTTAAAAATAAAAACAAAGGAAATGTCTTGACACTGTCCTTTTAAATAACCTTCAGAACTGGAAGCACCATTTCTGAAAGTCTATTTAAATTCCTGTAAGCATCTAAATGGCTCGGGGGAGAGCAGGCAGAGGAACAGATAACAAAAATCAATACATGCTTTTAGTAAAGGACAGTGGCAAAGGAGAAAGAATGTAAATAATTATAAGAACAGAAGATTGCTGTAGCTCTAGTAATATTTCAGTCCCTTTCATCTTGTTCAACCTGCTGTTCAGTTTCCCTTATTTTAGGCACGGGGGTTGTTAAAGCTCTTTCCAGCCAAGGAATGGAAGAAAGCAGCCTGCTTTCTTCTGTGTGCTTTTTTAAAAGCAGAGAATAACTACATTAAAACACTTCCTGGCCTTTTCAGGTTTTGAACAGAGGCTTATTGGGAGTGTCCATGACTCTTTTGCACGTGCAGGCCAGCTGTGCTAAAAACTAGTGTGTATTTAGAGCAGTGCATTCACCTTTGAGGGAAAAATAATCACTGCTCCCTGGCACCCTTCACACTGTCCCTAGCTGGAGCAGCCCTTCTGGTCCAGGACTCTCTGGGCATTGATCTCAGAGCTTATGATGAAGAAGCCCTGCAGTATTGCACCAGTATCACTTGAATAAGAATGAATCTGCTTTATAACACAGTTTCACAGATAGTGAAGTGTTTTAAATATTAATAATTCAGGATTCTCAGGGATGGCAGCAAGAATTATGAGACGTAGAAGTATATGTGTATTAAATAGGGTTTCCCCAGGAGAGTTTGTGCATTTATTAGCTCAGCTCTGTAGTGAATATGAAGTGCAAGAGGTGATACTGGAAAGTTCCAGATGGCCTTGACTGACACACTCGTCTCTTTGACCCTCTCCAGGGCTGTTTCCAGTAGCATGTGCTCAAAAGCTTTGTTCGGCCCCGTTTTTATGTAACCAACTTCCACCCTACTACACCCCAATCAGTTAATTTTTCCTTTGTTTTTCCTTTGTTTTCCCTTCTTTTTTTCATGAGCGATGGCACACAGGTAATGAATCCTGGATTATATGTTACTGCTGTTCTATGACACTGTATGGACACGGACCAAGCAGGACCAGAAACGAGGAAGATGCAGATGTCTTGACTTCTGAAAGCCCCCACAGGTTTCAATCTCTGCACCACTGGCTTCTGCAGCTGAGCTGCTGAAGCCCAGCCACGCCCTGGTGGTGCCCAAGGAGGACTGTTACTTGCATTTATGCCACTTTAACTTCCTCCTTAGCTTGGCATCAGCTGGAGATGTTCTTAATCTTGGTGCAGCCATGAAAAGAGACCTCTGGACTGCCTGGATGTGACCACTACAGAGGTGTGGTGCTATGGAGCTCCCCCCAGAGCAGCCCTCCACCCTGGGGTGGGACTGACCATGGGCAAGCTATGCTGAGTCACATAGCCTGCCTAAATCTGCCTCCTGGCTTAAGGTAAATATCTGTTCCTTCTTTTCTCACCATATTGGATGAATAGCCCAGCAGCTGCCTCCTGCTCTGCTTACCCAGGGTGTGCATGGCCACAGCTGCTTCATTTCCTGTGGCTGCAGAGATTTGAATCCATCTCTGGAGTCTGCTCCTGTGTCATGCTCAGCACCAGAACCTCAGTGGATCTCTGGGCATCTCCTCTGGATGCTGGGCTGGGTTGGTTTCCACTGAAGCTTCAAATGAGATGTATTTTTTCCCAAGGAATCAGTTGCTTAAAAAACAGTATAAAATGATAGGGGAAAGGCAGAGAGAGGGGTAGAGCAGGAGGGGTGGACTCGAGGGATTTTATCTACATGTGCAAAGAAAAGTCTTTTGCTCCATTAGTCATCGTGTAATGGAACGTCTGGCCTCTGCAGGTGTCAGGGCTGTCGTGATCTCACTGCTGTTGCAAGGTGGGTTCCTCCAAAGACAGTTAATAGGATCAGTTAATGCTTTTAAACCTGCACCAGCTGGAAAAATCCTGCTGTACAGCAGCTTGCTGGAGTGATGTCAGGTGCCCAGGGGCTACGAAGGGGCAGAGCAAAGGCACCACAAGGATACAATGCACCACTGCTGCCTAAACATGATGCAAATTGCCCCTAACACTAGACAGCCCCTCTGCTCACTGTCAGTCAGACAAACAGGAAAAGAAACAATTGACTCTGGGTGCAGCTGCTCAATGTGCTGATGGAGCTGCCCTCTGCCCGTGGCCAGCTGTGTCGAATGAGATTCCCCCTTGTGTTTCTAATGCACGTCCTGGGAGCAAGGTCCTGCTGGCTTGTCTGTCCTGCCCACACTGCTGTGGGTCTGTGTCCTGCCTGTAAGCACCAGGCAAGTTTCAGCAGGGACTCCCTATTGGCATGTGCCACAGTGAGCCCTGCTTTTCTGGCAGTCACTGCTATTGAGTTATTTTCACTGGCTGTACTGAGATCTGCAGTACACTGGGTTCATCCCACTCCGTAAGACTTCTCTTGCCTGCAGCTGGAGGGGCAGCAGGCTGCCAATCTTCAGGCATCCTATCTTTGGGGAACATGGCAGAGGGCATGGGTGGCAGTGGCATGACAGTGTGGTGGCACAGAGGGAGCCAGCTCTGGGTCCTGGCCGGGAGAGGTGACAGTCTCCCCCCTGGGTTTCTGCCATGCCTGCTGCAGGGGCTCTGTGACAGCAGGGCTGGGCAGTGCTATGGTGGGCAATGTGGCAGCTGCAGGCTGGTACCCGGCTGACTGGGGCATCTCTGGTGGGATTTAGAAGGGTACTGCAGTTTGGTGCCAGCATGGATATGATTCGTAGTTTGCAGTAAGCAGGCATACTCGAGTGGAATTACAGCATCTATGGGCAAATGACAAGATTTAAACTGCCCTTTGAAGTTTGGAAAGTCACATTTATAAAGCTTATAGAAGAGTGCCAGAAGGATAAGAAGAAACTAGAAGAGAGTTACTATTAATAAGCACATAGTCTCATGTGCTGCATTCACACTGAGGGGATGCAACTTCCCCACAAAATGTCAAGAACTGGTAAACACTCCTTGAGAAGCAAAGCAGTGTGGTGTTTTTATGAATTAATTTCCCAGCCAGTGATTGTTAGACACTTCTTTGTGATTAAGCATTCTCATTAACTAGAATAGGTCTTTTGCAGAACTAAACTTAATCTGTATGTAACTTGGTGCATTTGCTTATTGCCATTTGGTGACAGTATATAGTTGGGTGCTAATAGACCTGCAGTTAGAGATAAAATTGGGAGAGAAGAGATCCCTGAACACAGAGTCTGTGCTTGTGCCCGTGACAGAAATATGTCCCCTTGCTTCGAAGGAACATGAAATAGATCTTAAAGCTTTGTCATCTTCCTGAAGGTTGACAGTGATGTACTGATAGAAGAAACAGCAAATGAGGTACAGACAGGGCTGTGGCACACAACAGACTGCATGACCTGATAGTATGGTAGTCTGGTTGCTGTTAAAATACATGCACTTAGAAAATGCAGCCAAGCTCATATCCAGACACCCAGGGAGTTAGTGCAGAGCATCCTTCTAGGGAAAGGGCAGTGCTTCCTCCAAGGAAACGATGACAGACTGGAAAAGAGCTGGAGACCAGGATGAATACGAGCTGCTAACCCAGCCCTTCTGCCAAATGATTAAGGACATCGGAATAGTGAGTGGGAGTAAGTAGGATATATTACCTCCATGTTTGGCACCAGTACATTGGTCAAATGAGTCCGTTTCTGTGTCAGCAATTCAAGGAGGATATTGAAAACTGGAGAATATTCAAGTAAGAACTACCAGAATGTCAAAAAAAGAAAAAAAACAGGAAAACATGAGGCAGTCTCAAGGAGAGAAGTCTGTTTATCTTATCAAAAACAAGGCTAGTGCAGCCTGTGAATATCTATAGAGGAAAAAAAATTATTAGCAGATAACTCTTCAGCCCAACAAATATAGAGCACTGTCCATCAACAGTCAAAGACAGAAACACTTCAGATTAAAAATAAGGTGTAAGTGTTTAACAAAAGGAGTAATTAACAACTAAGCTTGTTAATAACTACCATAGATTTTATCATTTTCCTGCTGAAAGAGATACTCTAGACACAACACAGGTTAACAGAGAAATCTGAGTTTGATGCTCTGCAAAATCTCAAACCAAATGATCTCAGCCATCTCTTCCAGCTCTGCCTTTGAATTCTGTAATATATTCTGTTCCTAATTCAATATGGGAAAAGGTTTCACTCCAGTATCTATGATTTCTACCAAATGGTTTTTGCATTTGTCTTCCAGTGTTTTTTATTTCCTGTAATGACATTTTGGCTGATCTTTAGCTCTGTGTGCATAAACATTGCTGGCAGATAACAATTGGGCTTCAATATCCAAAGCTTCATAGGAGCATTCCATAACATAGCAGCCAGTTATGAAAATAAATTATTAGATTATGATTCTGATTCTTCGTCCTGAGGGAATTTCAGTAAAAATCCAATTTAAAAAAAAAGAAAGAAAAAAAAAAAAAGAACAATCAGGGCTTTTACCAAGGGCTTGCAAAGTGGAGACTGAAAAAAAAACCCTGGTTGAACCCTATGTATTTCCTATAACCATATTTTATTGTACTTGTGTACTGTAGATAAGTATTCAGGAGTAGATAATTTAAAAAATAAATCTTGCTTTGCTAGTTTGTGTGAGACCTGGTGACATTTTTTGACATGATGTGGCACCTTGTTTAAATGCAGTGCTTGCTGAAATACATCTCTCTAATGTGATTTTAGCCTAGCCTTGTATGCTGTAAAGTCCAAACCAGGTGAGTGTTAGAAGATACTGAGCTATAGAATGAATATTTCGCATTTGTTTTCTAGGGGCCAGAAGAGCAGGACAAGTATTTGAGCTTATTATTGTACTTCTCACAACACCTTGCCTGTGCCTTGTGTTTAAGAGAACAAAGGTTTCCTTTTTTGAGGGATTTCTGGGTTAGATCATCTGCTGCTTTTAGCATATCATTGTCACAATTTTATTACAATGATACTTTCATAATTTTATTGTTGGTATTACCCAAAGAGTTTACAAAGCCATGGCACATTGGCACATGGACACAACACACGTGGCATTTTTATCACAATTAGTTTATGAATTAGCCATATGCATAAGCTAAAAAAAAAAAAAAAAGAAAAGCATCTCTGTTTAAGGAGAAAATGTTGCCAGATGCTGCAGGCAAAATTTAGGGAATGGAATATTTTTATTAGGGTTAGTTTAATGTTTTCTCTTACTTTGACTGTTTGAATAGCTTGTGCAACTCACTTTTCTGCTCTTGATGCAGAGCAGTCCAAAGCTCTTTTAATTTCATTTTTAACTAGTCTGGTATGTGGAACACAGAGTGATAACCCAGACCAGGTGGATTGGTTGGGATACTGAACTCAAATGAACACATTTTCTCCATAAATATGGATGGGGCAAGCTTACGTGTTTGACCAGCTAACTTTTAATTTGTATTTTTACCAGAATGGAGGAAGCAAAGGGGAAAATCCAATGCAAACAGCATGGATTACTACCTGGACTTGGTGGGCACCCAAAAACGATTTGCTATTTACAGGGTTTTAGATTCAGTGTTTCAGTGCTATCAACTCCATTATTAAAGTCAAATTCTGTTTTCAGATTTATCATGTGCAAACATGCAGTTAATTCAAACTCTCTGCGTATAAATAACAATAGTTTGAAGCACCAGAAAGCACACACAAATTCAGCTAAGAAACCTTCAGATCCTGTTTCCATGCTTGCTTTAGAAATGACTCCAAAGCCTCGGCTCATACTTGCAATTCTGTTCCTCTGTGAAGCCTAAAGCCTCACATGTTCAAAACACACACATCTTAGAGTCAGAATTTGAGGCAAATTTGGTCTACAGACATGTGGGGGTTGAGATGGAGTCTTCTGCCAGAAAAAGGCACAGAATCAACTTTGTTTTGTTAGGTCAGTACATTGTCTAGCTTGGGATCTTTAGTCCAATCACAGGAAAACAGATGTGGTTTTGGTGATGCTTCTGTTTCCTTGCTTTTGTTTCTTTTTCTTCTTCCCTTTCTGTGAGAGATGCCTCGTCCTTGTCTGTATTTCAAAGCAACACTCCCCACTACAGGTCATCAGTGGGAAAGAGGAGAAAGTCATGGCTGCCCTGTGAGGAAGAAAAATAAAGATCTGGAATTTTTCATCAGATCCTCTTTCCTCTGATATAAATGACCCATTGGGAACTTAAAAAAACCCAAAAACCAAAAAACAATAACAACAAACAACAACAACAAAACCCCCAAAACTTTTATTTAAATAAATTAAATATAGATAAAAGATTAAAAGAGAATTCTATGCTCTTATGCATTCATAAGCAAGCCAATCTACTAGGAAATTTGTTCTAGCCTGGCCATTCAAATGCTTTGAATTTTTGATACTAAATTAGTGCTAAGCTTTGGATGAGCATGGCTGCACTGCAGAATTAACAAGGATAAGGGATAAAGTAAATAGATGCCTGTGTTCATTCTGTAATTTATCAGCTTTTAAATTCTGAGTTCTGAATGAGAAGTTGTTCTTATTTCTGAATATGAAACCTATGGAGGTGTGATTTCATTCTCATCCTGCCTTCCAGCTGGCCTCCTTGCTTCTCACCCTGGGCAGTCAGTAGCCCTTTCTGACTCCCTGTTCCAGCAGCCAGCTTTATGTCAAGCACTCTTACAATCTTCATAATGCTCTGATAGTCCCTGCTTCGAGCAAGCAAACATGCATTAGGCCCCTTGCATTCAGGGGAAGAAGAAAATGCCAGGATGGTTTTTGGTATGTTCCAGCCACTGAAATGTGAAAGCAGGAAGAACATCAGAGGCAAACAAAAACACCACCCCAAGAAAGTCTGTTCTGAGAAGCCCTTGGAGATAAAAGTAGGAGTCTTACTGAATGTATTTTTGAGGTATGATTTTGCACAAGACTGAGTTCTGTAGGTGTGCAAGTCACTCAAGATTGTTCTCATCAAATTTTCTGTTGGAGACACTTTAATGTACTATGAGGGTACTTGTGGGAAATAAGAATTTTAGACCCTTTTATTTATCTTTATCTTTCTCAGACTTGTTAATATTTCATTTGGAGTTAGATATGTACATGATGAAGGTGGAATTATTTCATCAGGACATCCACCCAATTAAATGTCCTCTAGGAATCATGGCAAGTGAATTTAATGCTCCTTCATGCTTCACAAAACAGAAGAGGAGCATAAGAATGAAAGTAAAGATGTAATTGAGCTTCTGTGTCTATAAAGACATGGTTAAGCTCTAAGAGGGTTATATCTGTTAAAAACAGACAGAATTCAAATCCACAGCTTTGATCTGTGTTCTTCTTGCATTGAAGGAGACTGAGGTAATTCAAAAGGAGGTTTTATTTATGCAGTAATGACTCAAGATAAAAAAATAGATCTTTTAATTACACCCCAGTGACAGGAAAGTATGAAAGCACTATTCATGGTACCCTGGAGACCACATGATATCTTGGTGGCAGTTGTTCTGTCCAAAAAAAATTACATGAAGGAAACTATTTACATTTTGTTTAAATATATTCCCCTGAGGATTAATACTTATGGGGGATTTGGGAAAAATTGGTTTCAAATCAACACAGATTATTTAAGTGAGAAACTGGACATTAAATAAGGGATGAAGGGTTCCAGAAGAATATAAGATCAGTGGTTCTGTTTTCTAGGACAGAGAAATACAGGTGCTGGGAGTCAGTCTGTAAACCTGGCTTTTAGGACCTGGGTTTTAACTGATGCTGGTCCCACTGAGGGTGCAGATGTGGCATAAACCAAGGTGCATGTATCCCTGGGGAGACAAGGGACCATATCTACCCACTTTGAAGAAGGATGGTGTTGAGGTTTGTGGAGTTTTGCCTCATTCTTTTGTTCAGAGAAACAAAGACATTTTCAATGTGTAAACCTGAAATCCTGCTTCTCAGCATTGCTAGCCTGGCTGGCAGAGAGATGCAGCAGCTCACAGACACGGGCTTTTGCTTTGTCACAGGCAGTTCTGGTAACAAAGAATGTTGATTTTCATATTAAAAAAAGGAAAAAAATTATTGGTGGTATCTTGTATATTCTTTATTAGGTTTGCATCTTTCCCTCTAGAGGGTTTGCACCTTTATTTGAAGTGATGCTGGGACTGGTGAGCTATTTTAGTCATTCTCCATATTTAAAATTTATAGCTTTTTGATGTGATTTTTTTTCTAAAGCTGGGGGGAAGGGGAGAAAGACAATTACAGCCTTTCAAGGAAGAAGGGAAGGCCAGGGGGGATTTTTGTTGTGATCCCAAGACATTAATTAGTATCAGCTGATGAGTCAGAAAAATGTGGCTGTCTGCTGACTTGTAACGTGTCCTAGTAACAAAACAGGCTCCTGTAGTGACAGTTCACTGTTACTAATCCAGAGACAAGCCCTCTGTCAGCCCCACATCCAAATAAAGGGCTGCTGACTTTTGCTTCTCGTTTGCTTGTCCAATCTCCTGGCCCCCCTGCCTACTCTGTGGGCAGCCTGATGGAAAATAGGGTTTCTACAACGTTCTGCAGCACTCTCTGCATAAATATATATGTATATATATATTCAAATTCCGTCAATAAGGATACTAGATTGTCCAATATCTAACAGAACAACAATCTCCATTGTTAAGACTGTTGAAAACTGCAAAGTGGTTTCAGGTCATTCTCGTGGCGAGCCTCTGAGGCAGTGGCTGAAGGCCCCACATGTCATGTCTCCCAGCAGCCCAGCATTGCTCCTCACTGCCCAGGAAAGGAAGCAGCAGCCCCAGCTGGGGCACACCACTGAAGAGACCTGGCTGCATCTGCTGCAAGACAATCCCCAGGGTCAGCTGGGATGGAGCAGAACTAGGGAGAGGCAAAGGCAGATGGCAAATGGGCTGCTCCTGCTCTGAGTGGGAAGCTGGGCTACATGCACAGCCTGCTGAGGTCCCTTCCTACTTGAGTCACCCTGTGATCCTCTAACCCACACCAGAGCCACTCGAGACCAGAAGCCCTTGCACCGTTTGCCTGAGTCAAATGTTTCACTCTCTGGCCTGCTTCCAGCCTTTTGTTCACACATTTGTACCTACATCATCATTTTGTGAGTTGAAAATCTGGCCCCTGCTCTACATCTTCAGGATGTGTACAAAAAGAAAAGGACATAGCATTTTTTGTTAAGGAAATTATCCAAATCTGTGTTTTCTGGTAGATTTTTATGGTTTGAGATGCAGACTTGCTATCTGCTACCAAAGCTGAGAGACAGGACTGTCATAAGAAACCTTAAGAACTGTGACAAAAGACATTCAGGAAGGCTGAGCTGCCACCACTGGGGTATTTGTCCTCTATGATGCTGTATGACACACTTTGCCCAAGACACAGACTGTTGTACTTTCCTGACCAGAACAATGCTATGGCAATGTCAAGATGAGAGGTCAGACACATGGGGATCACAGCAGAGCTCCCAGCTAGCCTGGGGTGCCACAGCATTGCACCCTTCCCTCTGCAGTGGCTGGGAAGCTGTGTTGCCTGTTTGGCAGGATACACCATCTGTCTGATCCAAGGTCTTCCTGCCTGTCCTGCACAGTTGTGTCACATATCTTCATTCCTCTATAGATGCTAAAAGAAACACGTAATCAGGCAGGCAAAACTAAGAGAGGCCACATGTGCAAGTTGTTGAAGGATCACAGCACCGACAAAAAGGAAAGGAAAGAGGAGGCTGGCCTCTTCCTTTGAAGAGCTGGGATCAGGGGAGCACAAGGCAGGAGTCAAATCCATCTCCTTCTCCCACGTTTAGTAAGAAAACCCAATGATCTGTGCTTTGGGACTGCTCTCAGTGACCAGATTTCAAAATCACACCGGTGTCTGGTAGCAAAAAGGGACTGAAAGGGCCTTGGGAAGGTGCATACAGCCACATGGGTTCCTTGCAGCTGCTGGTTCACCTTCTCTGTGCTTCCCCCACCAGTTCCAGGATAGACCTTGTTGTGCAGGTTGGCTCATGCATCTTGTGAGCCATTCTCCAACCCAAAATCTGACAATGTTTGAGCAGCTTGGAGGCTGAGCCCTGCTACCCATCTCTGGACAGATGTAGTTGTTCCTGGCTCAGACATGTCCCCACCAGTGACACAGGCTGCAGACAGCCCATTGCCCCACATCCCCACATTGTGCCCTCTTCCTGCTACCAGCCCACAGCAAACATGGGTTTGGGTTGGATGGGGACGGCTCATCTCTCTTAAACCCGTGAACCCATCGCCTCATGGAACCACCTCAACCACAGTGTGACGGGGGAAAAAGGGCATTTCTAAATCTCTGCCCATGTGGTATGACCAGCAGTCCACAACATTTGTATTTCACACTGGGATTTGGAACTGGCGTGTCCCCAGTCCAACCAAGATGCTGTGGATCCCTTCACTCCCTTATACAGGGTAGTGACTGCATGTAAATTATCTAAATTAGTTAATAGCTCTGATCAAATGCCATTATCTTCTAATATAGTAAACAATTCTGGGCCATAGCACCATATAAGCGATTGCTTAGGAAGGGTAGCTTGGTTCCAGGCACCTGACAGTCATTGCTCATAGTGTTTTGAGACCTATTTGGCAAATGAATTGGCTTTTTAATGTGAACTTTTTTCTTTCTTGTCTGACTAGTCTTACTTTCCTCCTGGTGAAGTTCTTGCTAGATGAAAACCAGTTAAGCTAAAAATCAGCTTATGAGGCTCTTCTGTACAGCTTCATGGGATTCTATGTTGGTTTTTTCCAGCCAACTGTATATTTCTAATCACTCTTGTTTGACAAGCTCAGAGGTAAGGAGCTAACTGCCATTTATTCATGTTCAGCAGAAACTCAGTTTAATTATGATCATTGAATCTGATTTTGAGGAAAAATTCTGCTCAGAACATGTGCGGTGTCACAGTCTGTGCAATGTTTCCTGTAAATACAAAGCAAATTAGGAAGCAGAGTGGGAGGGACACAAATATTTTGACACAAACAGACAGAACAAGAAATTTTTTCTAGTGGTTAATTTTCAAAATAGAAATTCTGTAGGATTTCAAAATAGAAATCACTTTTACATAATTAAATCTTTTGAGATGTTCATCTTCATGCTTGTCCCTGCTGTGGGATGGCTGTTTTGCTGTCCATAATCAGGCACAGATGGTCCCCCTGTAGCATCCCACTGAATTTGTGGTATGATCAGCAGGTCCCAATGTATCTGTGGGGCACGTGGCCTCAGTTCCAAGCAATCATGCGCCTGGGAGGGGAAGGGCTTTAGAGAGGCCCAGCTAAAATAATGAGAGAAATTTACACAGCACCCAGGGCCAGATTTTAAAAGATAAACATACAAGCACTGTTTCCAGTAGTGTTCCTCAGGTAGCCAGTATTGTCCGCTCAGTTTTCACATTTGGAAATATGTTATCTAAATGCAAAGCAAATGGAAATGATGAGCTATTACAGAACTTTCTCCCCTGTTCTGCATGAACTCAGGGTGTGGAGAAAAAAATGTGTCTGCAAACATTAGTAGTACTCTGCACCAAAAATAACTGGTTAGTTTTTGAGCAAGCTGCTTTTGCATGTGGGTGTCTCCCTTTCTGTTTCTATCATTAGGCTTCACAGATTTCTCTGCAAAGCAGAGAACAACAGCCTGTTATCTTTTTGGGTGCCTCTGTGTTTAAGACCTCAGCTGCAGGTATCTTGGGTACAAATAATCCAAACCACATCACGCCCGAGTGTGCAGAAACAACGCACCGCTGCTCAGCCAAGCAGTCGGCATCAGGGTGATGTAGGAAAGCATTTGCTCCCATGGCAAATGCTGGCAGGCAGCCCTCATTCCCCACAGTGGGGAGATGCTTGTGGAGGGGTGACAGAACCTGACAAACGTGTCCTGTGCACTTGGAGATAGGTTGTGCTTGCAGGGGGCTGGGGAGGAGGGAATGCCCTCCTGAATTACCCTGAATTAGGATGAGGTGCTGCAGTGGGAATGGTTGCTTTATGCACACAAAAACACACAAAGCTCTTCACAGTGTGCTGCACATAGGACCTTCCTGGGCATAGGAGAACCCCGGTGCCACCAAGGCACTGTTCGATGCCAGTGCTGTGGGGGAGACAACCATGGTGCTGGAAAGCTCCCGGAGGCTTTCCACCATGGGGATGCTTCCAACAGCCCTGGACCCCAAGGTGCCTTTCCCTGTGGTGACACTGGTGAGGCAAAGCGTCACCAATGTCACCACACACCGGCTTTGCCTGCTGCCCTCACAGCTGGGAAGGAACTGCCCAAGGAGCATCTTGTGTCAGGGCAGGGCTGATTTTCACTGGTGCCTTTTACATGCTCCAGGAACTCAGAGGTAACAGATGGCAGCGTTTATTGCATTGCAGTGGCGTCCCCTGCCAGCTTTGCATTGATCCAAGTCTGGCAGCACAGGACAATCCCTCCCATTCATAAAATCCTGGGATTTTCATTGTTTCCTTTGACACTGGTTTTTGAATGATACTGATTTATACTCATGAACGGCTTAGCAATCTTGTGACAAATAACACGGTGGCATGGGGTCAGGGGCAGGGAGGCAAAACCGTTTTTCTTCTTGCTCCAGTTCTCTCCCAAGCTGGGTGTGAATTATGGTCTGCAGTTAATGATGAAGTGCTGAGACTGCCGGAACATTCTGCTTACCCAACAAAAGGAACACAGCACGTATTTTAGCAAAAAGCAATATTTTTTTGTATTTGAAAGCCCAATGGCACTCAGAAAGCACTGAGGCATTCAAGCTGGTGTTTGGGGGAAGGCTGAGTGAATGCAGCAGTAAAGCTGATAGTTTTAGAAGCAGGGATACCTAAAAAACCTCCTCTAATAGAACAGTGATGCATATAAAATGACCTGGATGGGGTATAGGTCTAACTCCTGCTCATAGCTCTGGCTACAGCTGAGGGTAAATGACTGTCAGAATAAAATGCTGTTATGGCACAGTGCTTTCACAATTCCATATGCTGCTACAGCACAGTTATGACCTAAAGAGCTGGTGAGAGGGGACTGTAAATGTTAGGAACAAAAGGGTAATACAACAATATAGGAAATTTTCTCATTACTAAAGCTGTGAGTCTGCCCTGGATTTCATAAATATATGAATTGGTATCTTCTGGCATGGAGATTCAGAGAAACCCTGGGCCATAAGGCCTCTCAGTGGGTAGCAGTAGCCTTGGATGCAGCTAGTATTCCCTGAAGTGCCCCAGCACTTTGCAGGATAGGAGAATCACTGCCCTGAAGCACCTCGCTCCCTCTCCAGAAGCGGGACAACTGGAATAGCTGCTGCCCCCACAATGTGATAAATACCCACACCCTACTCATTCAGCACCCTTCACACGGTCCCTATGTTTACTGAAACTGTGGATCTACTCTCTGCTAGCCAAGCCTGGTCCTCCTCCATTGCCTGAGCATGCTGGGTCACAAATTTCATTACTCAGTTTCTGTCTGGTGAGTGGAGGTACACAGCACTGTAATTCATACTGTAGAGAGATAACAAATAAAATTAAATATTACTTATTATTTGAACAAATAAAGCATATTCCTTACCACATATTATTAAATAGAAATTTAAATTTATATGGACCAACTCACATATTCTTTTAAACATAGCTTTTCTTTCTTCTTGAGGTAATTATATAGTTGATATTTAATTCAGAATCATGATAGTCCATTTTAAGGTTATTGTAGGGTATTAAAATAGCTTGAACTGAACAAACACTGATAATATTCAAACACTACTTGTTTGTTCTCAAAGTCCTTAAGACAGCTGGAGCTCTAGGACAGGAGCTGATCATATTGAACCAGAGTTTCACCAAGGATATGCACCAGCTCCCAGCAGCAGCAGCCACTTCTCCAGGTACAGAAGGAATATCCACTTTGTTTTGCTTTCATTGTTTAAAATCCATGATATGGATAAGGCTTTCAGTAATCAAGCAAAATTAATTTCCAGTGCAAAATGTAGTTTGAGAAGAGTAACTGAAACATATGAAACCAATTTACCATAGTGTTAAATTTCTGTACTTTTATTAAATCTCACTTTCCATCCGGAAACAGCAGGATGTAAAAAAGAGTTACTTTTTTCAGTTTTCATTTGCTGTTCTCTGTTACACAGAATGAAGAACCTAAGCAGGGTATGTTAAGTTATGTAATGGCTTAAACATGTTCACCATGTGTCCCTCTGTATAACAAAAAAACCCAAAAAAACCCAAACCAAACCAACAAAAAAAAGCCGTATTCTGTGCAAAGACCATGTACCACTTCAACACATCTTTGTGGCTAGTAACCAGCAAGGTCTACCTCTCCCTTGCAAAAGAATCAAGGAGAAGAAATGTAACAAGATTAAAAGTAATTATTTAAAGGAAAGTGTTGCTGCTAATTTATACTGTAATTAAAGATACTGATTATAACCCCTTTGGTTGAGATGAGTCTATTCACATTCACTGTTCTCTGAAGATGCCTCCACTCTTTCCTTCAACTAGAAATCATTGATCTTGGTGGAGAGAAACTTTGAGGAAAAAACAGTTATCCTTGAGCCCTATGATGTAAGTGGAATAATATGAAGACCAAATCTGAAGCAGGACCTGATGGTTAGGCAAGGCAGCCAAACCGAATGCCATGAGATGAAATGTTCTTGCTGTAGAAGTGGGCAAGCATAGTCATGCTGTCTTCTCTCTGCTTGAAGACCTGGTAGGAAAATGTTCCTGAACTAAAATCTTGTCCTGTTGCAATGTATGCCCTGACTTTACTTCTCCAAGGCAGAGGTAAGCGTTATGGTCCCTCTGGAAGGCGTGACTGAAGGGATTTGTGAAATGTTCTCACTGGTCTTCCTTGTGTACTACAGGAATTATTCATGAGGTGGTATCTAAGGTTCCTCATTCCCCAGAGAGATGTCACAGACTGGCTGTTACTGGACACAGTCTCATGGGTTTCAAGGAGAGAAACTTCCTCCTGTATGAAAAGGAATAAATGATGCATTGTGGTATTCAAAACATCAGAGGAGTCATTCTAACTATGAAGAGCATTGTCAAATGGGCAGGTGTTGCCTTGCTGAGATTTCATAAAATCCCTTCAGCAACTTGGTGTACCATTTCCAACTGCCATTGCTGTATGCAGAAACCAGCCCCATCCTGCTTCTTTATTCAACAAAGGCCAAGAGATGCTAAAGTACACTGGAGGCTTTCAAGTGATTGCAGAATACTGCTGGCTCACAAGAGCACAATTTCATCTGAGCTGCCAGTATTTCCCATGGTGTTTATCCCTCTTGATTTTGCAGTCTCAATGACTCCTGAGTCCCTGTGCATCACCCAGTGTCTGCTCTGAAACATGATGCATAAACATGAACATAAACAGCTCAAACTCTTTCACATCTTTGTCTCATTCCCATTTATTCTTTGGTATAAGACATTTAATATGTTTTAAGTAGTTTTTTATCAGTGATGTAGATTTACTGTTTAGTCTATTATCTTTTGACCATCATTCAATCATAATGATGATTAGATTCCTGCAGAGTAGATTTAACTAAGTATGTTTGACTATTCTCATTTGAAAAACAATCTTCTTTGTAATATTATCTTTCTTCCCCATTCCTTTTTTTTTTAAAATAAGTGGTGAAGCAGTCTGCAGTGTCAATACAAATGCTGAGACATTTATAGCAGTTCAGCTGGGAACATACGGCCTGCCTGTTCCTTTTATTCCTAATTTGCTGATGATTTCCAGCAGTGTAAGAACACAAGCAAGCACTCTGTTTGATAGCAGTCTGCTGGTGCCCTTTTCACTTTTTTTGTAACCCTTATCTAATTTTGGCAGGACCACAGTTCCTGCTCTTAGACCTGATAACAGGATCAGCACACAGCCCAAACCTACAGTAAAAGGCTTTGAGAACATTTAGGTTCAGTCCAGCATATGGTGAACTGGGGCCACCTGACCCATGAGACAGGGTATTCTTTGGTTCCAGTGAGCTTGTTGGGTACCCACAACCCTAATAAACCTAGCACTGAGTACTGCAATTGGCATGTCTTGTCTGTCTTGCTGACTCCCTTTGTTCCCTCTCTCCTGATTTTTAAATGGTCTCAAATACTCAGTAAGAACTGCTGCTTAACCATGGTGTTTTACAAGTTTTTACATTTTCTAATTTATTTGTGGTTCCCATGGTGCAAACCTTAATGTGCAGAACAATGTGGGGAGAGAACTGGGAGGGTCACTAATTTTAGGGCAAGAAAGAATAATGAAATTTAGCACAATTACATGCAAACAAACAGATCATTTAATTTTCAGTTTTCATATACTGAGATCAATACCTTGTGTTACACTAAAGCATATCACCCAGAAAGGCAACAAATCATCAGCTGATGCCATCAAGAAGTGGAGAAACAATTTACTTCTCAGCCCCATTTTAACCACACATGTGTACAAATGTACTTGTGTAAAAAATGCATTTCTTATTTCTGCTACCTAAACCTGATAATTATTATCTGTTGATAATTTAAATATTACCACTGAATAATTTATCTGAAATATTAAAACCCTCTTAATACTAGGCATTTTAAGACACTATAAAAGCATTGTCTACAAATTTTGACAAACAAATGATATTTTTTCACAGAGCTCTTGTCAATTTTCTTGTGCTTCAATTCTTTGGTAGGCCTCTTCTGCAAGTTAATTGAGTTTTGTAAGAAATAGTCACTATCCTGACACAGGTGTTCAGGATCACTTCACCAATGCTGTATTTAATAAGCATTTACATCACTGTGTTGCTCACTATTTTCTTGTCCATATATCTTTTTTTTTTTTTTTCACAGCATTGTTCTGAGCACTTCAGTGGCATTGCTTGACCTCTTTTAATTCACAAACTTACAGAGCAATTTCTTTCCAGAATTCTATTTCCCTCCACACAGATCCAGCAGTCCTCATCCCTAGACGTGTTGTTTTGCATTGCCTGATGTTAAAATTGTTCTTGTTCGGGTGACTTGAGCTGAGCAAGTGCTCCAGCTCACTCTGCATGACTGCCATGTCATAACAAATTTCCCTTGCTGCCTGGGCATCTTCCACACACTGGCTTTCCAGGGTTCTTGAATCTCTCTCAGGTGCTGAACAAAACCACTGCCTTGGTCCCAGGCTGCCTGACTCAGAAACATGGCAGTCCTTTTCATGACTGTTCCTCACTTTTTAATCACTGAGGGCTTAATCCACTGAGTCCTGTATTATGCAGTGGGGAGTTGTTGTTTATACTGGTGGGGTTTTTTCTGAGATAACACCCAGCTAGCTTGTTACAACAAGTATGGATTAGCAGTCCGTCATGTCCACAATTGCCTTTTGCAGACAAACTTATAAACTGGAAAAGTAAGAGATATATTAAATAAAGTCAGCTTGTTCTTATGAAACAATGCTTTCAGTGATTAAATGTACATCTTCTTGATCATTGAATTGCATATTAAGTTTTTTCATAGTTTCACTCAGGATGAAAATCTTTCAACCAGTGACTTCCTACTTGTCCTGTTTAATCACATCACAATCTTGTTTCAAATTTTCTATAATGCCTCCAGTACTCACAAAGTTACTGAAAAAAATCATTCCCTTATCTTCTGGGACATTTGGGATATGCAAGACATGCTCTGCTCCTGTTACAGGAAGCAGTATCTTACACCTTCCAAAAAACGTGAAAAAGCACTTTACTGAATGTTTCTGTCCTTTCTTGTCTCATTTGAAACGTATTTTAATCTTCAGCTATTGGAGGCTGAAGTAATTGGAGGCTGAAGTATATGGAGTAATTCTATGTTTTTGTTTTGAGTATATCTACCTTGAATAATTTTCCTCGAACAAAGGGTAGATTGCCACAGTAAGAAGTTGCATCTATCCAGCCTTGTTCATGAGACACATGTACTAGGGCCTACCATGACGGACTTTCTCTGAGTTTGGGAACATCCTAGCACAAAACTCATGCAGCTCTGGAATGATGGGATGAATGTTGGGATGGGTGCAGCTGTGATGCTCCGTATGGGAAGCTGTGTAAGGTTCCCTCTTCCCTATAACCTAGTGGCTGTGCTAAAGGAGGGCAGGAGCCTGGCACCAGCTGCCTGTCCCACCACTGTCTGCCCATTCTACTTCTACTTTTCTTCAGAGGCTGCAGCAGTGCTTTACAAGTGTGAGTTCACTTGAGAGAATTCCAAAGCACCCTGCAGCTTTCCCAACCTGCTCAGACTTGGAGCCTCCTTGTATGACAGCCTTTTGAATTGGCCACAAATATGTTTTCTCGTTACCTGTTCATGTATTAAATACTCATCACAATGATGAAATGCTTGCTTGGGTCTCTCTTAATGAACAAGTGTCAGATGTTTAGCACCAGTAGACTTTATTGCTCAAAGGCACAGGACTCTTGGAGTTCCTCTCAGTCACTTCCAGCTCTGTCTGACTCAAAATAATGGGGAGGGAGGAAAGGGAAAGGAAGAGGCTGTTCCTGTCAATGGGATTCCAGCTGGTTTGTATATAAAATCTTTCCAGGACACCCAAAATGCTTTATTCACCAGTTGGATGCCATATTCTAAATAAAACCAATTATTTGGTTGACATCCACAACCCTGCTGAGGTATGTGATAATGGTGCCCCTTGTCTGCTAGGACAAACACGGGCATTCTCCCCGCAGCGAGCAGCCAAGCGGCCCTGGCCAGCCCCGGCAGCGGAAGAATGCGCCCCTATTCCCTGCCCCTCTCTCCCCGCCTGCCCGCCCCGGCGAGCCAAGCCCGTGAGAATACCCTGGCATAACTTCCTGGCGAGAACCATCATTTTTATGTTGCTTTTGGGCAAACTTCAATGACTCATCTTGTATTCATGCTCATCTATGGTTGGCTTTTCTAAAATTTTTTTTCTTCTAGTATTCTGACCTGCCAAGCTGCAAGTAGTTTGCTTAACAATGTGCAATGCCTGGAGAACAGATGGGCTCTTTTCTTCCACCCGGTGGCATGCAAAAATGAAATTTTATCCATCAAAGTTCAGTCTGTGACATTTTATTTGGAATGGTGGTTTTAACAGCTACTTTGCCACCCAGCAGCTCCATTGTATTTCCTTCTGCACTGGATATAACTTAATGACAAACTCAGCACTGAGCAGCTAGCAGTCTGCATTGTGGTGGTACCTTACACAGGACTATCTCAAACTGCCCTCCTGCATAAATACATACTTAGAAAAAGTTTGTGTCCTTGAAAATTTACAGTGTAGGCAAGGAAAATGGTTTTCCAAGCGTAGTAGCAGCCCTAGAAATAGATGCCCAGGTTCTCAGGCACATTGTAGGGCGGACTACACTGATGGACTCCCCTTTTCCAGGACTGGTGCAAACTCAGTGTTATCCAACCTACAAATTCTGCTTTAACCCAGAAAAAACAGGGTTTTAATGTTATTGAGAAATAACATTATGTCTTTCCATGAGACATTTCATGAAAAGCTAAGGAAAAAGATAAGAAGGAATGCTTCATGCTCTGCTGTTCCACTTGTTCAGACTGCCTTTCCAGACGGTTGACTAGTATAATTTTTTTCACTGAAACTTTGCTTGCTACCTTTAGAAGCCAAATGGCACTTTTCTCAAATACACACTGCTCACTTCCATGAAATACCAAGGGGAATGGCTGAAATCAGAGCTAGCCTAGGACTACTGAGAAAGTCACATCTAGGACTGCTGCACTCCATACACTCAGTCCAAAGTGCTCTGGAAGCCCTTTTGGCCATCTGTGCAAAGGAGAAAGAGTTTTTTCTTTCAGTCTCTGACTGACATACTTATTTCCCTGTAGGTAAAAGAAAATGGATGTAATAGCTTAGACGTTCCCATATGTTGCTGGTGAATCTCAGCTTCTTGAAGCTGTTGATAACTAGTGCAATCTTGCCTAGAGCAAGAGCAGCACACAGACATGATAGGCTTTTGTGAGCTTTAAAGATGGATTAAAGCAGCATATTCACAAAGGCTAATTAAGCAACAGCAGCTGCTCATCACAGGTCGGTCTGCAGGCAGTGGGCAGAGGGAAGCTCCCCTCAAAGTGAGTCAGAGCACATCCCTACATTAAACTCTCATTCTGAATCACCTCCTGGAAGAGCCTCTGCTCCCCCTGCAGATGCCCATCTCCACCATTTCACATCATTCATCTTTCCAGCTGTGTCCCCTGGGCTCCTCTGCTATCACTGTGGACACAGACCAGGGGAAATAACTGTGAAATCTATTGCAGGTGGAAGGATAAGCATGTTGTAAATGGCTTCACAGACTCAGATGGGGTTTGATCTTTCCAGTGATGAAACACAGCTTGCTAAATTCTGTGTTTTGAAACTCACTGCTAATATTTTAAAGTGAAAAACAATAACCATATGGGATTTAGCAATTTGCATGCCAGGTTATGATGAGCTGCTTGGTTTGTCAGTTCCCAGCTGGTCCTTTGAAAAATCACCAGGGGATTTCCTCACTGACTGGGCTGCCAGCTATCCTGGGGTGAATACAGGGAACAAGAAGTTTTGTATTAGATTTCATGGGCCGGAGCCTTCAACATGCCACAATCCCTCTGAACCACATGAATGTGAACCAACGACAAACTGACTCTCATGAATCCCTGCATTTATGGGGAAAGAGCCCTCCACAGACACAAAACTGGTGGAGGCAATGTTCCAGCTCCATATTTCAGACACATGTTCTATGGCACAGAGAGGTAGGAGGATGGAAGATGTGGGAATAGGGCTCCTCTGCAGCTCATCCTCTGCCTGCTGGTTTCCTTTGAGCCTGAGTTACAGCTGCAGCAGATCAGTGCTTTTACACCTTCTAGGGACAGCTGTCCATCACCTACAGCTACACACATGCACATTTACTGATACAGAGATCCAACAAGGATGAGAACTAAAGTTTTATGTGCTATGTGGCACAGAAAGCGTGAGAATGTTCAGGGTGAGCCAGTGGGTTGTTGTCATACTCTTCACCCAAGACAGCCTTATCAGACTTTGCCCCCTGGAGTGTCTGGCACCAACAGCAGCAGTGAACTGGCCCACACAGCCTGGCCAAACTCAGTGCAAGGAGAAGCAGTGTGGTTGGTCATAGAAAGCTTTGTATCTCAAAATTAATTTGCCTGTGGTTCTGCTGACACCTTCTGATTATGCTGATCTCCCAGTAAAAGAAAGGGTGTACTGAAATCAATTTCCCACTCCCTATTCCACTGCAGATAGAAGACAGAAGATATATTGCTAATTAAAATGTTCTAATCTGCTGGAAAGCAGTTTTGTAGGATTGATTTGAATAAAACTGATGATGCAGCCCACTCAGATCACTAGGAAACGACCTCTCTATTATGAAGTCCCAGAATAACACAGCCAAGCAATCTTGATTTCCTAATATCTGTCAAAGGAAGAACTTCTTAGTTAGTTACAGCATATAATACGGATATTCCTGAAATGTCCTCTGCTTAATGAACAGCTGATATTGGCTAACCTCACAGAAATAAGAGAGAATTAGTACCAGCTGCAAAATGCATTCACTGGATAGTGAAACTGGCAGTTGGTATTATGCCTGCTATAAATATTTTTAATTAAAAATTGTTTTCTGTCTCTTCAATTGGTATAATAGCGATAATGCTTACTGAGAGTTACTGAAGATGTAATAGGATTCCCCTTCGTGTATAGCAGAGCTATTTATTCTGCTGTAATATTGCTAGAGTGGAAATCTGCATAATAATGTCCAGATTCTAGTACAAGAGAAAAATAGACTGTGGGAGTGCTTCAGAATAAGGCACACGAGCAGGCAAATTCCTACATAAAAACCATGCTCAGACTCTGTTTTCTCAGGTATGACTTTNCCTCTAAGAATGGGTTTGCTCTTTGCATGCTTACAGAGAGCTGTACAGCAGATCCTCTTGAGCTGCTCTGGCTGGGCTCTGGCACAGCTCTCTGGCAGAGTGGAGGGGGGCTTTGGGGTGCTTGTCCTGCCCGCATTGAGAAAGGATCATCCCCTTTCCCCATATGGAGGGGCTGGGAGAGGCACTGGGAGAGGCCCTTCAGTGCTGCAGCAGATCCGAGCCTCTGGCCACCTGATTTCTACTTGGTGCTCTTCTGCCATGTCCATCCACAGGTGATGAAGGATATCTCCTCTTTTGGGGAGTCAAGAGCCATTGGACCAGCAATGCCCTGGCAGGCACAGCCCATGTGAGGCATTACCTAAATACGATGGATACTACAACAGCTGGAGAAATCTGTTAGCTGTCCCTACTGGGCCCTAGGGAACTTGTGATTGCTCTCCACACTGTGTGGGAGACTCCCTAAAGCTGATGGCAACAATCGCTTTCCCATCCCCGCTTGACTCTCTCCCTCTGAGGCTCTGGACCAGTATAATGATTTAGGCATTTTCTTCCACTGCCCTCCTCAGGCCCCTGCCCTCGTCCTCCCCAGCTTCTGATATACCTACCCCTGACCACCACTCAGCTTCACTCTCATTTTTACCCTCCTGTGTATATCTCAGAGGTCATGGCGTGGCTTGCCTTGATCTGGTGTTTGCTTTCTGGCAATTCCCAGAGGCTCAAGTCAAGACAAAAGCCTCATTCTGTCAGTCACTGTATGAATACATGATTAGGCCCATTCCCTGCTCCAAAGACCTTTTCATCTAAACCTGCTGGTTTGATTTCATGACAGTAAATTCCTTTCCCAGTTTGGCTCTCATCCTTTTCTTGCCCCTGAACTGACAGCAATTTTATTGCAAGCAAGAAATTTCCCAGACAAAGCTATGCTCTCTTTTACCCATAGATTCCTCCTTCTTATTCTGGATTCTTCTTTCTGCCACAAATTATCTTTGCTTTGCTATTCCAGCCAGCCCTTTAAGATGCATTTATGGTTTACAGTCCTCTCATTTCCCAGCTCCTTGTTAGTTCTAGGGTTCAGCAAGTACTGTCTTCTCTGCTCTCTTTCAAAAGGAAAGATGAACTTTGGTTGCCAGGGCATTTCCCGAGCTCTCCACGGAGGAGGCAGCAGCCCCACTGTGGTGTGTTCTTGACTGGCCAGGTCTGCAAGGACACCAATACCATCATCTGTGAGCACCTCTGCAGATCAATGGATTCCGCAGCAAAGACAAGAACAAAACAAAACCAGGGAGGTGACTCACACCGGTGGCCAGAGAGATAAAAGAAGAGAGAGAGGGAGACAGAGAAATGACACCACAATCTCATCTGCCTGAAGGCACAGAGGTCATGTTAGCCAGGGAATGAAATAAAATGGAATTTTCTGAGGGTGGTTGGGCAGGGGGAGTTTCTGTTTGATTATTTTAATTCTTCCAGGCTACCTCCTAGGGTCAGATCACCTAATTTTGTTGCAATAATGGAAGTACTCTATTATGAAAAAGGACAACACGTGATTATTTTTTTCTCCATCCAATCCAATGAATTAGTTTTGGTGGCCACTTCAAACGCTATTTTGACCACTTGACAGGTTCTATATGAAATACCTGATAATTTAAGAGCCTGTTACACCAGGAGAAAATCTTGCTCACCCATGTGCCTGTTTCCTGCCGTGTTGTAAACTAAAAGAACTAAGAATATCCAAAGCCAAGACAAATTTGAAATACAATTCCCCAGTTATTTGAATCAAAAGACAGTATTGATTATTTAATTTCATAGAAATTATCCAGATGCTTAGTATTTACTACAGATTAATGACTGTCCCAGAGTAGTTAATGGCCCTTCTTGCTGCCATCAACAAAAGCTGTTTATTAATCCCTGGAAAATGGCTTGCATAACAATCATAACCTGCTGTTAAAAGTTTATAAATAGATAAAAGTGTCACATGGATTTATGAGTGCCGAGGCTGAATGGGATCTGTGTGGTGTTTCTAGCAAATGAATGCCATGTGCATGAGCTCATCTGGTTGCTTGAGTTATCACAAAATCCCAAGTTGCTCTTTTGGATTGGAAAATGGCATGTAAGAAAGCGCCAAGTGGCTGGAGTCCTATCTACTGACTGGGAAATAATTACTTTGCTGCATAATAAAGAGGCACCTTCCTTCTAACAGCAGTGCTCTGCCCTTTTCATTGTATCACATGACACATGAGTAAGGGAGGCTGTGCTGTTTCATTCCTTCACTTTATTTTTAAGAGGAAAAAACACTTGCACATAGACACACACACAGACACACACACACAGAGTTGAGCCAGGTCCTCCCAAAAACAACAATGGCTCCAGCAGGTGTAGAGGTCTTGATAGACTAGGATCTGCACTATTCAGACCAAGGCCTTCGAAGGAGCCCTTCACACCTGGGTCTCTCCATCCCACACTGGGCTGGGTAGAACACTGAACATGGTGTGTGCTGCCAGTGAAAAGTGCTTTTAGAAAACATGTTGTTCCTGCAAGAGCTGGGATGGCATGCAGACCCTGGGGGAAGGGGTGGTGGAGGGCAGGGATTTACAGCAGCACTGCGTTCCCACATGTGGTAACTGCACCCCACCCCTGCGGTGGCACTCACACTGTCCCTCCTGCCTGGGAGCTCAGCTTCAAACCAGTGTGCAGAAGGCCCTGCTCCTGTGGGGTTGCAGGATACCTGTCCCAGTCACCTGGACAGCAGTGTCAGTCCCTGTCCCCTCAATTGCCATTGTCCCTGTAGCTAGCTGTCCTCAGCTTCCTAACTCCACCAGATGAGCAGTAGCTGGTTATTGCATTGGACCTGTGAATAGGAGAAATTATATACACATGCCATTGTCTGGAGAAGCAGGATAGGTCTGTGGGAGCATTCTGTTCCTATCAGGAATTTAGGGAAGTGGCTTCCTTGTATCCAGTCAGACTGCAGATACTGAGGTAAGAAGAAAGATGTGAAATTACTGTCTCCATCAAAGAATCAGACAGGAGGAGACCTGAGGGCCCTTCTCAAATCACATCTTCCAAGCCTGTTAGCATTACTGTCTCCATTTTCTGTTATTCTCAGTATATCTGTCTTGATCAGGCAAAGACACGCTTCAGTGCAGCACTGGACCACATAGGGTTGCCCATCGTTAGAAAAGAAGTGACAAGGCCCCAGTTCCTTGCCCCTTACCCCACGCACCATTCACTTCTCTTCCAGTACAGAGGCTAAGGGGCTCAT
This sequence comes from Illadopsis cleaveri, assembly GCA_013399915.1. Classification (NCBI taxonomy): domain Eukaryota; kingdom Metazoa; phylum Chordata; class Aves; order Passeriformes; family Timaliidae; genus Illadopsis; species Illadopsis cleaveri. The sequence goes on along the minus strand of VXBB01003031.1, from coordinate 214,350 downwards.
TGACCCCCCCCGAAGCAGCAACTGGCCAAGGGGCTGGGATGCAGGAGAGGAGAGGGCACAGGAGTAGGCTGTTGCTGTCACTCTGAGGTGTGGGACTTACACGTGGAGCAAACGCACTACTGAGGAGGTTGGCAGGCCGGAGGCCGCAGCCTGTAATTTTTCCTCACACTCTCGACACTCTGTGGACCGCAGCCTCTCTATCTCTCCCCTCTCGTCCCATCAGGAGGCCTACTCCCACTGCCAAGCGCTGAGGGCATGCCCCTTCCACAGCCCACTCCTGTGATTTTTTTGATGGGCTGCACCACAGGAGGTGTCAGACACTAAACAAGAGCAGAGCTAAACTAATTATCCTCCCTCAAACTCTTTCCAAATCTGCTTTGCTGCGCCGTCACAACACGTGACCAGGTTTCAGGTGAGAGAGACGCGCACTGTGCACTTCATGCACTTCACTGCGCCGCCTCCCCAGGACCCTCAGCCTTTCCTTCCTTCGCCTCGACTGGGTGCCTGCACCCCCGTCCTGTGCTCAAAGGCTTTGCAGCGCTGAGAAATTCCAGCCCGGCAAACAGCCCCAGAAATCTTCTGTGTCCCAGAGCTGAGAGAGGCAAATTTGCCTCCCTGTGCTTGTCCAGGGGCACGGACGATGCCAATGACATTCGGTAACCAAAGCCCCGTGCCGAGCGGGGCAGGGCTGCGTGGGCGGAGGAGCAGCACATTCCCCACCGCCTCCATCCATCCCTCCCTCCCGGTCCCGTCCCTCCCGCGGAAGCCACAGGGCGGGCGGCAGCTCCGTTCGGGATGCTGCGCTTGGCGCGGCGGCCGGTGCCATCTAGCGGGGTCGGGAATGGATAACCAACCTCCCCACAGCGCCGCAGGCACCGCCAGCACCCCCTGCCAAGGGCCTCCCTTCTAGGGGAACCGCTCCTGCTCCCTGTTTGAAGGATGTTGACAGACAGAAATTAAAACAAATGGCTAAAAGCTTGCATCAACTCGATGTCAAGCTTGCAGAGAGGACCTTGGAAGTCCTGTTCGTTGTGTGAGATGGGGGTGCACAAATCGCTGGCAGATGGAGCAGGCGAGGAAAAACAGCAGCCAGGTCCGAAGGAAAGGTTTCGGGAGGGTCAAAACTGATTTTTAAATTATTATTTTACTTAGGTATAGGTCAGGCGCTAGAAATCTCTTTCTCATCATTTATGTAATTAAACATCGTAGAGTGCAGGTTTTTATGAACAGATGCGGTGAACACCTGCCAAAGGCAACAGTGTCCTGCCGCAGGGTGTTCTTGCCCTTAAAGGTCTCTTCCAGCTTTTCACCCCACTGGTTTTTCATGGTCTCCATGAAAAAGAGTGGAGGAGGCACCTTCTTGCTCTTTCATTGAAAGAAATGCTCAGTTACAGGTACAGGAAAAGGCAGGGAGGAGGATGCAGAGCATCCCCCAGAAATTACGTAATTCTTAAATTACTTATTTATTATCCAGTTTCATCAACTGAATAGTAAGTTACTCAGCTGAAAAATCAGGTCTCATCAAGAATCCCTTTTCTTTATTTACGAGCACCGAAATACTTGGGGTGTTTGTTCCCGCGGGCGTTCCAGGCGCACAGTCCGGCCGGGCCGTCCCACACGAGGGGCGGGGGAAGTTCCGCTCGGCCCCGCGGCCCCGCCCTTTCCGGCGCGCGCGCGGACATGGCGGCCGTGCCCGAGGAGGAGGCCGGGCCTGGGCCGGGCCCCAAGCAGAGACAGAAGCAGAAGAACAAGAGCAAGAAGAAAGCGGCTCCAGGTGGGGGTGGGACGCGGGACTGTGCGGGGCTGGTGGCTCGCCGGGAGGGCCGCGGGCTGAGGGTCCCACCGTGGGGCGCGGCGGAGGGTAGAGCGGCTGGTGGGTGCCTGGGGCCGGCAGCGGCGGTGCCGTGTTGTGGTGTGCCCGCCCTCGAGGTACTCGGCTTCCTCGCCTCAGTCTGTGCCTTGTTCCTGTGTAATATACTTGCATAATCGTCTTGTATATACCATATCAACAGTGCATATCTCAGCTGGGTATTTATTTATTTTTTAAATATAAATTCTTTAAAGCAGTATTTTTTCTAGGGTCAGAAAAGATGCAAACTGCACTCAACAGTGTATTAAATCAATCTTCTTATAACAATAGCTTTTTTTTTTAATAGCAGTTGATGAATCTGAACTTCTCACTGTGCCAGATGGATGGAAGGAGCCAGCCTTTACGAGAGAGGATAATCCCAAGGGGCTGCTGGAAGAAAGCAGTTTTGCAACATTGTTCCCGAAGTATAGAGAAGCGTACTTGAAAGAGTGCTGGCCGCTAGTGCAGAAAGCATTGGGTGAACATGTATGAACTCTTAATAACTGTGATACTGCACTTTACATTTTGAGACATACAGATCTTACTTAAGCTAATACAGATAGTGCAAGTTGCTTTTCTCATACCGTATTTGTAAATTTCTACTGTGCTTGCATTTTGAAGTAGCAGTGTCATTTTTTGTCATCAGAATTGGTGAAGAACTGTGTACCAGACTTGCAGTTCTTTACAAATGCTGTGAGCAAAATATTTCCAGCAGCAAATATCTCTTCTTCCAGGCACTGACAGCTTTGTTGTGCTTGAATTCAGGGAGATGAAAGAGGTGGTGCTTTGGGCCTTGAGACACATATTCAGTCTGGATTTTATCTCTGTCTGTTTGAATTTTCTTAAGCTAAAAGTCACTTAAGGAATTTGGGAAAATAGACCTACATTCTGTTAGTTAACTGCTTGCTGCCAAAGCTGAATTATGATATTGATGTGGTGTTTCATTTCAAATACTGCAGTATGTGAACGCAGCGCTGGATCTAATTGAAGGAAGCATGACTGTCACTACCACTAAGAAGACTTTTGATCCATATGCAATCATTAGGGCTAGAGACTTAATAAAACTTCTGGCAAGAAGTGTTCCATTTGAGCAGGTCTGTAATAAATCCTGAAAGTTTTTATCCATCACAGTGCTTACATTTTGTCTTAAATTCTATCATAATATTATACTTCAATTCTATCATAATACTTATAAAATACTGCGTTTTAAAAATGCGGGAATTTCAAGTGAGTCAAATAAAATATATATTTAAAGTAAATATATCTGAAAGCAAAGGGAGAAGAATAAACTGAAGTATTCTCTCGACTCGTAATACATTTGGATTCAGATGACATTGCCTGTATCTTTTCAGGCAGTTCGTATCCTTCAGGACGATGTTGCATGTGACATCATTAAGATAGGCTCTCTGGTGAGGAAGAGAGAGACTTTTATAAAAAGAAGAGCACGGCTTCTTGGGCCAAAAGGATCTACTCTGAAGGTATTTCCTATAGATGTAGTAACCAGACAATACTGAGACCCAAATTTGTGTCATGTCTTCATATTATACTAATTTATTTTCTTTTTTTGGTGTAGGCCCTGGAACTGTTAACAAACTGTTATATTATGGTGCAAGGCAACACTGTTTCAGCTCTTGGACCGTTTAGTGGGCTAAAAGAGGTAAGATGAGGTAGATGAGCTGTTTGTGTAGCAAACACAAACTTCTGTGCCCAGCGCGAGGATGGGTAATACACAAAATCTGGCAACCTGGGCAGTATCTCACTGACTTTTCAGCTGTGTGTTAGTAAGCTGCATTTGCATGATTGTCCATAGTATTATCATCTTAGCTGCTGATTTTTAAGATCTTTCTATCTTGGAAGAAAAAGCATCTGTATATGTTTTAATAACTATGTGAGAGAAGAATGCTTGTCAAAAGCAAGTTCTTCATGACACCATAAGATCCATGGTAACATGAAAATAATGTTTGTGGGGCCTGCTGGAGTCTATTAGAAGCATTACAATATTATTGACATTTTTGAACTGCTGTTCCTTCCAGTTAACCGTGTGCTTTAGCTTTTTAAAGGCTGGAATCAATGATCTTGGAGGTCTTCTCCAACCTTAATGTTTCTGTAATTTTAAGGCTTATTACTTCGAGGTGGTAGAGGTGGGGAGAGGAAGTATGGTATTCTATAGCTGCTATTTTAATTGATTAGCATGTGAAATACTTGCTGAGCTTTCTGTTCTTTCTCTTTTGCATTCAATACAGGTTAGAAAAGTTGTTCTGGACACAATGAAGAATATACATCCCATATATAACATCAAGGTTAGCGTGGTCCACTGTGCCTCTTTGTTTACAAGAAAATAATATTTCTTCCCAGAGGGTTGTAGGTTAATAACTTACATGTTTCTGTGTGGTAATCTACTTTTGAGAATTTCTGTAGTGCTTTGTAAAAACCACTGACTTTGATATCCTCCATTTTACTAGGATACATTGCTATAACACCGTTATGGCAGTATCTGCAAAGGAAAAGTGTGCATAAACTTTCTCCTTTGATTGTTGGCTTGGTACTTGCTCACTTAAAGTGAAGCACCTTCTCCAGTGCATTCTGTCCCTGTTTTGAGACATCTTTCTGGTTCTGCTGTTCATAATTAAGCCCCTCTGCTCTGACTGAAGTGAGATGTGGAAGGTTTGGATGTAGCATATTCCCTGTAAGAAAGTCTAGTGAAACTTCTGTTTTGGATCTCTTGGCTTCTACTGTAATACTCTTTTTTTTTAATAACTTCTTTGTGACATTCTGAAACTATCGAAGACTTTGATGATCAAAAGGGAATTAGCAAAAGATCCTGAGCTGAGGACACAAAGTTGGGAAAGATTTTTGCCTAAATTCAAGCGGAAGAACTTGAAAAAACGCAAGGAGCCCAAGAAGAAAAATACTAAGAAGGAGTACACACCATTCCCACCTCCTCAGCCAGAAAGCCAGGTCAGTTGAAGCTTTATTTGGTTATGCAAGAATATAGCACACCTGAAATTGTGTTCTTAGAAAGAGATGGGGAGGCTTTTTTTGTCATGTCCTGATTCCCTGATATTACATATCTGGCTTACAATGCATAATTAACTAAGGCTTCTTGCTACGTGTCTTACTCAGATTGATAAAGAATTGGCAAGTGGTGAATACTTCTTGAAGGAAAGACAGAAGAAACGCAAGCGAATGGAAGAGATAAAGGTAAAGTTGTACTAATCCAGGGTCCAGTTAAAAAGCATTGGATTGCTGCCTTGGAATC